>CM035109.1:75588412-76188412 GCA_020205505.1 Panax japonicus
AATTGTATGAATGAATAGACGTTGTTTGATAATATTATTCTCACCCTCGTAATCACTACCAGCAGTAATACTCCCTTCTCCTTTTAATTTTAGAAGTGTTGCGGAGCCTCATGGCCACGAATCTCATCTCCTCTGTGATGTCGATCTTTTCTCCAGGATATTGTTTCCTGTACTTTGTCTCCTCCGTCTAATAGGCGGCGGCGCCGACGGCCATTGTGTATTCGCCGGCCTGGGATTCTGGAAATCGAAGAGGGAGAGAAAGAGGATACAAAAGGAATTTTGTAATATTGTTGAGGTTATTTTTCTCCAAAAAATAGTCAATTTCGTTCTGACCCATAAGTTTAGAATTATAGTTGTGCCTTACCGGCTAATTTTTTTTTTGCCAAATAAGTTTGGCCTCAAACCGAATGAGAGGAACCTCTATTAAAAGGCATTCAGACGTAATTAAACACACCCTTGCTTTCCTTCTCTCTTTTTTTTCGTGCTTGTTTGTGTGGATATAATAGCTTTAATATGATGTACTTTGTACTACATATATGTATCATGAATAACTTGGTTTTTTTCTGGCCTTAATCCTGAATAAAGACTTTTAAAAAAAATAAAAATAAAAATAATAAAAATTATGGCTTTATGGGGATTGTCTTTTATGGTCAATCTGAGATCAAAAATTCATTTGATAAGTTAAAGGGAGTAGTATAGATTTGACCTGGAACAAGTTTGAGAAGGGGAGCAGCATTCAAAATTTGTGTATGCTCATGATATTTAATATCAGGTTAATTAAAATTTGAGATTGATCCTTCCTTACATAAACTAATGTATAAATTTCACTATAATGTCATTCATAAATTTAGGGGACACTTGGTTGAATTAATTTTGGGAGTGAGAAATGAATATGAACTGTCCTGTAAATTGTTAATGTTCATAGCACTGTTACCAGTTCTCATTATACCTTGGTTCTATAAAATTTATACTCCACAAGATCATTTGAGGGATGCATGTTACTTCTCTTGCTCATTGCGTAAGCTGTGTCAATAGACTTTTCTACTACGTTTTTTACCTCTCTTTATAGAGGAGATTTTCCATATTAAAGGGTGGGACCCTCATGTTGTATCATTATTATTAATGAGTGGTGCTAATTAAGGGATTGTCGAATGAAAGAAGTTCATTAACAAGTGATATGGCTAATTCAAAGGGATAAAACTGTTTGTTCTACAACCTGTCCAGGTGCAAGGCCTTTTTGTAACTGAGTAAATATGCCACACTACTCTACACTTGGTCCACCACCATCAGTAAGTGGCCACTTTACACATTGTAATTACTCCAATAATAACCATCCAACCACAAGAACTGATTTCGAAGCCACTATTAAACTTTTCCAGATAATGAAACTGCTGCATGCTCCCGTTAACTCTGCCCCTTGCCACCCTGCAGCAAATAATAATTTTGAACTTTGAGGCTTCCATGCACAACAACGTCCATTCTCCATCTTCGTCATTACCTCCATTAGTTCTTCCCCGGCCTTCTATGTCATCTGCGAGCATGTCATTGTATTTAGAAAAAATTAAACTCAAAGCTTCCTATTTCCAGACAATATGCATATTACAGACACAAGACTAGGGAGTAGCAGTGTTATGAATACCAATGTGAGCTTGTCATATGAGGGGCAGATCTTACATTGGTAGTATGGGATATCAATGTGGGTTGATATAGACTTGGACCTCCCCTTTTGGATAGCTAGCTTTTCCAGAGGAAATAGGGGTTTGAGCCTATATCGTAACATTTGGTATCAAAGCAGATGATCCGTGGAACTACCGCCTAAGCGAAAAGGGCTACCTAGAAGCCAGATTAAAATACTGATAGGTACAAAAGGCATCGGGTCAATGTCGCTAGAGTGAAGCCGTCGTAGACGTCAGTAAGGAAGCGTGGTGGAATGTTATGAATACTAACGTGAGCTTGTCATATGGAGGGCAGATTCCATATGGAGGATAGATTCCACATTGGTAGTATGTGATATCAATATGTGGGGTTGATATAGGCTTGGATCTCCCTTCTTGGATAACTAGTTTTTCAGGAGGAAATAGGGATTTAAGCCTATATCAGCAAGCATTGCAGCAATGCATTTGAAATATGTGAACTTTTATCTTACGGAGAAAACCATATATATCTCGCATTTGATTTACAAATCACAACCAGTACGTACTTTTATTTGGCTCTTGTAGAAATTTAATATTGGTTCCTTTTAATCCTTGTTATCCCTCATGACTTTTTTCCTGATTGTCTTGTTGTAGTTTTCACCTCCCTTGTTTTGTCAAATTGAAGAAATCATGTTTTAAGCGGTTTTGATTTACCCTTTTGATTTCTTTTACTATGTAGTGGCATCAACATTAAAGATGGCTGTTCCAGAAGTAAACAAGAAATTACTTGATGAGCTTGAAGCAATGGGATTTTCACTCCCCCGAGCAACTAGGGCTCTTCATTATTCTGGTTAGTACACTTATATCAGATCAAGTGTAATTAAGTGTTTACATCCAGTACAGATTTACCATTTCAAGCACAAATGTACAATTTTCAATTCACACACACAAAACAAGTGTTTATTGCAACATTTGCACATTAAGTGAGAAAATACCGGTGAAATATCAACTCCCGTTTATTTGGGGATATGAGAGATAAATTCGGAATTTCATTGGATTAAAGCAATGTTTGGTTCTCTTCAAATCAGTGTAATAGCTCCGTAATGCAATAGGCTATTACATTGATTTGATATGTTTATTGTTTGGTTCACCAATTACACGTATTAGCCCATTATGGGTGTAATATGGTTATGTCGATTTGAATGTTTTTCATTATACCCGCCAATGGATGTATTAGCTCATTACAGCCATATTGCTATAGGTGATAAAAGACAAAACATAAATGATTACAATTGATTTGACATTTTAATTTATTCATTACATGTTTAGTGAACCAAACACAATTTTGAACACAATGTCATAACATTACAATTGCTACACAAATACCAAGAACGAACCAAACAAATATGTTGTAATAACCTATTACCATTACATTACAACTCTATTACATTACGCCGACTATTGCATTACATCAAATTTCTATTCGGCGAACCAAACCCTACCTAAGTAATAAAGACACTTCATTATTTTTGTTTATTTTTTTATATTGAAAAACAGATTTTCCTATGTGTCAGTTCGGAAACTATACTACTCTTTAATGTGGGCGGGGGTTAACTTTTTTTTGATTGACAAAAGAGCCGGATTACCAACTATGTTAATGGTTAAAAGAAGCTAATTTTTCCTTAATAGAGCAACAAGAAGCATCAACTGTTGCCTATAGTCAATACAAATGGGAATTGATTGGATAAAAAAAGATTACTCTCATTCTGAAAATTATAGGGTATGAATGTTTTAAAGATAGTTTTTTCTTGGGATTGTTACTTGGAAGAGTAATATTTCAAATCCGATTCGTCATGCATTCAAATCTGTAACATTTTTAATCGAATTATTATCCAGTGAATAGATGGAAGGAGAGGGTCGGGGGCTGTGGAGCTCTCACTAAAATATTGTTTTAATGTGATTTGTGTTCCTCAATCACTCATTAGAGAGAGTATAAGATAAATTAATTATTTGTATTTACGAAATATTTCTGTGGTCAACGTGTGATGATCTTCCCTGAATTTTTAACCAAGATCTCTTCCTTAAGCCATTCCTTTGTTCCATTAGTTGCTTTAAAATTTTGGTTGGTTGGCGGTTGCAGCCCCTAATTTTGTGCACTTCATGCATAATTCGTATGACTTTTTTGTGCATAGATAGCTATTTTTGTGCTCCTCGGTCCTATCTTCATTCTTAAGTATTAACTTTCAAATTGCTCCAGATTATTTGCAGTTAATAGGATTGAATTTTTGTTAAAACAAACTTTTTCTTTTGTCCAGGTAATTCTAGTGTTGAGGATGCTATAAATTGGGTAGTTGATCATGAGAGTGACCCTGACATCGATCAGATGCCCTTGGTATGTATCTTCACCCTAATAGAAAAAAAGTATGAGTTCATATTGAAGTGAAATTTTAGTGTGGGTTTCAGTTATGGTAATGTAGATAGTTACTTGTATGTATGTCTAGTCATACTAATCCTATTTCCTATTAAGCTGATAAACAAATTTAGAAAGAACAAGAAATGATTAAAATGACTCCATACACCAAAGTTTAAGCTCAGTTGGTGGACTAGGCCTCCTGCTTCGAACCTTAGTAGTGGCCAAGTAGGGTGTGTGTTTAATTTCAGTAAAAAATTAGCAAAAAAAAGACTTATAATTTATCTCTGATTGTGTCTAACATCGTCCATGTCCATGTTGTAGCCTTGTGGGGCAGTGATGTGATAAAAATTAGTAATTGCAAGTGCACATTGTCAAATTGAATAACTGGCAATTACAGGTCGAACTCACAGAAACTAGATTAATTTTTAAATGTAATACCCCAGTCCCACATCGAATCATGTGGGAAAAATTTATTTGTATATAAGAAGTTAAGTTACTAACAATAGTACCTTCAGTCATCACTTTTTGGGTAAGCCTGTGGTGGATTAAGATGGCCCAAGAAGATACGATTAAGCTAGTGGTTTAAGGCTTTGTTTGGATAAATTTGATTCAATCTAAACTTAGGATTTGACCCAAGATTTGTTTAAGACTCGGGATTTGATCCGGATTGTTTCATATGGTATTAGAGTTGACTCTTAAAAAACTCGGGTTGAATTATCCGATCGGTTGCCGGAGGTGGAGACACGAATGTTGGTGGTATTATCTCATAATGGATAGAGGTCCGAAGGTGGAGACACAAAGTTAGTCGGTATTATCCTACAATGGCTAGAGAGCCAAAGATCTGTGTACCGTGTGGGTGATCGATTCTGACAAGGGCGTCAAAAATTTAAGTGGATGAGTTTGTAGCACCCACCCCAGTCTCACATCGAAACACGTGGGAAAAGTGGATGAGTTTGTAGCACCCACCCCAGTCTCACATCGAAACACGTGGGAAAATTTTGTCTGTGTATAAGAAATTAAGTTACTAATAATACTATATTCAATCATGATCTTTTAGATGAGCCTGTGGTGGGCTATTAGGCTAGTGGTTTTAGACCTTTTTTGGATGAATTTGATTCGATTTGAACTTGAGATTTGACCTAAGATTTGTTTAGAACTTGAGATTTGACCCGGTAGTTACATAAAATATCCTTAATATGTATCTTAGGCGAATTAGAAATAAAAATGAAAAATTGATTTACTATAATTAAACACTAATTAAACTAATTAGAAGATAAAAATTAATAATAAGAAAACAATATAGGAATCCCAATCTGCTAAATAATAAACATTACAAATAATTCAATCTCTTCTATTTTATAACTCAAGGTACACCATTGGTTTGGTATATATAATTCCGAAAATAAATCAATCCAAATAAAAATTAACTATATATTTGATCTCCCTTACTAGTAATTTTATAATTAACTTGGGAAAGCATAGACTATGAAAATTTAAGGATTAACTATAACCCATCAAAACTTGTTCGAGGGATTGTGAAAAACTAATATCTTAACAATAATCTGTCAAAGAATTTTAAATCACATAAAAATTATAAAACAAATGTATTTCAATAACACAAAGATATTTCAATAACGAAATATGAAGGTGAAACCAATTAAATATTAAAGCACAAGTAATAGAAGAGAGAAAGAATATTGTCATGAATAATTATTTAATGTCATCTTTATCCTAGATCTAACAAGTTTGTTAGACATGAAAACAAATAAAACGACTAAGATAAATAAGAAGATTAAACAAAAAAAAAACTCCTTTATTAAGATCTTTCAGCAAGCGTAGAATTAATTTAATTCTACTACTAGTCCTAACCTAAACTAATACTTCATTCTCTTGATCTCCATCTTTCAAGTATTCTTTTCTTGCACATCTCTTTATTGGAGTCCAAATAGATATAAATTAGGAAGCTTCTAGAACTCCCTTTTCAACTCAACTTCATAGACTAGGAAGCTTCTAGAACTCCCTTTTCAACTCAACTTCATTTATTTATTCAATTCTTGTAAAAAAAATCTGATTAATTAACTTAATAAAAATATTAATACAAACAAAATTAGGTAATTAAGATGTATGAATTATGGACCTATCAGGCAGGTTATTAGAGATGCTGGCATAAGAAATGTTTGCAGCATTTATAGCATTTTGATTTCTATCTTTGTATGAGTTATTTTTTGAGAAATTCATATAACTTTTCAAGTTGCTTCTTCTATTCTTCTCGGTTAAACAAAAGTTAATTCTCTCCCTAGTTGGATCCACATTTTCTTTACCAAATTTCATTATGCATATTAATATATTTCTGAAATGTAAAGTAAATATTTAAGCTTAGCTATTTGAATGTCATTATGGAGGATCTCATCTTCGTGAGCAGAGGTGTAAGTAACTTTTTCATATTATACATAAATTCTATTCAATTCAGGGACCTTTATTTATTTATTTATATATAGAATAAAGATCTAATTTGGAAGTTGACAATGAAACTGTAAATCTACTATTGTGGTTTTCAAATTTTTTTTGTCTTCCCTTAATCTCAAGTTTGAAAGGATATCTTATAGGTTCTTTATTCAGTACAGCTGAAATCATATGATCACCTGTAAAGAGTGGAGTATCTAGGTTCTTCGATCTATAATTGTGCCGCACCTACCCTTTGAAAAATTTACTGTATGATAAATGAAAAATTCTCTTGGTGGGATTAATTCTGTTATTTGTTCAAATGCACACAGGTTCCAAGTGAACATTGATATTGAAGCTTCTAAACCTTCTTTTATGACGGAAAAAGTAAGGTTAAAAGCACAAGAATTAAGGTATGTTTTAATGTTCTCTTCAGGCTGAAATGCTTCTTTATAAATTATAGCATTGATGTTTGATTATTTTTTACTTTTTAACCTCAAGAGGTAGCTCGAGTGGTAGAGAGACAAATGTCTTTCAAGCCATAGTTAATGGTTTCAATTAAAGACAATGATCTCCTTGGGCCACACGCACAGAGTTTACTTTGGCCCTATGGGATTCCCAGTGTGCATGGTTGGTAGGGTATTGCATGCACCCCGTGGTTTATCCTGTGTATCCTAATGGTAGTGGCTGCAGGTTCCGCCGTCACTAAAAAAAATATAAATTATATTTCGACTGTTTTTACCTTTTAATAATTATTACTTTAACTTCTTGTTGCTTCCTCCTCGTCCTGATTACATTTGTTTTTGCCGATTTCAGGGATCGAGGAAGGAGAAGGAAAGAAGTAAAAGAAAATAAATCAGAAAGAGAAAGAGAGAAGGTATAGTCTAATATCTCGTACTTTGTCCACGGTGCTGTTTGAATTCATTCATGTTCCCTGCCTCACTCTGTCATGTTAGTCAAGTACTTTTTTCTCGTACTTCTGCACGGTGCTGTTTGAATTCATTCATGTTCCCTGCCTCACTGTCATGCTAGTCAAGTACTTTTTCTTAATCTTCTTTCTCTTTCTCTTTCTCTTCTCTTTCTTTTTCAGAAAGGCTGGGAGGGGAAGGGGTTGGCAATAGTATTTAATACTCCCTCCGTTCCATAATATAAGATCAACATGAGATATTTTTAAAATATAATTCATTCAACTTTTGAAAATAATAAAATTTGTAATTAGTAGTACATTTTAGATAATTTATATTTTTTCTAATTGTACTGTCTAAAATAAATGAATTCATATCAATGTTGAGTTTGAAAATATCTCTAATTGGTTTTAAAAAGTCAATGGTCCTATATTTTGGAATGCTGGAGTAATAAATTACTCCCTTTGTCCACATTAAGTGAACTCCTTTCCCTTTGGGATACCCAAGATAAGTGAACTTGTTTATATAATCCTAATCCTTTCACTATCTCCATCCAAAGTCTATACTTTAAACTAAAGTAAGCATTCCTCTCCTTAAAACTGTTTTTTACAGTCCAACCAGCTTGCTTAATTTGGGACCAATTTTAATTTTTTTTGTTTTTTACAAGAATGTTTTCGGATACATGTCATACTTTGTCCTTCTGAAGCAATGTAGGGAACTTTATCTAATAAGAAACTTTATGAGGTTAAATAAACTTATTAACTGATTATTTTTTAACTTTCTGAGAAAAGAAAACCCTTTTTCTTAGTGTTTTGTCTTGTTCAGTAGATAATTTTCCTTTATGCTTAACAATATTGCTACTTATGCCATAAATTTCTAAGTTTTTGGTACATGAAATTTTTTGGACTTTTTTCTCTTAGTTGCAATATGTCTTGCAGGAGAGGATTAAAGCAGGCAAGGAGTTAATGGATGCAAAACGAATTGCGGAAGAAAATGAGAGAAAACGGTCTGTCACAGATATGCAGTTTATCCCATATTTATATATGCACACGCATATATATGTCATACAGTATTAGTTCTCTTTATACTGTATTCTCTTTCAAAATTTACAAACTTTCATGCCCTTTAATTTCTTAGTTCCCTAGTTTTGCGGGAAGCAGAGGAAGAGAAGAGAGCGCGAGAGAGAATTCGTCAGAAACTACATCAAGACAAGGTTTTTGCTGAAAAAACTTCTTCCGTTTTTCTTTTGCTGCAACTGTAGAAAAATACCACTTGTTCACTTTTCCTCAAAATTTTGTTTCTGGTAGTTATATACTTATATTTATGAAATTAGCAGGGAAAGCTTCTCTATAAAACTTTGGTCAAACATGGTTACTTGACTACCCCTGTACAGAAAATTTTCTCTGCCTTCCTGAGATGGGGAAACCTTAAGAAGCATATTACCATTGAAAAGTTAAATTATCATTGGTTTCTTTATCTTTTATATTGAAATAGTTGCTCTTTTAGAATCATCAGTTAACACTTCATGAATTTTCTATTTCTAATTTAGATGAAAGTTATTGCTTTCTAGTTTAATTTCAACAATTGTTAAAGTCCTCGTGTTTATAATAGGTAGAAAGGAGGAGGAGGCTTGGATTGCCTCCAGATGATCCTGCATTTGTCAAACCTGCCACACATAGATTGCAAACTGAAAAGGTGCCTTTGAAAGGTTACATTTTGATTAAGATTTCTGCATTTAGTAAAAATTGTATAAAGTATCCTTCTTTTTAAATTGCAGGAGTCGTTGCCTGTAAAGGTTGATACATTGCCTGTAAAGTTTTCTACAAAGGCAGAGCTCATGGGTGAATGTTTGAGATCTCTCAGACGTAAGCACAAGGTAGCTTCAATACTTATTTTTCTTATGACCTTGTTTTATTGTGCCACATAACATTATGACAGTTTCTATAAGCAACTCAAAGGGGAAAAAATTGTGAAAATTCTCCATATTAGTAGTTTCAAATATCAAACAGTTTCTCTGGAAGTTTTTTATGCTTTCACTCAGGTTTCTTATAAGTATTTTTTTAGTTATTAGAAATAATTAGATTTAGTATTCTATTCATCTGCTGTGCTCACTACAAATTTATCATCTGTTCTTTTTTATTTCTATGAAGAAATGTTTTCAATAACTGAATAGTCAACAAGGAATGTATATATAGACCAGGTATTTGTGAGATGCCTACTTTTATAAGTCAAGTTTGTAATGTCTACCCAAATTATAGAGTTTGTAAGCAAATTTCCTTTCTTATTGATTATAGTAGTGCCACCAGCTTTATCTTATTTTACTCCATGAAAAAAAACATCACTTACTTTTGATATCCTCATTTTCTTTTTCTCTGGCCCTAGGATGATGATGCCAAAGTGAAGAAGGCCTTCCAAACTCTTTTAGTTTATGTCAGAAATGTTGCAAAGGATCCTAATGAGGAAAAGTTCAGGAAGATCCGATTCAGTAATCCAGCTTTTCAGGTTAGCTACTTGCGCGGAGCTTTTGAAATCATTCTTTTCTCTGGAAAACTTAGAAAATGTTCTATTGATGTGAAACTTTAAGGAAAGTTACTTGCTACTGAATTCCTCGGTTTGCCTCTTTTATCTGATGATATAAGAGACTGGCTTTCATACTATTCTCAGTTTTGTTTTCTTGTGAATCCTCTTTTATCTGATATAATTCTTACATTGAGAATCCTCTGTTTAATTTAAAGTAGAATTAGATAAAACTGAGTACAGTACTTTTAGGAAGTTTTCATATTGAAAATAAAATTTCCTTGTCAGACAACAGGGTTTCTAGAAAAATGCATGCCTTGTGAGTGATGACTTTTTAGTCGTCCATGCTCCTCCTTACTTGAGTTTGTTTTTCTTTATTGTTTCCTTTTTCCCTTTTGGGTTTTAATAACATGTACACGCACAAGAACACGAACACACATTCCAACAGATTCTACTACCCAGCACCTGACATTGGTATTGGCTGGAGGGATAAATGAACTAGCGGTTGACAGTCCCCTCACATATGTTTTGGAATAGGCAAGGAAATATAAAAAAAGTACAGTAGTAATAGGATGAACGCATGCTAGATCCCCCTAGATCAGAATACATTTGTATTTCTAGATTGTTATTGCAGAGAGAAGCAGAAGTAATACTCTTAGATGCCTATGGTGGTGCTAGTTTATTTTATTTTCTTTTTGAGTGGAAAGTAAGCAACTAAGCATATAATAGAGAAACAAGTGGCTAATGAAAGTGGTCGGAGATGAAGGTTAAGGCGCATTTGTTTCAGACAGATGGTGAGGAAGAGATGGAGGTTAGAGAGAAAGTAAACCAGATTCCGTGTGACTACTAAAAGGAGAGAAAATAGGTCATTTGGTGAAATAAATGTGCCGTGACATTATCTCCACCCTTTCTCATGTTTTATGTTTTAAATGACAGGACAGAGTCGGGCGTTTTGAAGAAGGCATCGAGTTTCTTGAGCTCTGTGGGTTTGAGAGAGTTGAAGGAGGCAAGTATTTGTATATTCCCAAAGACAAGGTTGAGATTGAGGTAATCAAATCAGCTGGGACTCAACTGCATTCTGCTATAACAAATCCCTTCTTTGGACTTATATCAAGAAAGGATTAGATGCAGTTCCCGGGTTATTGACAGTAGTGAAAAACTTTGTCTAGAGATGAACAATATTAAATACGAAGATTTATAAATTGTATTGTACAATCTAAATGGACAGAAATCAATCTTATGTTTATTTCCCTCCATCCATCCTTTTTGGTTTTGTTGTTTTGTCTTATTGTACGTGACCGCCCCGGTCCGTCGCTAAAGGAACAAGATATGTTAAGTAAAGAAATATGCACTTGACTTCCCACTTGGGAAAAGAATTATGTCATAATCTAAGAATTGTACCCATATTTCATACTAAATGCTAATAAATTAGAAATAAGAATTTAATTCAAGTTCTCAAGTTTATTGAAAATATATCTAACATTATATCTCTACAATTTATAATGTCAATTGTCAAACAACATTTTTCTATCTCATGCTCTAACCAAGTTGATTTCTACTCGCGACGATAAAGGAGATTTCTTAACTACTCTATCAAATTTACTTGATGAATAAATTTCGCCCACCCAGGATTTAACGAAAAACAGAATTTATTGTTCTGGATTTTTATACCCAATGAACAGAATTTAAAACGAGTTTGTGAATGGGGTTGGTAAGTGGGAAAATAAATATGATGAGTTAAATAATTTTCCCATAATAAATAATAAGTATAAAATCTTTTAATATAATTTAAATTTCTCTTAAATGTCATTTTTACAGGCCATCCCCATCCGGATACTATAATTTATTCTCATTTTTAATCATCTATTATCACTACTCGACTCGTAAAGAAGGACTCGACCCAAGCAAAATAACCCGAACCTTTAAAGCCATATTTGTTGTTAAATCAGAGAAGTGACTTCCCCACTTCCAGTTCAGTTCATTCAGTTTCTTAATTTTGTCGTCGGGATTCGGCTCTCCCCTCTCCCCTATCTCTCTCTTCATAAAAAAAGCAAAAAAATTAAAATCATCTGCTCGCAAACTTCACTAATAATTAGGGTTAGGTTTAGGGATTACTGTTGCGTTCTAATTCTTTTTGAGGGTAGAAAAACTCATAAAACTATAATTGAGGATGTATGCCGATCGAGAGGCTGGAGCAACGAAGGTTTCCATAAAAGACCGTCTTAACATAGAGGATTTCGGTCGCCGACGTCAAATCTCCGGCAAGAGGTTTGTTCATCTCTCTCTATATATACTTAGATATGTTTATCGATCTACACTTTGATCTAGTATAGTGCCTTCGGCTTTGTTTGCTCTTATTGTCTGTATATCAAGTTGTAAACTTGAATTTATATGCTCCTCAATTCGGTAGTGGTATTTTGGAGGTCTGTGATTTCTGAATATGATTAATGTTGGCAGGAACATAAGTTTAAAGTGTTTTAAACTTTATATTCTGTGGGTAGTGAACTTTAATTTGTGGCTAGGAGGGACATAGAAAAGAAATGGGTTATGGGTGTACCACTTTTATATCTCATGCTGTGAATAATTACAGAATTTGAGATTCTGAATCTGAATTGCTATAAATTAATAATAGAGCGAGTTCGGCAGAAATTGTTTCCAGAGCTGCTGCTCCTGCAGATGTTTCTCGAGGACTTAAGATATCGTTATGAAACAAGACAGTAAAGCTATGTTTCTTTGCATGGACTGTATTTTAAGGATAATGTGGAATTTTAAAAAAATAACCGGGGATAGTTGGTCTTGTGTCATCATTAAAAAATGTATAAGTCAATTGCCCAATAATTGCTGTAGATAAAATTACTATTATAGGACTTTTGTTTGACTTTAAAGAAGCCTATGCTCAATTCTTCTGTCTTCATACTTCTTGAAATATGAACAGGCTTGTTGACTAAACTTGACGAGTTCTTTTCAAGACTGCATTTATTTTGTTTCAGTCATTTGCATATTCTATTCCTATGAAACCAGAGAACTTAATTGCCTCTGTCACATGTAGTTGCTTGAACAAAGATTGGAACTTGGTTATGTTCGGCTTCTAGGTCACTTGCGAGGCTCCTTTCATAAAATGATTTGGTGATAATTTTCATATGAACGTTATGTCCTTAGAGATGGAAAGGATCCTTTAGATGTCATTGGTGTTTGAGTTCATAGGGTTGAAAGCTAAAACAAAAATATTTGCTTTAGATTGTTGTGGGAAGAGATTAAGGGACTGGCATCAAAAGCAGGTCAGAAGTATATGCAGCTGTGCATTACCTAAAGTGTTTGTTAAGATTATATTCCCTTCGTCCTGAAAATATTTTCACCCTTTTAGGTGGGTATTTTTGACATGAATTTTATGACATGCAGGAAACACATCTATACATATATTCTTAATATGTTTTTATTTTTTCTTTTACAGGCAGAGGCAGGATGATGACAAATGGGAACACGATCTCTATGATCATGATGAGCCTCAAGTTTTAAGTATGGCTTGTTTTAGTCAAAACTAAATCCAACTTATTTATGCTTGCCGTAGTTGTTTGAACCTAAAAATTATGAAAGTTATCCCCTTGTTTTGTATGGTTTAATTGTATGTTAATGTCATGGAAAGATGGCAGAGTTGGTGCGAGGGATCTTCGTTTCAAGCTCCAGAAGAAGAGTGTTCAAAAATCAACTCAGAGTGGAAAGGGATCTCTCTCAGGAGGTACAAAAGACCTGCGTGAAAAGCTGTCCGGCACAATGTATTCACAACCGGTGGACACTGCTCTGCCAAAGCCAAAAGCAATTACTGAAGGCAGATCACCTGCTAGGAAAAGTGTTGTAGTTGAAGCTCCTGTGCCAGAGATCAAAAAAGTTGCCAGCACGGTATCTAAGAAAAAGACTCAACAAAAGGTGTGTCCTAAACTATTCTCCTCTTTATTCTTTTTTTACTAGTAAGTAAATAATTTCTGCCGTATCTAATTAGTAGTATAGTAAGAAATTGATTAGTTTAAGATTCATGTTTATGTAACAGGTATTGACTAATGACTCAAAAGGTCACACAGATGACTTCTTTAAACAGAATACTGATTTACTGTATTCCTTGTAGCTATCATTATCTATGTTGATACAACTAGACAAGCTAAGTGCAGTAGCTTATGCTTTTTATGATGAGGTTAACTGTGTCCGACTGTCCATATGTATGTGTGATTGCTACTATATTGCATTATTTTGTGACCATGTTAAAGAATTAAAACAATTTGACTTGTGTAAAAAGGAAAATAAATGGCAAAACTAATGATTTGGCCACCGAAGTTTGCACGTTTTATTGAATACCTGATTTAATTTTTCTAATTAATTCACTGAACTAATTATTATTTTCAAAATTGGGTCATTCTGTCAAATCTGGTTAACAGTTGTCAAATTGGTTCAAGATTTTTCATACGTGGAAGCCAAAAAAAGGGGAAATAAAATAAAAAATGAGGTGGCCAATCAGCAACAATGACATGGAAATAAAAATAAAATATTGAGCCAATACCTTAAATATAAACTCCCCAATAAAAATAAAAAATAAAAAATTCTAATGAAAATGAAAAGAAGTAATCTTTATTTCTTAACATCAGACATTTAGTCAACCCAAACTTAATACAAGAATGGAAGGGGAAAACATAGAATTAAACTTAAGTCAGTCACGTTGGAAAGAATACAGCTTTCAGATCTAATGTCAAAGCTCAAGTAACATTTCTAAATACCCAATAAAATTATGTTTCAAAAACCCAAAAAAATAAACTAAAACCCATTTTCAACCCAATACCTTAAATATAAACTCCCAAATCCTTTCAATAAAGTCAATTCCTCACATTTACAGAATGGTATATTCCCTTAACAAAAATTATCCATGATTCACCAATATACATACCAATAACTCCCACATTAATAAATCTATAAAGGGTGTTTAAGGAGATATGTCAAGTACCAGCGCAAGATTTAATGGTATGGATCTTGAGGAGCAAAACGAGGACACTGGCGAGATGGGTCATATTCCTTGCTAATCTGAATATATTCATGACTCACTTTGTAATGTAATAGAGTATGTGCTTGGATTAACTGGAAATTGTTGCTTGTACTAGATCAGATCGCCTATCGATCTACAAAAATGCAGACGATTTTTCTTTCTTTTCTTTACAGCTCTTATTTCTGGAGAGGAGAGAGAGAGAGCAACGTTGGTGTGTAGTTACTGTGTATGTTTGGGTTAGTCTGGGTTTTGGGTGTGGTAGATCCAAATGAAAATCCTTCTCTTTCCTAGTTTCCACATGAGATCTTATTCCTTATATTTAAAGGGAATTGATATTTGCCACGTGTACTTTTTTTATTTTTTGTATATTTTTTTCAGAGCCACGTAGATAAATTTTAACGTATGTCTACTTTTTTTTAACGGAGTAACCCAATTTGAAAATAATAATTAGTTCAGTAAGTTAATTAGAAAAATTAAAAGTTCAATAGGTATTTAATAAAACGTGTGAACTTCGGTGGCCAAATCATTAGTTTTGCCGAAAATAAATATATTTATGTAACTGTGAAAGTCATGCCTTTCTTTTGCTGCGGTCATCCTATCATAAGCACTTTTGATGCTGCTCTATTGGTTGTTAACTTGAAAGCTTCCTTTTGTGAGTTATCAATTATATTCCCTTTTAGGATTGTCAATTTTAATTCTGATAATGCTTTAGATATATGAAACTTCAAATGCTTAATAACATACAAGTTAAATAGTCTGCAATGGTTGATCTTAGTTCTTACTCATGAGTAATATATATTGCTGCAGGCTATGTCCTTCAATTGCTTAAAGATCCAATCGTCGGACCAATTTAATAAAATGCTGTTTTTGTACTTTCTAACAAATGATATATCTTTGCCGCAGGTTGAATCAGTGGATAGCTTCCTGCACTCCCTGGGTCTTGAAAAATATTCAATAACATTTCAAGCAGAGGAAGTATGTGGACTTTATAGATTTATTTGTTTTCATACTTCTGGTTTCAACCACTTTATTATTGACATCTGTGATTGTTTGTAGGTTGATATGGCCGCCCTTTTACACATGAATGATGAGGACCTGAAGGCTTTGAGTATACCAATGGTAACTTACTACACTCTGCCCAATGTACAGAAAAATTCTATGTCCTGGTTAAGGATTTTGAAGATATTGATTTCTAAAAAAATAGGATAGACGATGCTTTTGATAATACTTATTTATATTCAAATGCAATCAAAGACTTGCTATGTTTAAGTAATGGAGATAAAGGTTTATATTTTTAATAAATTGCATAGGAATAAATACAAAACTAAAAGAATTGAAATTAGCTAGGCACTTGAGTATTACGTTGCTACTCGGCTTGGAGCTAAGACGTTTTCTTCCCATCTCACAAATTTCTAAATTTTAAGATGGTAGTTCTTCACTCTTAAATGTTTTATTAGTCAAGAAATCTGAGTTCCTTTTGACAAGCTGATTATCTGGAAGAAGCTATGATTTTCATCTTGGGACCATTAGGGATTTGTTTCACTAACTACTCCTATTCCAGAAGTCATGGTACATTAGATCAATTGGGTAAGCATTTTAGTTGACTGGTAAAATCTGGCTATTGAAATCACGAGATCCATGTCGAATGGAATTCCGCTTAGAAGAATATCTCCTTGTTTATGGGATCTTACAGGTCATTTTTATTTATGAGCCATTGTATCTGAGGATGTTTTGGGATTCCTATTCTGCCTTTTGAAATACAGTAGTAGAGTTGTTTTTTAGTTGTTTTTTGTTTTCTGATTAATTGTATATCACTATATCTTCTTCGACCTCTGATTGTAAATTGTGTTTCAGGGTCCAAGAAAGAAGATACTTCTGGCATTGGATTCTAGAGTCTGACATTGGATGGGCAGTCCATTCATTGTGCTTGCTTGGGTCCTATAAATCAGCAGGCCTACGATTCAGGTCTTGATGTAATTTATGTGGTTAAATCTTCAGTTGTATTGCTGAATGCTATTGGTAGGCAGATAAGTAAATGATTAATATATAGACAGGGCCCTGGGGGGAGAGGGGATTAGAAATTATATTCAGTGAGTTTATTGCTTTATAACATGAAGTCAGTTTCTCAGTCATTGGAGAGCTTTGTTCAGTTTTTGTCAACAGACATCTCAGAACTGAACTTCTTCTTGGCTGACTCTTCACTTTTCTACAGGTTACTACAGTTGTCACGTGCAACAGTGATTCAATGATTGATATACTCCTATTCCTATTCCTATTCTATAATTAAACTAAGTTAACATTTGGTACCAAGTTTTATTTTCATTAATTAATTTGTCACTTCATATGTTTTCTTTTTGCCTTTTTTATCTCGAGTGTAATGTTTCTTTTATATAAATTATGTAATTCATTTCTTAAAAAAAAGTAATCCACTTCTATATTCGAAAAAAACAAGTACACCCTGTATTTTCAAAATATATCAACTTATATCAAAAGTATTATACTAATATGTCTTTAAATAAAAAAAAATTACTTTTTATTAAAAGTGCTACTTGATTCTTTTCCTACTACACGAGATCCAGAGTGAATTAATAAGCACAACCGATAATTTCATTGACGTGTAAGACTTAACCACAAACTTGCTTCACCTACCTTACCTAGGTGTTGAATATATATATATATATATATATATATATATATATATATATAATATGCATCTCATTTCTCTTAATTTTTAAAATAAATTAGAATTGAACCAAATTGGAAAAGTACATGCTTCACTTAGGCCTAGCAACTGGTTAATATGTTGCCACCTACCAAGTTGTGCCTTGTAATTTGTGAAGGCCAAAAACGTCCAACTACCAAATGACAATGACTACGAATAAGTTAGAATTTTATTTAGAGAATTGTTAAATCTGTAACACTTTTTGTTATTTTCACAACAAAAATGTCGTTGTAGATGTATAGTGACGGTGAAAATCATCGCTATATGATCTATTGCGACACTTTTGTTGTGGAAATAACATTTTATGTTGTAGATTTAACAGTTTCCTTTTATTTAATACTACATACAACTAGTAGTATATAAATCACAACCCTATTTTTTACCACTCTATTTTTTACATGCATTCAAATTATACTTAAATTATTATATTTTATAAAATTTAAGTTAAAATAAATATTATATATTTTTTAAGAGACAATTTTTTTTTATCGTTCTCAAGACTGGTCAGCAGCCCAAGACTTGTTGAAATGAAAGTGGTCCAAGGATTGCCAGGAGGGCACATCCGAGACCTCGAGAATTCCTTACAAAAATCCAATAATTGTCTTGTAGTATGTCACCAAACTTTTCAAATACGTATACCTTGTGACTTCATGATCAAATTTCAAATTATTGATTTGTTAATTTGTACTAATAATAAAAATCATCCAACTCAAAATCAATTAGTAATGAATGGAGTAGTTTCTTAAGTTATATATTGAGTCTCTTCTTCGTGTATGGATAATTTTAATTAGATAATGTCGAACATGTGGGCCGTTACCTGGTGCCTGACTTGATAAAATAAAAATTTAAAATCAAGAGAATAATTGAAAAATTGTGGCATACACCCTCATTGATATGACAAAAGAAAACAAATCAAATTAAGTAACTACCTAAGAATCAAAAACATAATTACACAATATACAAATTAATGTAAAAATTCCTTGATTTTCTCAATTAAATTTGTCGTTTTCTTTTTATATCTTTTATCAGATTGTCATAGTAACTATATCAAAAACTTACAACAAAATTGAATAACTGTACCAACATTTTTGTGGCAACTTGAGATTTAAAAAATGGTACCAGTGCAGGCTATATCCACCTCAAACTCAAATTATTATGCATATTTACACACAAAAGCTATAATACCTTTCAAATTTAGAGACACATTTTATCTTTATAAAATTTACAATTCAATATTAGTATTATTGGGTTCAAGTTTTAAAAACAATTAAAATGAATACATGAAGTAAGAGAAAAAGAAAATGTTATTGAAGTTGAATTAGAGGGTAATTATGTCTAATCACAGTTAAATTGTAGACATAAGTTGCACTCATTAAAAGAGGTTATTTGCTCTCAAGTCAACTCTCTAAAAAATATCAATGTCAAAACCTTGAGAAAGAGAGGCAATTAAAGGCCTTGTAGTAACCAAAAACAGCTTGCTATGAATATGAAAATAAATTTGTGGCAGTTGCAACAGTTGTGGGACTTGGGGTGGACCATTAGGAATTTATTCAAAGCCCTAGTAGTATCATTTATTTTCTTCATAAACATGTCTCAATTATATTTTTATATATTATTTAAGAAAAATAAAATTGAAGAAAGTATAACTAAATATTAATTATATTTACTAAAAATTCTCAAAAAAAATTTATTTAAAAAAAGAAAAAGAGGTAATGGAAAACTTTATATAAACATTGCATGTCCACAAGGACCACAACAAATTCATACTTGCTTAAAAAAACAACAAGAGCAAAACTATCACCCAAAAAATGCACTCTTTTTAAGAAATTAAGAGAAATAAAAAGAAAAATGGTGAACAATAACTACATTTGTCTTTGATATAGTTGAATGTCTATATTAACCTTATTATAATGCTTTATAATTTATGATGGATTTATAATCACACTATGTGGCTGCTAAATTATTTTATCAGGTTTTCTATTTTATAAAAAGGTCCATATGGTAAATGCTTAAATTGATTACAAATAATTTAGATTCAAACAAAATGGAACAAATGGGATAGTCTAGTGGTCAAGTCTTTTTTTATTATGTAAACTCACATAAAAATCTGTATCAATTGCATCTATTAGCTCTACAGAAATGAAAAATAAAATTTTCTTTTTAGAAATAAACTGGCACTTCAAACACCCACCAACCCCATTACATAATTACATTTTCTCTCATTTTTCTTAAAAGGTGATAAATTAGAAAACCAACAGAGGAGAAAGAAAGAGAAGTAGGCGAATAGTCAAAACATAACCGGTGGCGCCGGTCAGTCAGTCAGATAAACTTCTCTCGTATACTTCCTCTCTCCCTTCTTGTTCTTAGGCCGTTGAAGAATTTTTTGTCAGAATCTTTATATTAATTTCATACAAAGATTGGGTTTTTTTGAAACAAGTCTTTGGGGCTAAATCCGGGTTTTGTTCACAACTTTCGGGTAGAGAAATGGCGGTAAGTTTACGTCCAGACTTCAACTTGTTCTGCTAGAAAAAGCTTGATAATTTTGTTACATATGTGCTGTTTGTTGAATTTTGTCTATACTCTTGAATGGCTTGTGTTTGTGTTTTTGTTTTTTATTAGAAAATATTGGTTGTTTGTTTGCTCTAATTTTTGGTTTATTGTTATAAATGAATTAATCATGAAGGCTTGGAAAGAATGAAGTCGCCAGATGATTAAACAATAATTGTTCATGAAAGTTATCTAATAGTAACTGTGAATGAAACTCGGCTCAATTCAAAATTTTATGCCTCAACTAATTGGGATCTTCAAAAATAAATTTTGTTGTAAAATGCTCTACATATTTGAAATGAAGGGTTGGGTATGGACCTATGGGGCAACAATTTATTACTTTTGATTTTTGGGTTATTGTGTGATTGACTTCTTGGCCTGGTATTTGCATTACAATTCTGTTGATTTAGACAATGTTCTGCAAATTTTGGACATGTAAGAAAATGTACTTTTTTTTACCTCTAGACTAATTTAAAATATTGCTGAAGTCTCCTTTGATCTAGGTTTGATTTAGATGGTAATTCATTCGAAGTCTGACTGGTTCTCTCGGGGACTACTTTGGCAACACTGTTTTAAAGCTACATGGAAGGCATTAGAGTTATTGTTGTTCTTCTACTTCTTCTTCTTTTTTCTTTTTTTCAATTGACAAGGGATTTAAAATCATTGTACCGAGAGATGTAGCTGAGAATTTCCTTATTTGCTTAGGAATTAAAATTTGAATCATAATATTGATTGATCATCTTTCTTTTGCGTGACAACAAAAAGTTTGACCGCTTTCCTTTTTCTTGATCCTGACAAATTCTGAGCTTGTGTATTTATGCCTTAGCTGCTACTGTTATTGGATGCTGGTGAATTAAGGGCTATGTTTTTCCAATGATATATGGGAAAGTTTAGCTAGAAGACTTCTGTACCTTTGATGGGGAGAGAAAAATAACGTAATTATCTATATAATAACTATAGTAGTAGATTGTTATAAGAAAGTATAATATTCCAAGGTTTTTAATCATTAGAATTTGTTTCCTTTTAAAAATTAGGATTTACTCCGTATCCAAGAATTACGGTTTCTAATCTCCTATATAAGGTGATGTACTCTTCAAATTATTGATTTGAGAAAAGCTTTTTGCTTTTGTATATTTCTCTACCGATTCTTTGCGCGGATAGATACCCTTATTTCTTCTTTCTACCTTGTTCTACATCAACCTTGTGCTTGTTTAAATAGAAGTACATCCTTTGAATCTTATGATACATCTAAAAAAATACGAATGAACTTGAATTTTCTTCCCTCATTTTCAGGAGTAAACACGATTACATATGTTCCTATTCTTTCCATCTAATGCTTCGGTTAAAATTTGTCGAAATTTCCACATTACTTTTTGTTATTTCCACATGTAGGGCCCATATATTAGCTAATAAAAAATCAACACATCAACTAATATGTGGGCCCTACATGTGGAAATATCAAAAAATGATGTGGAAATATCGGTTTCCTAAATCTATGATTGTTTGCTTCAATCAATGAAAAAATTGTTTCTGAATTAACAACTAAAGTAAGGGGTTAGTTCGTCATTTTACTAAATATATTAGTCATTGAAGTTCCTTGTAGACTGAAAAAGGATCTATTGGGTAGGACTCAGTATGCTCTTTAGAAGTCGCTAAAAAATACATGGATTCTAGTACTTGTTTTCACATGATCTCTTTTCTAAATTTTTTATTTAAACTCCCACTTCTCGTC
Organism: Panax japonicus; assembly: GCA_020205505.1. NCBI lineage: Eukaryota > Viridiplantae > Streptophyta > Magnoliopsida > Apiales > Araliaceae > Panax > Panax japonicus. The sequence continues at coordinate 75,610,351 of CM035109.1, forward strand.
TGTTTGATGAACAAACTAAATGGAGACATGTTCTTATAATATTTCCTTACAAGCTTTTTGATGCGGTCCACAAGTTAGTACTGAAGGAAGAATAAGATACAACATCGAAAGCATATTACATATGGTAATTGGTCAATAGTCTTATTTTAGGATGCTTTAAGTTTAATATGATGTAACTTAGAATCTCTGTTTTCTTATACTTTAGAGCCCCTATAATGATCATTGGTTCAAGAGTCTTTTAGTAGTCAAAGTCAAACTATATCTGGTTCATTAGAATGCTCAAAATATCTTTTTATTATTTCAAGGCAAAGTAATATCAAGTCTTCAGATTTTAGAATGTAAAAAAGAATTTTTTTTTTTACTCTTTCAAGTCAATCATTAAATGTAGCCTTGTCAAACTATATCTGGTTCTTTAGAATGCTCAAAATATCTTTTTATTATTTCAAGTCAAAGTAATATCAAGCCTTCAGATTTTAGAATGTAAAAAAGAATTTTTTTTACTCTTTCAAGTCAATCAGTAGATGTAGTCTTCAGTCAAACCGAAGTTTCTAGGTATGCATTTATTGACGAGGCCTATGAAAATGTTTTCTTGTACACTTTGAGGTTCAGGTTGTGTGTTAATATCTGTCCAAGGGAGTATACACCTCCCACTCTCACTTTCTGCCAGTAAAATCATTCTATCTTTTCTTTCTTCTCTATTTGAATGTCCTGGACAGCATCATTTACATATTACAAAATGGCAGCAGAATTCTTGAAGTGCATCAGTTGGTTGGCGGTCTTGATATGATGGAGAGTTAATTTTGGAAGAGAAATGTCTAGAAGATGGCGGATAACATATCGTTATGATTAGAATATTACTACATGGTTGAGAAATTTGCTATCATAATGAGAACTTAATGTTTGTATGTCATAATATCCCAAAATTAAGCATCTTTAAGCTGATTACTAAAGCAAGAGAAGGTAATAACAAAGCATCAGACTTTAAGTGCAATACTAATTATGATATTGTAATTAATGTGATTACAGGGTCACATCTATTATTTACTCTGTTGCATCTGTATTCATGGTTCTCTTTTGTTGATGCCCTTGTAAGATTATTGAATTAAGAAGCAGAAGAAATAATCCTGTCACAATGGCAGCGACTCCTTTTCTTTTTATTTGACTTTTTTCTTTCAAAAAATGTTAATGATTGTAAGAATAATTTACACTTGTTATGGCTGCAGCACCGCCCCATTGTACCAAAGTTTGGCAACTGGGAAAGTGAAGATAATATTCCTTACACAGTTTACTTTGAGAAGGCACGGAAGGGTAAAACTGGTGGGAAGATGATAAACCCAAATGACCCCCAAGAGAATCCAGACATGTTTCCTCTTCCAGCTCAAGAGCCACCCTCTAGAGCCAGAAACGCACCTGAGGAACCAATAGGACGTAGAGCAGTTAGGGCAACAATACATGAGAGGCGATCAAGCAGGGAAGATGATGATCTGAAGCAGTTCACTGAAGCTCCAACACGTAATGACAATGCAGGCCGTCGAGGTGGTACTGGCCCAACACATCAGAATCAAGGAGGCCATGGATCAGGTTCTGGTCGACCTGTAAGGCAAAGTGCTGGATCTGAGCAAAGCATTGACCGCTCACCACTACATCTACAGCACCAGGGAAAACTCATCGGGAAGGGTAGTGGTTCTCCTGCTCGGGAAAACAAGCAGTCATATGATAGTAGCCATGGTACTCCTGGAAGATCCAGAATGAAGCCGGTTTCTCGAGCAGATGAATCTGTAAGTTTTCACCCTTAAATTTTATAATCTCATGAAACATCGTATGACCATGAATGAATTCATTTGTCTGCATTTAAGATGCCAGAAGAAGCAGTGGCGGAACCAGAACATTTTTATAGGGGGTCAAAATACATTAATAAAAAAATTTATTTATTGACACTTGCAGTGCTTCTTTCAAATTTATTTTGCCCAATTATAGTATTTCACAACATCCTATTCCAATCATTGTAAACCTATGAATTGTGAGTCTAATAACTTTAAATGTATATATATATATATATTAATTTTCTCCGAACTATGAGACTATTAATCTGACTTTGAATTTTTTAGTCAACTGATCAGCTACTTTTATAGATAAATTACAAATTATAATATTATATATTCAAAACCTTATATTGTGGTTCTGGTCATCTTCTTTGGAGACAACTGAGAGTAGCTACTCAAAGCAAGAAAATGAATTAAGTTATTCTCATTTACAAAAAAATTGATACTAATGTATGATTAAGTCAGTAAGACAAATGAGTGTAATATTAATTAATTATCAAATTTATTTAACATTATTTTATCTTATAGTAATATTGTTAATTTATTATAGGTGAAAATACATGAAAAAACAAATAAATTAATACCATCTCATAACAAAGATCAAATTTAACTAATATTGACATGCTTCAGATTCCAGAGTTGGGGGGTCATATGACCCCCCTAGTTCCACCCATGAGAAGAAGTGGAGAAAAATGTTATCTGGGATTTTCTAAAATCTCTCTCTCTCTCTCTCATTCCTTTATCTCAAGGATATAAGGCCCAGTTGGAATAATCATGATAAATGACAATGTTTCTCAAACACTATAACTGATAATTCTAGATTATGCATTTTGAGGAGTTGTTTTTCTCCTACAGCATAAGTCAGTCATGCACATATATACCTTCATTCTCTTTAACTTGTATATTCTGTTAAATAATGTTCTCATAATTTTAGCTTCCCCCACTTTTGTCTAATCTAATGCATACATATTTGTGTGCGTTAGGTGAACATAATTTTTTCAATAAAAACTATCTGGTTCCAGTTGTGGAGTCTTTAATATAGCTAATGTATACATATCTATTGAGCATGGGTTGTTTAGTTGATATACTCTGTGCAGAATAAACAGTAATAAAGTTATGTCCATAGTCTAGCATGCATGAAATCAGACAATCAGTAGTAGTAGTTGATACCTGAAACAAGTGATGAATACTTTTTCCCCATATTGCACGGTCAGCCTGATAAAGGTGCTGCTGTTCCTCGATTTGGCGAGTGGGATGAGAATAACCCTTCATCAGCCGACAACTACACTCACATTTTTAACAAAGTGCGGGAAGAAAAGATAACAGGGTCTCCAATGGTATCAAATATGAGTAGTGACCCAGCTTACAGCAACAGAAGAAAGCAGAATGAGCGTGACAAAAATAAGGTATTCTTCTTTGTAGTTTGAAGTACATAATCACTTTGCTTTATGGTTTTGCATTTGTCTGATTCGTCCTTGTCTTGTCTTAAATGTGTTTTGGAATCCCAGAGCCAGAGCAGCTGTTTTACATGCTTTGGTATCTAGGCAGACAGGGTAAACATTTTTCTTCTACCATTTATAGCTGGCTCTGGCTGGAAGAAAACGGGAGACATACGTTGCTTTTATCTTTCTCAAAGGCGGGCCTGCCTGTTTTAGGAGAGCTTTAATGTTACCCATAAGTTGTTAGTATTCAGTTCCGTGAAGAATGTAACATTGGCGAAACTATTGAATTGTTGTCAGGAGTTTATGTTCCTAAAATACTACTAGTATTTGTTCACGTGGTCGGTTGATTTCAACTTCCATTTGCAGTATAAAGTTGCATTGTTTTTTTGGGTCTTGATCCCACACTACAACTGTGTCGGTATGTTTATAAACTTTCTGAATATCAACTTCACCAAAACTCAAACTAAAACTATACATTAAACATTTAAGCAGCAGCGACGCTCTTAAATAACATACTTCTTATAATTCTAATTTGTAAATAAAAGAAAGAAAAGTAAGTAAGTGGGATTATTATTTTATTTTTAAAAAAAATATTCAAAACGTTTAATAAAGAAAAGTTACGTATATTTATCTCATGATAAATATGTAATCTCAATAACTAACTATATGAGAAGTATTAACAATAAATTAAAATTCCTTAAGACAACCTTCAACTTGGTTCCGAAAACAGATTTAATCGAACGACTAAGCAGCAGGACCTCACTCTGTGGCCGTCCGTACCGTAGCATTCTCTCTCACCCACTCCATAATCTCACCGCCAAAATTTCGCTCGCGGTAGTCCAAAATTTTAAATTTTCATTCGAAAATATCTACATCTCCACTTCTCCATCCAAACATTTCTCTTTCATACATATACTGTTAAACAGACGAAGAAGCCAGACCTGAAACGAGGGCAAGATTGAATTACAGGAGCCCAATTTTCATCTTCGATAAACGTTTTCTTACAATTGATTGCTATACAAGGTAAAAATCTAAATCCAGATTCAATTATCTCTCTCCTCCTTAAGCAGATCTCAACGGGATTTTACCTTTTCGCTTTATTCTTCCTGTTAATTTGTTGAGTTTACATATATACATGTGCGAGATTGCATTTATTCACTAATTGCCACTGTTCTGTGAGCTTATGATCTGTTTATTCATGAGCGCGAGGTTGTTTTACTTTCAAAGATAAGTTTTTTTATTGATAATTTGACCACCCAATTGAGTAATTATGGTGAGAGAGCATAGTATTGAATCATTCTACTTTAAATTACGCGAATCTGCTTTGGCTTCAGCTTCTTCCACTCCTTTACTTATATTCCCCTCTACTTCTGATGTGGATTCGCTTTGTGCTTTGAAGATTATTGGCCATGTTCTTGAGTCTGATTCTGTTAGATACGCATGTTATCCCGTTTCCACCTTTAAGGAGATTCACAAATACGCAGGGCCTAGTTTGCATTCTTTAGATGATGAACCCATTACAATTCTCCTGATAAATTGGGGCTGTCATAGGGATCTTAAAAGGATACTTGAAATAGGCCCGGTGGCGCGTGTTTTTGTGGTGGATAGTCACCGGCCTATTCATTTGCATAATTTGAGTGATTTAAATGATCGCGTTGTGGTGCTCTATACGGGTGATGATGAGAATCAGGCTGATTTGGCCTATGATTTTGATGTTTCGGCTTTGGCAAACGCAAGTGATTTGGCCAGTGATGATGAGATTGAGGACGATTCTGACAGTGATGATGAGAATGAGAGTGATGGTGAGGATGAAGATGGGGATGGGATCCGGAAAAAGAGGAGGGTTTCGGATGAAAACGAGACTGATCCAGTTAAGCTTTTTAGGAAGCTGAAGAAAGAATATTATTACATGGGTACTTTCCATGGGAAGCCGTCTGGGTGTTTGATGTATGAATTGTCTCATTTTTTAAGGAAGAACACAAATGAGTTGCTTTGGTTGGCTTGCGTTGCTTTGACTGATCAGTTTGTTCATGAGAGGTTAACAAATGAAAGATACCAAGCTGGGGTAATGGAGCTTGAACAGCACATTAATAGCTCTGGGAATTTGGATGCTGTTAATTCAGTGACTCTCAAGGATGGAACAAAGGTTTCTGCACCTGATTCTTCCAGAATTTCATATGAAGATGAGCCAAGGCTAATGCTGTTGCAAGAATGGAACTTGTTTGATTCGATGTTGTGCTCGTCTTACATGGCAACCAAATTGAAGACATGGAATGACAACGGGATGAAAAAGCTTATGCTGCTCCTTGCTCAAATGGGATTTTCTCTTAATGAATGCAAACAGAAGTTCCAATACATGAGTATTGAGATCAAGCGGAAAATGAAGGCTATGTTTGAACATTTTCTACCAGAATACGGTCTCACAGATTTTTATTACAGAGGTTTCTTGCTACTACATGGATATAGTTCAAAAATTTCTGCAGCAGATGTTGTGTATGGAGTTACTGCACTCTTAGAGTCATCTGTTGAATCAGATGGCTCTTGTGCTTCCAAACAGTTTGGGGTGGCTTATGATTCCTTGTCGTTGAACAAGCTTGAAAAGCTGGAAACTGGAATGCAACATGCCATCAAGATACAAAGAGCAATTCTTAGGCAAGGAAGTGCAGCAATTACCAGGAAGGGTTCAATCAGAAGCGGGAGTAAATTCAGGTGGGTAAAGCTTGAAGATTCAGCTGATGCAAAGCTGTTGGGCTACCCACAGGCTTTAACAAAATTTGGGTATTTTCTGATGGATGCTTTGCGAGAGAAGGGAGCAAAGATGAAGCCTTTGATATGTGTTTGCTATACTCACGAGCGAAACAAGGTACTGATGGTGGGAGTTTGTGGGAAACCGCGTCTTGGGGCAATTCAAGGGAATGCATTTGGGATTGCTTTCAGAAATGCAGCTGAGGAGACCGGAGCTGAGTTCTTTCACGAGCTATTTGAATCTTCGTGGTTAGTTTTGGATACAATTGCTGTAAATTCGTTCATGATCAGGTTAACAGAGAAGCTGTGGTGAAGAAATTTAGTTGAAAGCTTCTCTACGTTAATTTTTCACTTAATCTTTAAAGGTTTGTTCTGTTTTACTCAAATTAATCTCTGTTTGTTTCTTCCTTGAGACTATCAATTTAACTCATCTGAGATGATTCGTAAATGAGAGATCAGAAAGATCTGTTTAACATAGGAAGGATGTTTTCTTTCTGTATCGTGATATTTTTAGCAAACAGGTCAGCAACTGAGCTTGGTTTTCTAGTTAATAATACTCCATGTAAATTGTTCCATTACTGGAAACTTGTTGTACTTTTGAAACTTCTTATTGTGAAACTGAAATGGCAAATATATCCTCCCAGTTTTCTTCCACACTCACGGACGTGTATGAATATGGATGTGGTTATTTGTAATTTTCATGTTGCTCTAAAATACTTCAAAACTCTATTTGTTACATATGTATTTGAGCTTTTTAGTTAATTTAAAATTCAAAATTGATGTGATATTTATTTGATCTTAGTAATACACTTGACTTAATTCTTTTTTTTTATTCATTTCAAAATATAAAATTAATTTTAACTTTTATATAATATGATATATTTTAAATTTTAAAATTACGATAGTTTGTTAATGGTTTTCAAAATAATAAATTTTGTATTTAATTACAAGAGTATTGATAGCAATTAAATAATATTTCTATAATAAAACTTGTTGCTTATACATTATTCTCGGTTCCTTCTTCTCCTTTAATAACCAAATTCGAAAATAGAAGAGATAAGAAGAACTTATGGAAAATATGATCAAAAATTCATAATAGAGTCTAATGGCAACAACTAATTATCTTCACATAACAAGGATACTAGAGATTATATATACGTAGATGTAGGAGGATCTTTTGGGAAAGTAAAAAACCTTTTGACATCACTTTATCTGCAAATAATTCTCATTGTGAAAATACAGCTACAAAGTGTTGATATTTGAATAGAATTTTTTTTTTAAAAGAATATTAATTCTATATATTAAAATGGAGATAAATTTAATAACTATATTCATAGAAGTTATAATAAATTGTATCAATTTAATTTTAAAATTTTCACAAATTCATGACCTATGTATTATAAGAGTTTTTTTGTTGAATTACAATTGCGACATATATCAATACATGAAATTTAGTTGAATTATGAAATTGGTCAACTATAATAAATAAATAGATAAAATATAATTAAACTAGATGTGTCCCGTGCCTCCGGCACTGTATGGACGGTGGGATTTATCCCAAACTTTGGACGGCCCAAATAATTTATTGAGTGAGCGGGAAATTCAAAATCATTTGTATTTTATTAGATATATTACAAATAATCACATATGCTTGATTCAAAATTACTTGTAGCCACCTACAATTTAAAAATGAACTTTTAACCACTTGTATTTTCATAAACATAGTAAACTAACTCAATTCCATCCAAATTAATCTCCAACTGCCTAAAATCTAGTGAGTTTAGCTTTAATTTCTATATTCTTTTTTAAAATGTCTATAATTTTCTATAAAAATTCATTTTTGTCCACAAATTATCACATGTAAAGTTTTGATTGAATTCTTTTGGTTCTTAATCCACTATATGTTTTTAGGTTATAACAAATATCATGGGAATGAATAACCAGCCTTGGTTGACCCATTATTCCCAAAAGAAACACAAGTAGATTATTGTCATCCTCATTTTAATAGTATGCATTTTCTTGCCATATAATTATCTTCAACGTGTCAAACTGAAGATTATATATTCCAACCATATTCCAAGATTATATAGGCATTGCACAAAAATATAGCCCGAAAGCAAATACGCACAACCATATCTTTATGGTAAAAGGTTGTTGTTAGTAGTTGGACATCTTATATGATATATATTAAATTAAATTTGTTAACGTTGAAATTTGTTCACTCGCAAAATCGCCAATCATCGTACTTAATTAAAACTTTAAGTTTTCAGTACAGTTATTGTCACAATATTTTCAATGTATTGAGAACTACTGTCGCTACTAACTCGTACCATCACTCCATTCCCCTTTTCTCCCTGTCATAACCAGTTAAATTTTTACAAGTAATTATGAAACAAAAAGATGAGTACAAATAGCCCAGTAAAAATATCATGACTAAGATAACGAAGAATAAGTTATCATTTGCCTTCAACAGTGATAAATCAAATATTTAGAACATATGGTAAATGGTATAAGTTATCAATAAATAACTTCAGCGGAATGAAAAATCCATTAGAAGAGTCAAGAAGAATATAATGTCTACTATCTTTTCCAATTGAAAAAATCACCATCAATTTTTTATATTTGTAACACCAATCAATAGTTACTCTTTGCACCCAGACCAAAGAAAATTTTCACCATGTATCCTTGCAACAAAGGTTATAGACACTCAACAATCATATTGTCTTTGCACTCAAACTAATAACATTCACAACAACTTAGTCTTGATGATTAGTACAAATCAATGATATGTTGAATGAACATAAAGAATAGAATTAAAAAATTAAAAATAAATATTAGAGATTTATAATTTAATTTGTTCAGAGTCCAATAATGTACAGATTGTCAACACAATATCTAAAAATATGATTAGAACTCAAGAACAATATATAAGGTTCACTATTAAACTATAATGATTTAAGATTTAATAAAAAGATTCAGGTGAAATTATATTATGTGAAGTACCATCTATTAAGAAATTATCATCATTTCAGGAATTTTCATCATTTAATGGTAAAACTGTAAAAACGAATAATAATTTTTTGCCATAAATTTAGAAGTATGAAAGAAAAAGACAACACTTACGAGTATGAAAGAAATGATACCCTTACCTTGATATTGAAAAACACAAAATTAATAGTCGAATAAATTCTTCCATGTCCGTCTTTTCAACGGTAAAGAATCTAATTTTTGGATATTCTAGATTCTTTAAAATCTCATTATATTTTTACAAAAGTTGTAACTATTGAATAGATAAACTAAATAGACTCAAGAATCACTCCATTCGGAATTAATACGATTGAGTTACGAATTTTCAAAATTATGGTTGAAAATAGTATCGAAAAATAAGGACATGTTGCGATTTTCAGCATTTTAAGGCATAAAAATGATATCATATAACTTTTCTTCCTTCTTCAAAATTGCAGAGGACAAAAAATTGAAGACACATGTTTTGAAATCACTCAATTCTGACACATGATGAATTAATATGATTTTTTTAAGGTGTTGTAGTTCATAAGAAAATTCATCTCGGAAATTCAAAGAAAAGTACAACAAATACTTCATAACTTGGACTGACTTGAAATACAAATTTAATACTCCTACTTATAGTCAAAACTTAACCAATATTTATCAATATATTATTTATCAATTATCATTGTCTTTTATTTATCTATTAATAATGAGTTACACATATTATTCCATTATCATAATCTTCAATTTATTAATCATAATGATTTACACATTCATCCATTATCATTATTTATAATTTATTAATATTTTTTCAAGATTATTTTTAATTTATACCATTCGTCAATTATTATTATATTATCCGTCTTCAACATTATTGACTTAATGTATTAATATCACGAGTATTATTGTTCTTCAAATAATGAGTTTGTCTAACTAACTACCTAATAATCGTGACTACCATTTATATAACTTTCCATTACTACCATTGCTACGATAACAATTATTGGTTTAATAATATGAGATATTGTGACAATTATTGAGACATCCCAAAATCCATGTACTTGCTACAGTACGTGGACTGGTGCTCACTATCGAACACTAAATCTTTCTAAGTATATATTTCAGACTCACAATATTGACAATCAAATCGTTCTTAGGAAAGAGGGGGTCTTCCGTATAAACGACGCGCAATTAAATAACCTCTTTACTCGACATAACTATTTAAATATTGTCAATAATGCTAATTGGTCTAAAAATATAATATCAAATAATATGAGTTACTGTGTCATGCCAGTTATTGATTTAATAATATAAAATACTGTGTAGTTGCTACTGTAACAATTATTGACTTAAAATACTATGTAATTACTACTGTAACAATTATTGAATTAATAATTATGAAATATTGTGTAATACTGTGTGCTACTGTTTAACACCGCGTTCTACTGTAGAGTACCGTGTGTGTACTACTATATTTTTATCACTGAGTATTTAAACAATTAAAGTTGATAGTATTGTTGACAATTTTTATTAAAAAAAATTATTTTTGTCATTTTCGTTATTCGACAAATACGTCATTGTGGGCCCCACCAATGATTGATTGATTTGGCTCCATCGTACTTTACTTAATCCACGACAAAACGAATATTTCCCGACAAAATGAATATTCCTCAACACACTTATTATTTTATAATTTGCACACATCACCCTTAACTTTATTATTTTATCAATTTAACACCTTACTGTTTAGAATAATAATTATAATAAAATTAAATTCTCTTTATTAAAATTCGGGGTCATACATCTAACTTATTTCGTAGAATGATTTAATTATACGATACTAGTAGCTATGTTAGCTAACTCTACGATTGTTTAGTCATTATTTTACGATCGTTAAGTCATGACTCTACGATCTAAGTCATAATTAACTATACGATCGTTAAGTCATTATTTTTGAAACAACTCGGGTCAAATCCTGAGTCCGGAATAAATTCCGGGTCAAATCCCAAGTCTGAATCGAATTAAATCCATCAAAATAAGGCCTCAAACTACTGGCACAATAGTATCTTCTTGGGTCATCTTAGCCCACCACAGGCTCCCAAAAGGTGACTTGAATGTACTATTGGTAGTAACTTATTTCCTTATATACAGACAAATTTTTTTCCTATCTTTCGATGTGGGACTGGGGTGTTACAAACTCCCCCACTTAAATTTCTGACGTCCCCGTCAGAACCGTTTAATACCACCAGCCTTCGTGTCCCCACCTCCGACAACCCGATCGGATGACCCGACCCAAGGTTTCGAGAACCTGGCTTTGATACCATATAAAACAACCAGGTCAAATCCCGAGTCCGAAACAAATCTCGGGTCAAATCCCAAGTCCGAATCGAATCAAATCCATCAAAATAAGGCCTCAAACTACTGGCCCAATAGTATCTTTTTGGGTCATCTTAGCCCACCACAGGCTCCCAAAAGGTTATGACTTGAAGGTACTATTGGTAGTAACTTATTTCCTTATATACAGACAATTTTTTCCTATCTTTCGATGTGGGACTGGGGTGTTACAATTTTACAATCGTTTAGTAATAATTTTACGATCGTTAAGTCACGACTTTACAATCTAAAATCATGATTTTATTTTACGATCGTTAAGTCATGACTCAACAATTTAAAATTTCATGGAGGGGTTACATTCATATATGTTGCATTAATTTCTTGGTGTCACATTAATCAACCTTGTCATATTCATTTATTGGTGTCAAATGCTAAACATATACTCAAATAAAGCTAAATAAGCATTCAATACATACTTGCAAAAATAGTATTCAATATATAAATTATAAACAACCTTCAATACGTTCAAATATACTAATTTACACACTTGTTTGCAATACAACGAAAATAGAAATCTAAGAAACTACTAAATTAATCCATAATTTCTTTTCCACTTTACTTGACAATTTGTTTCTTTAATGTTTGGACTTGTCTTCGCATCACCAATACATTTTTATGCTTTGTTACTTCATTTTCTTTGTCGCTTTTGCTCATGAATTGGTTCCTAACTTCCATAATTTATATTTCTTCCATCAGTCTTTCAACTTTTTCATTGTTTCTTTCAATTTTTTGCTTCAAATCTAATACCACTTCCCTTGCTCTTTCTGTAAATGGTGGATCACACCATTTTTAAAAATTGAACTTATCGACATCTCCTAATCATCGACGCGATTTGGGATGTTAATTTCACTAGAACTGCTCATTTAATTCCTTTGTTAATTGTCTTCTCTTATTTGTGATGAGAAACCAATTTGAAATTGATTTGGAACACATTTATGGATTTAAGGGTTTTAATAAATCTTTTATGTATAAAGGTACGATTTTTATACAACTCAATAATTTAAGTTTTTTAATTATATATTTAATATACTACCACATATTCTCACTTCAATTTTTTGTTAAATGATTAACGAACACAGATAATTCTATTATTTTTTTGTAAATGCGGTGTAGTCTAATGAGTTTTTTTAAAAATTTCGGTCTAATAATGTATTTATAAACTGAGGCTGGCTATAGTGTTAAAAAGTGTATTTAATCTTGTAGGGAAAAAAGGCCGAAACCAAATATAAAATCTTTTTAAGGGCATGTTCGGGAATGATTTATTTTAAATGCTTATAAGTTAATATATATGTTAATTTATAAGTTCTGACTTATAAATAAAAGTGTTCGACATCAATTTGATTTATAAGTCAAAAATTAAGTTAAAATACGCTATGAAGGTATTCAGCTCATAATTACTTATAAGTTAAAATAAATGTAAATTACTAAAAAGAACATTAATAAAAGGAGGGACAAAATACAAAAAGGGCAAAATAAATATTATATTTTATCAAACTAACTTATTTTAAAATATATTATATAAGTTATTTTAAAATAAATTGCAAATACTTGCATATTTTTTTTAACTTAAAACTTAACTTATAAGTAAAAAAATAAATAATTTTCAAACATGTAAATAATATTAAATGACTTATAAATTGGTTTCAAGAACTTATTAGTCATTCCGAAGAGGCTCTTTTATAGCTAGTTAACTAGTTAATGTCTAGACTCTCCATTCTCTATCTATCACTAAAGAACCCTAACTAGGCCAGACAAAACTCTCTCTCTTCTGTATGTACGTTTTCGCCTTCACTTCTGAAACAGGTTTAAGTTTTTATAAAATCTATCAATTTTAGCGATTTCTCCCTTTGAACCTCTCTTTTTGTTTGAATTTTCTATGCTTTAATTTTGTTTGCTACGAGGTTTAGTCTGCTTGATCGTGTCATCGTTGTTACTTTGTCATTTATATTTTTTAAATGTAATTTTTCCTTGATTGTTAGGGTTAGGCATCAAAAGTTTTTCTTTTTCTTTTTCTTTTTTAAATTTAATTAATTGCGATATCTGTTAGATAAGTGGGCTTGAACATGTGAAAAGTTTTCTGATTTTGTGCCATTATCTGTTGATCTTTCATGCTGATTTCTGTTGATTTTTCTTCGTAAGAAATGCTCGATGCTGTATAAAAGTTTGTTGTTTATTTTGCCAAGAGCATAAGTATATCTACATTTTTCATTCTTTTGCCGTCTTGTTAATATACTAATCGGCTTCAGAATGCTCATGTTTGATGATGAGAAATTTCAAAGAAAATCATGAACTTTAGTTCTGAGGTTCAAAGTTATTTTATTCTCAGAAGTTTATTTGCTATGAAGGCTAAACCTGTTGTATGTCTTTTTCTTTTCTCCTTCCTTATTGGGTGGTGCTTGGAAGTAGCAGATACAAAGGGAAATTGATGCTACGATGTACCCCCTCCCTATTAATAGTACTCTTTTCTCCATATAGAGGGAGTATGATATATTTATTTCATTTGGTACTTTGCCAGTTTGCATTAAAAATATGAATTTATTCAAGATACTTAAATTTATTTTGATTAAAAAGGACTATCGTATGAATAGGTTTCAATCATCCTTCCTTTTTTGCAGGATTAGACATTTTGAGGGTGTGAAATACCTGATTAGGAAGTACGTTTAGCATGAACACCCGGGAATTAAGGCATCATATAGCATGTGCGAGGAACTCAAAGATGCTATTAAATGTGGATCTTAATGTTCCGCTGCCTACTGAGAACCGGGAGCAAGAGGGGACATCAGCTCATACAGGGTCTGTAGTTGGTCCAAGTGTTCAAGGAGGGGGATCGATTCCATGTCCACCAATTGATCTTGAGGCAGTTGATGATGATGTTGTTATTATATCCTCCCCCAGGGCATTTGCAGAAGTATGGTTTCCATCTCCTCTTATTAAACTGCATCTGACATGCACTTTTGTATGTTTATGTGGCTGTCCTCATACTACTACTGATTGTATCCTATATCATGTTAGCCAACAAACAACTCCAGGACTCGTGGAAATGCAGTTCTAGTTGATTTGGATTCAGGTAATTCGTTTTTTTTCCTTGGTGGGGGTAGCTATTTCTGCTGATCTTTGTTTTGAGCCTTTAATATTGTTGCCTGTTGGCTCCTGTATTACTTTGTTCTACACTTTTGACTTTGCTACGATTATGTTCTTAACAGCAAAAATATGAATTGAATTGATGGGCACTTTGTTCCCCTACTTGCACATATAGTATGAACTGATTTTTTTATGGTGAAACTTTTTATATCTTGTGTAAAGCCTTAAATCTGATTACATTCGTCTCAAGAACTCATAATTTTGATGACGCCATTAACTTTGGTTAAGAAGGTACAGAAACAAATTGGCGGCTGAAGAGAAAGTACTTACAATTGTTTGATGTTTTTCTCGGGGTTGAGCAACTCTTGGCACTGTCTTTAGTAGTGCTCGTTAATGCTAAAAAAATGTTTTCACAATGTGGATGTATGTTTCTTTTTCTTCTTTTGGCTTAGTTATTAGTATCTTTCATTTGGCTCTTCAACAAAGTGGGATACCGATCATTTTCATCTATTTCACATATCTGGCACCGTGTGATGTAATTCTTCATTGTTGCCAGCAACTTTTTGTCATTTTCTTTCTTTTTTCATTTATTTGGGAGGCTAATTCTTATTCCTTAATCAATATTGAAGGACTATCATCTAGGGTTGCTCCTAATAGTCGCAGCAAGCGCAGAAGAGTTTCAGCAAACCAAACACAAAAATCTGGCAACCTTTACATTAATTTGGAAGGAAGTAGCAACACTGTGGTAATAACTACATTCCTTTATTCTTTATATATATATAAAAAATGTATAGCTCTATTAAATCTGCTGAAAATTTTCTCTGTTGAATTAATATTGTACTTAATTTACTCAAAAGTGCATTAACTGCTGTTTTTCCCCTCATCTATTTGTTATGGCCAAAATAGTAGATAATAATGGATTAAATATATGTTACAGCTTAATTAATGTAGTTTTGTTGCCATCAAACAGCTCATATGGGGCCCATATGAGTTGGAACTAGGCTCTACATCTGTTCTCGATGGGAGTGCTTCTAGTCCTTGAACGAATGCAATAATTAACTGAATAATAAAGATTTTGACCTTATTTAGTTGAAATATTAATCAATATTTACCATATCTTTCGCATGGCATTTTCCTAATGTGTATGATTCGAAGTTTACATTTCCCGAACATTAATCTGGTACCACTCCAATGCCTTGTACCTATTTTTAAAATACTCCATTTGTTCCAAATTATAATATTAATGTCTTTTGAAATGTCAATCTAAAAAAAATTTCAAATTCAAAAATGATATGAATCCATTTGATTTTAGTCAATATGATTAGAGTAAAATTCAAAAAACCACGTGTGCTTTACCCAAATTTTAGAGTCGCCACTTGCGGTTCAAACTATTGTTTCACCCTAAGAAGCAGGGTTGTGGCACCTACATGCCGCACTGCGCATTGGGTGAGTGGTGGGTTGCTGGTGCGCGATGGGTGTGTACAGGGTGTGTCGGACGCCGCGTCCCTGCGATTAGGCCCAAGGGTGCGCTGTAAAAAGAAGAGAGTTGATAAGTGTACCTTTTAGAGAGATCTAAGTTTGCCAAGCATAGAGATATCATCGCCGATTTGAGGTAGTTTGTTTCTCTTTCTTCTTTATCTTTCATCTCTCTTCTTTCTATCTCTTTCTTTCTATGCCATTGTTTCTTCTTCTTCTTCTTCTTCTTCTTCTTTCTTTGTCTTCAGTTTTCATCTCTGTTTCTGGTTTGTTTTTTCCCAACATGTTTTTAATCGAGATGAGTAAGAACTGGTGTTTAATTAAATAAATATACAACGTGAATGAGGGCCTGCACCTGTTTAGTGTTTAATTTAATATGCAACACTAATAAGGGTTTGAGCTGGGCCTGTTTGGTATTTAATTAAAATACTACAACAATTAGGGCATTTTAGAACAAGTAAAACCTTAAGTAAACTGTTTGGTACTTTAATAAAGTAAACTTAATTTCAGCATGTTACACTTAATTAAATTCCCTACTTAGCATTTAACTTGAAGTATATTTTTTTGTTATACATGTAATACTCTAACTATATAAATACATATATATTTAATAACTAAATATACGCCTTATCCCCGACGCACCCGAATCCCCATTTTTTAAAATATTATAAACTCCCATATTCTGCACCTGAATACTTGCTTCTTAGCTTTCACCACTTGTGTTTTGGTTTTAAGTTTCAAGCTACCTCATTTCCATCCAAATTGACAGCAAGCGGACTTAACTTGCAAAAAAGCAAGCGAAGTGACTTCCAACTATAATATTCACGCTACAATTGTCTAAAATAGCCCTGAATCATCCCCAACTTAGCCAGTCACTATCATTGTTAATCTTCCCCAAATCTACTACACTCCTCTTCATCCTTCCCTCATCACCTCTCACCGGTTCTTCCTCATCTCTCTGTGATCACTATCTAGTCACTTAATATATCCCCTGGCCACCATCAACATCATCATTACACCAAGGAAAAAATCCCAAAAAAGAAGAAACATTTGTTGTTAGCCAGATAACAAGCTTTGAAAGGGAGAGAAAAAGAGAAAGGGACGAGTGTGACCTAGATTTGCAACAATGACAATCCATCGACATCACCTTCAATAGAGAGGAACTAGATCTAAACAAGAAAAAAAGGAAAAAGAAAAAAAGGAAGTAGATCTAATCAATAGTGACAATCCACCGGCATTCACAGATCTTGAATAATCATTTGAGTTAGTGGTTGAGCAGAAGAAGATGATTTGGAAATAGATTGCTATAATTTTGATGAGCTATGGTTACTTTGGATATGGGTTTGAGATGAAGAATATTGTGAAATAGGGCTAGGACT
Organism: Panax japonicus; assembly: GCA_020205505.1. Lineage (NCBI taxonomy): Eukaryota > Viridiplantae > Streptophyta > Magnoliopsida > Apiales > Araliaceae > Panax > Panax japonicus. The sequence continues at coordinate 75,627,700 of CM035109.1, forward strand.
GCATTGGATTTGAGTGTATGCATTGCTTTGTATTGTGAATATGAAAGGGGTTTGCGTGTATGTATTGCATATGTATTTGAGTGTATGTATTGTGAATGTGGGTTTGAGTTAGATGTCGAGTCAACCCATATTAAGTGGAATCAAATGGGTTGGTTAACTATTTTTATTTATTCCATATTTTTATAAAGAAATATATGTTCAACTCGGTTAATCATTTTTCGACCCATATTTTATTCCAAATTCAAATCAAAAGTTCTTTCCACTAATATTTACATATTCAAGAAGCTCAACCACGCCCCACCCCACACCCCACACCCCACCCCCCACACCCCCACACCCCCACCCCACCCCACCCCACCCCACCCCACCCCACAAAAAAAATAATATTATGTGATTATGTACACCCCTTACCCCCCCACCCCACCCCACCCCCCATCCCCCCATCCCCCCAAAAAATAATATTATGTAATTATGTATACACCCTTTACCCCCCCACACACCCGCCCCACCACCCCACCCACCCCCCACTCCCACTCCCACCCCCACCCCCAGCCCCAGCCCCAGCCCAACCCAACCCCCATCCAAAAAATATAATATTATGTGATTATGTATACACCCCTTACCCCCCACCCCACCCCACCCCACCCCACCCCACCCACCACTCCCTCCCAAAAAAAATTAATATATATTAAGTGATTATGTACACCCCACCCACCCCACCCACCCCACCCACCCCACCCACCCCACCCACCCACCCCACACCCACACCCACTCCCACTCCCACACCCCACACCACACACCACACAACACTCCCTCCCAAAAAAACTATTGAGCGATTATGTATACACCACCCACCTCGCCCTCACTTCATCCCAAAAAATAAAATATATTTAGTGATTATATATAAATGATATATCTAATAATAATTTATTTAATTGGATCAAAATAATTGTATGTTTGAAATCGACTTATATTTGAACCATAACCATATGGTTCCAACTCACATAACCAATATTAAAAATGGTTAATATGGTTTTAGTTCTTAAATAGAACCATAACCATATTTTGAAAACCAAAACCAACACATAACCATATTTTGCCAGTCCTAGTTTGAGTGTACGTGTTGTGATATTCTATTACATTGATTTGGGTGAAGATGATTGTGATTTTTTAATTTAATTTTTTGTTTTGGTTTTAACCCACTTTGTTGAATTATAATTTTTTTTATTTAATTACATTATTGTACTTTATAATGGTTAAATGATATTGTTAGTTTTTAATTTCTTTGTTATTTTATTTTTTTCCTCTTTAATATAATAATATAATTATCCTTTTCTTCATATATATATATAGAGGTCGGATCCTGTCCGGACTCCCAGACAGGTTTAAAATTCGGACTTTTTTTTTACTTTTTTTTTATACAACTTAAAAAAAATTATGGAATTGGAATTTTTACATAATACAGTGTTTTGGGCGTGATTTGGATGCCTATACCAAAATATTTCTGTACAGTCTGGGCAGACTGTACATACATTGGTTGGTATAGGTATTAAAAACACATCCAAAACATTGTATTATGGAAAAAATTTAGTTCCATAAATTTTTTTTTTAGTTCTACAAAAAAAAAAAAAATTGGATCCGTTTTTTGATCAGGTCCGGACTCCCAGACCTGATCTGTTGCGTGTGTGTGTGTGTGTGTATATATATATATATATATATATATAGGGGAATGATTCATAGCACCTACTTGGTAGTTGGTATGGATAAAAAATGAACATATATTATCATTTCCGTACAAACATGATTAGAAATGGACTAATAATAGTAGCAGATGTAATATTATTTTTAATCTCTATTCGTTACTATTAGTAGCCGGCGATTACGTTTGTTACTAATATTAGCGGACGAGTGATTTCTCATTTTTTATCTTGGTCGTTAGTTCTTGCAATGAACGATAGAGATGACTGATGTATGCTCATTTTTCATCCATAGTAAGTACGTGTTATGAATCATTCCTCATATATATATATATACATATATGTATGTATATATATATATATATATATATAATGGAGAGAGAGGGAGGGTAAAATATTTTTAATTGTAAAAACTAACGGTGTTAGATTAAAGTTGTTAACTGGTGACGTTGTGAAACTTGAGGTCAAGGTCAAACCACGGTTACGATAGGTGGTGACTCAAAAATTTGGGTAACCCACAAGTGAATTTTATTCATACAATTATGGATATTGCATACTATCTAAAAAGTAATACTAATTACAATATTTATTATTTTCAAAACTCAAATGAATCGGGTCAATTTTACTTTTAAATTTGAAAAAGTCTCAAATTTATTTTAAAAATTCAATAATAATCTTCTATTGTAGAATGGAGGGAATATATGTATTCACTGTTTTTACATGGATATAAGAAGAAAATTGGCATTTTGAATGGCTTCAACTTCTCCCTTGTTTGCTTGACCTCTGCATAATATTGAACTGAACGAGTAATTGTAAAGGTTATACTTTACTTATTATGATTTGCATAATGCCTGCATGTAGACGCGCTTTAGCTTGTACTTCTGATTCTAATGCTTTTTGGTTTTAATATATTGTTTGCAATTTTTTGAAATTAAGAAAGAAAAGACGCAACCAATTTATATTGTGGTTGTGGAGATTGTTAGTTTGACTTGCTTCCTTTGCACTAAATGTCCAAGAATGCACTGTGTTTTGGAATTTTGTTTAAAATTATTTTTGAGAATATGTATCTGATTAGTATATATTAAAGAATGTTTATTGAAAGGTTATCTTTCTATACACTTAGGGAATGAATGTGCTGACTGTGACAATTCCGCCACCGCCACCGCCGAAGGAGCCAACATTTACCTGTCCAGTTTGCATGGGTCCGTTAGTTGAGGAAATGTCAACGAAGTGTGGCCATATTTTCTGTAAGAAATGTATTAGGGCTGCAATAGCTACTCAGAGTAAATGCCCGACTTGCCGGAGGAAGATCAGCATGAAAAATACCATTAGGGTCTACCTACCTACCTCCAATTGAGTGCAGGGTCTATGTGCCCCTGTTATTTGAAATTCTGGAAGGTTAGGTGTGTTGCATTTCCTATTTAACTTCATGTGAAGGAAAAGATAAGTTTGAAAAAATTCTATTTATTTTGGAAGTTCTCCCCAACAGAAATTTGATAAGTTTTAGACCCGATGTCTACTAGAGGTTAATAGAAATACAAAACCATCTCAATGGATTTTATTTTTATTCTATTTGCTATCTTGCAAGTTTATATATTTGTAATGGAAGTAGTGTTATTTTTCCAATTCTGACCAACAAACTTCTTGGCAAAACTAATGTGCAAGGGACTAGGAAATTCCAATCCACCCCAACATCGTTGCTGCTGTGGGAGGTTATATTGTTCCTAGACATTTGTGAGGGTTGGATTTTGGTTCATGTTTATTTGCGAAGATTAATCTCGAGATTATATTTTGATGGATTATAATTTTAATATTATTAATTTTAGGATTAAATGGTCTTACTAACATGTTTAGCTTGAAGTTATTCATGAGATAAATTAAAATAATTTCATGCTATGTTTGGTTGTACAAGATTATTTAAAGAATTGGGTCTTATCGTTTGAAATATTATAATCTTACCAGTAATGAGAATAGATTGTTATAATACGATCCATGGTCATTTTAAAAAAAGGGAAGGGTTAATTATAAAATTTTATTACCAAATAGTAGGGGATTATAATACATGATTGGGATATGATATTAAATAATTCTTTATTTCAAGTCATTTTATTATTCTTTGGACTAATAATTTCAAGTCTAAAGTAAATTAGGATTAATATTCTAATCTCAAGTGTCATCCTTATGAACAAACACAGCCTTAATCTTAACTCATTTCATATGTTCAAATAACGTAGTCACCACAATAATCAGTGGAATATAATTGGCATATTTATTTTACAAACCATTTAGTACATTCATAATTTTTAGCAAATTAGTTGGGCAAAAAGTAGTTTAGAAAACAAATATTAATAAAGTTATGGCATCACCCATACTTGAACTAGACTTCGGATAGTGCAACGTTTTGGCATATTCTGCAACATAAGTTCAGATATTAGCAGCACCAAATGTCCTAAACTGAAACAGGCTACCTCTTCAAGTTTTTCTCATATTTCCCTTTTCAGACAGACGCTTATAATCACATACATACATGTTAAAACATTCATTGATATAGGTGCCTCGTACTCAACTACATGTGTTTCACAGTACAATCTTTGTAGGAGTATATATAAAATTTGCAACTTATTCAGTCTCTACAATGCACAACAGAAATAGGAATAAATTAGCTAATTCCTAACAAGGGAACAAATCTAAAAGCAAAATCCCTTTGGTAGCACAAGACTAAGAAAATAGAAGTAATTGGAGACGCAAAAAAGAAAAAGGGGAAAAAAAATTGGACACAACGGAACAACCACAAGAGTGGAGAAATATAAAACTCAATTCAATAGTTCATCTTTTTTCTGATTTCTTTCTCCACTCCGTGCGGCCCCTGTTAATTTCAAGCCCTTCACCAGATAATCTCAATAAATGCAAGAACTGACAGAAGTCATCCCCATCTTTTGCTGCAGCCGCATATCCATTAGTTCCTTTGAGCTTTGTAACTGCAGTATCCTCGTCAGGCTCAGGACTTGTGAGAGAATCAACAATGTCATCATGTTGACATTCACGCCTATAATCTAGAGTTATCGTTTGCAGTTCATGGGTGTCAAGGACTTCCTGAGGCATGCTCTGTCATAGATAGATGCAATGATCTCAATTAGCAAGATTAATTGGTTACGCAGGAGCCTTAAGAACCTTAAGAACGTAAGAGCAAAATTCAATGAAACTTTTTGTACAAGAAAATTTTGGCCATGGAGAACACAAGGTGTCTAGAGCTTCCACAAGTTCCAAGACAACAATAGTCCATATTAGGTGTCTGACTAATTTTTTCCATATGTGGTTTGAAGGTTTAGTTCCTCTAGAATAGAAAAGCTTACACTAAATGACAGAAAACTCTCATTAGAGCAGTCAGGCTCCAATGCCAATAGTCCACAGATTTCTTTATCCATTAGTATATAAACAACATAGTTATTTCAAGATTAAACAGTATCGCGACTCTCGGCAAAGAAACTAGCACATGTAATTTACAAAAGAATATAGACCTTGACCTAGGACATTTCATAATCCAGGGCCATCAAATGAGCATCCTCTTTTGTTTTTATGGCGGTTAGAAAAGTTTAACATCCCTCAACAACATAGATTACATATATAAATATGTTATATATATGTTTGATTGAAAAGGAACACGCAGTTGCAACAAAAGAAGGCTACTCAAATAATGAACGGGAAGTGACATTTTTACCAACCTCCAGAACCCATCCTATATAGGCGACATTGTTTACATGCTGGTTCATGTCCAGATCAGCTCTTCTTGGCTGCAATCCCAAAAAAAGAATTAGTACTTGACAGAAATACTTGGAAACAATTTATATAAGCTTTTACTTCATACCGTCAGTCCTAGCCTGGAATGCTGAGCAGGATCTTCCAGTTTTGAAATTTTCCTTGAGCTCTTATTATTCTCTTCAGGAAACGATAATCTAAAGCCACAACAGAACATCAATACAGCAAGAATAATTTATATCACAATAGCAGACAATAAACTTGGAGATAATTTTTCAAAAACAGGGGAGATGAAGTTAATATTCCCTTCCAAAATCAACAAATAATGCAAAAGGGAGGCACCTCTTGTTTAGATAATTAACGGTATTCAGAATATGGACATGTGGAGTTAAATGCAATGAAGATTATCTCTTTGTTTAGATGCATCACAAGAAAGCATAATCAAATCTATATATTGTATTTCTGAAGCCGAGAGAAACCAAGTTTGCACCACAGCATGCCACGTGGCACTTAGCCTTATAGCCACTGCAAGATCCCGAATTTTATGAAATAAAAGTATTCAATTTTTCTATTTAGTAAATGGTTAAATTGATAAAAAAGTTAAAGTTAAGGGTGATATGTGAATTTTTTCAAAATAAGCTAGTGGCTATAAAATACTTATTATTGTCGGAAAATATTCGTTTGGTCGTGGAATATTCTTGTTGTCGAGGAATATTCGTACGACGGCGCAACTATTTGTGGACCCCATAACAGAATAACTGTCGGATGAAGAAAACGACAAGTTTGAGTAAATAACGGCGTAGTTACCGTTAACACTGTTGGAATACCCGGTGGTTAAAATACAGTAATACGCGTCGTTGCACAGTAGCACACGGTATTGCACAGTATTTTTAAATTATTGATTCTTACGTAAGAAGGCACTACTCAATAATTGTTACAGTAATTACTGTTCAATATTTTATTTTATTGATTCAATAATTGCTTCGTTGATATTTATATTATTGTTGTTTCAATAATTGTCACGGCACAGTATTTCCCATTATCGGATCAATAATTCATATTATTTGGATAATATTATTAGATAGCATTATTGGCAATGTCTAGAATGTTCTGTCAAGGAGAGGTTTGATCACCTAATTGCGCGCCAATAAGAAAAAAATCCTTATTGGAAAACCCCCTCTTTTCTGGGAACGACCTGGTTGTCATAATTGTGATTCTGTAATATTATTTGTGAATAATTAATTATTGATTTATATGATAAGGAAATATTTATTTGATATGGATATAAATGATGTATTTATTTATTTGTGGTTATAAATGAAGGAATTAATGTTGGGGTGTTTTATTAGTATTTTGTCGAAATAAAGAATGAAATTTGGGATTTTCAGAAAAATTTGTTGGTTACTTGATTTTGTAAAATCCATAACTTTTTGTGTATAATGAGTTAGGAGATAAGCCATATATCAAAAGAAAGCCGTGGAAGTAAGCTAACCGTATAAATTAGAATCACCCAAAAATCCTTTGTACATATATCGTGGTGAATTTTTGAATGAAACTGGTCCGAAGGACTAATAATCCGAAAAATCAGTGTTCTTGAGATATATTGCGTGAGTTATAATTTTTAATCTGACCGTTGGATCGTTGTGATTTTTGGATATGTTATACATATAAAAGTTGAGTATACGTCCACAAATTTTGAATCATTAAAAATTAAAACATGATTTGTTATGAATTTTAAGAGGTGACTGATTCAAAAAAAATTTATAAATGAGTTTGGTAGAAAATTCTAGAAGGTGGGCCCCACTTTTGTTGTTATTTGAAAGCATGTGCTGAATTAAAGCTTCAAGTACGGAGGGCTGGAATTTTCAACTTGCCATGTGTAGGAATAAAATAAATATATTATTTTATTAATTTAGTCTCCTTCGGCGTTCTAGTATTTTTCTATAAATAGGTACTTATGTTATAATTGAAAAACACACCAGAAACATAAGTTTTCTCTCTATATTGTCGAGCGTATTTTTGTGAGTATTTAGATACTTTGAGAGTTGCTATTCAGTGCAAGTTTCCTTCGGCTTTTCATCCAAAATTCCAGTCAGAAATACTGCTCTTTTGAGGTAAGAGATTTTAAAAGTTATTATGTTTTTCAGTTTTCGTAATTGTTCCGACCCTCAAAAATTCTGAAAAAATTTGAAATGATAATTTGACGAGTCTTCTAGATTGTGTCCAAAAATGGCGATTTTTGAATGTATAGATTAAGAGTTATGAATTTTATGAGAAAAGACTATTTTAAAAGTAAACCCTTATAACTCCTTGTGATTAACTCCAAAATTGGTGAAATTTTTATTGGGAGTACATGTATATAACAGAAGTATACTCTGTAAATTTCAGAATTTTTGGACAAAAGTACAATTTATAATAAATGTCTAAATATTCGGCAGTTTTAGTCATATGAAAAATAGTAAATGAATTTTAAAAATTCTGAGAAAAATATATGTTCAATATGGAACTATATTCTGCTAAATCCCAGAAAAGAAAAATTATTTGTACTGATTTGGTATTTTTCATGAAAATGGACTTATTATGAGTAAATGAATTAAATATGTTATGTGAAGTAAGAAAATTGGAAAATAGGATTTTATGGCTTGAGAATCCTATATGAGGTATATGCAGATTTTTTATGAGGGTTTGGTTATTGGTGATGAAATCTTATGAGTTTGACATTTTAGGATAATTAAATGCATTGAGTAAAGTGTAAACAATTAAAATAAATTATTTATAAGTTTAAGAAATATTATTCTTTCAATATCATTATACCGAAATATTGGTATGGATTTTATTGTGGAATTTCAACCTTTTTCATGTCGGGATTACTATTCATGAGTTATTATTTACGACAAAATTAATTTCTTTTTCTGACCAAATTATCGTTGATTTATGAATCTTACTCTTGAAATTAAATCCATGTTTGATTTTCATATATAACATTTTTATAATTCTGGTGAAGAAATTTCTCTTTGACTTGAGTGTAAAGATGGGTAGATTATTGGTATGATCGTGACTATGGGTTCTCTTTGGCCAGTAGTGCAAAGTTGAATTGTTGACTGGTATGATCATGACCATTAAATTTACAATTAAATATTTTTAGCTTAAGTGAAAAGGTGAATTGATCAATACGGTTATAATTATGGTTTATATAAATTCTGAAATGATTATGTATATTTTTGAGATATTAATATCTTTGGCCAGTAGTGCAAAGATGAATTATTGATGAATATCTTTGGCCTGTAGTGCAAAGATGACCTGTTGTTGAATATCTTTGGCCGGTAGTGCAAAGATGACATGTTGTTGAATATCTTTGGCATGTAGTGCAAAGATGACCTGTTGTTGAATATCTTTGGTCCGTAGTGCAAAGATGACCTGTTTTTGAATATCTTTGGCTCGTAGTACAAAGATAACTTGTTGATGAATATCTTTGGCCCGTAGTACAAAGATGAATTTATTAGTATGATTATGAACATGAACAGTGATTTGGTATAACCATGATCTTTGATGTTTCAGGTAAAGATAAATGATGAAAATTTCTTTGTCCTGGATGAGAAGAGGAATTTAGAACCATAAATATGATTATGAGTTATTCACATGAATGTGGACAGGAACTGTTGATTTATATTACAGGGATAAAACATTGTTGGTGGGCTTTTAACATGGAGAAGATAATAGACTTTATGGCCTATTTGACTCTGCTAAGGGATTGCTCGTTCCGCTGCAACTATGGTTGAAAAGTTTTATCATCTACCATATGTTCTAAATCTCTGATATATTACTGATGAAGGCTATTGATAATTTAATTATTTTTAGTCATGATATTCTTTACTGAGCTAGTTGTGCTCACCCTTTTGTTTCACAATTCCTTTCAGGTAATAAGACTGTTGCCGGGTCGAGCGAGTGTAACAAAGAAATAGAACGGTGGTCTCTAGCTGTGGAGTTCTCCCTAAACAGTATAAAAAAGTATGTTGTATTTTATACATCATTTAGTAGTTATATTTGGTGAATCAAATAGGGTGAGGCGAACCCAACGTTGGAAGGGTGTTTTGCCACTATCATACAAGATGTCTAATGACATACAACATCGTGTCATCATCAATGTTCTAAAAGGCGCTAGGCGGGAGGCGGGAGGCCGAGGGGGGCCTAGCGCCTAGGGGGCCTAGGCGGGATTTTTTATTTTAAAGTAATTTTAATATTTTATTTTAATTTATCCAAACAAAATAATAATATAAAGCAAAACAATCTATAATAAAGATAATAAAGGCCTTTTCTTAAAGTTCAAACACATATCCATATTGCTAATGTCAAAGTTCAAACACAAACATGCAATTGTTCAAAGTTTAAACAAATTTTTAACGTATTAATTTTATTTATAAATAAGATTGCTATTAAATAATAAATTTCAAAATTTCAAAAATTTAATTCAATATTAAAACTTAAGAAACAAAACATAAATTTAAGAATTATAAAATTGAATTAAACTAAATATTACAAATGTATTCTCATTTATATAATTTGAAGTTGGTACAAGTTCAAAAAATTACAACTATAATAAAATTATTCATTTTGACTTGATATTGTTCACTTCTTGTTGTGATTTGATATGCCACAACCTATATTATGAATATAGTAATCATTAGAAAAATAAACATATCAAGATTTGGTTTGGGTAGTTATTAAAATAAAAAAATCTCTCCGCCTAGAACCCGCCTAATTTTATAGAGGGATTTTTTTATCGCCTTGGGCCTAGGTGAGGCACCTGGGGGCTTAGAGGCGCCAAGTGGGGGCCTAGGTCCTAGGCGGGGCGCCAAGAGGGGGCCTAGCGCCTAGGCGGGGCCTAGGCGGACCTAGGCGGGGATTTTTAGAACAGAGGTCATCATAAGACAGGGTTATGCACATCCACTTGCTGAGTATATGTACGAGCACTACCTATATAATCTTGGTGTTTGGTTGAAGTATAACGCTCAATTAGAGACAGTGGAGATAATGATATGTCAAGAGAAGACTCACCATTGGAACGAATATGATAGTAATCTTCTCGTTTTTCTTTGGGGTCTATTGGGTCAACCAAGGATAATTCTGTAGACATGATATCTATCATAACCTAGACGCATGGGCTCCCATGTACGAAGGTTTCCTTGAGCACTTCCCAAAGATTCTAATTTCTAAAACAGTTTTTGACTATACCTTTATGTAAGATGCCATTGTGACGTGCTATCCAAGGTTGGGATGAGAGTCACAGTTGGTATATATTTGTATCAAAACTCACAACATATGTGTTGTATTTTGCACGACAATGGTTGTAATAAAGTTGTAGTTGTTTTCTGTACCATATTTTTGGCGACTCAGAATAGGTTGGATGGAATGGACCTATTTTGGGGGTGTCACAACCACCCTCTTTTGTAGTAATTGCATACTAAATTTATTTCCAATCCTCTGGCATCCTTTCTCTTACGCAAACTCCTTGCGTCTCTACATGTTCATACTATATTTTTCCGTTATTTCATTATTCGAGAACAAGTCCTTAATAGTAGTTATAATTTTAATTTTAATTTTAATTTTTTGATAAAAGAAGAAATTTTATTAAAAGAAAAGAGAGGATACAATAAAAGGAGGAACAAGTCATTAAAAGTAGTTATAATAGGAAGATGATCAGCTTCAGCTAAGTTACTTTTCCCAAAAATTAGGGGGAAAAACTAACAGTTCTCCACCAGTCCTTCTAATTCTTAATTAGTTTTGCTGTTTCTCAAATAGCAGGCTTCTATTCTTGAATCCCATGGATACTCTAGGATCATTCTTATTTGATTTTTTATTTTTCCATGTTTAATCAAATCCTCCCTCTCTTATTGTGCTTGCAGACACCACACTCAAGTAAGGTATATTGGTTCTGCAAAACTAATAGTTCTTTGCCACCTAATACAAGATGCTTATGTTCCATCTTCACTTCTAATGTAGCATCTACCGCCTTCACAAACATCATACCTCGAGGACAAGTAACCAAAAACTGAATGAAGGCTTAATAAGGTCTTTAATCGTAGGTTGTTGAGGCAAAGCGATATGACTAACTGCAAACGCCTACCCTCGGACTCGATCATGCCAAGCTGCTAAACAAACCAGGCGACTTCCAGGCTCTCAAGCTTGATTGCAATTGTGAAAGAAGATTCTAGTGGCATTCTTCCTCTTCTTCTTTGCGGAGATGTGGCATTGCACATCTCATTGGCACCAAGAAGAAGGTATTAATGGATCCTCATTTCTTTTTTTGCATCTCATCATGGAATCATCTCTGGCACTTGCACACATGAACACCAGCCCCAGGTCTTTTTGGTGCAGAAAACAGCTTGTGGTGGTTTGCGTATCCTAGTTTAGAATGTTACAAAATTGAGCGAGATAACATACGCAACAAAGTAATTATATATATATTTGTTACACCCTTATAAAGGACAATGGTAGTGACTCCAAAGAGTACTAACTTCATCCGAGAAGAACAGGGCGAAGCCAAGACTCGGAATAGTGCATTGCTTTTGGAGGGGATCTGAACTCCCATTGTGGCTAATAAATATCTACGATCACGTTGTGAAGTATGTTAACTCATATAAATAAGGCAACATACTAAACAAGGTGGAGCTTAACCGCATGTATGAGTGCAAGCATGCGCCTAATTTAAAAAATACATGAAAAAAAATTAAAAAGAAGAAAAAGGTGAACAAAGTACAAACCTCGAAGCTGCCCACATTCCCTACCCCATTAATGAGCAAGTGTTTTAGATAGGAGTTTGAGTTCAATCAATTTTACCTTGACCTCAAATTTGGTTTGACTGAGCATTTATACCACAGTTGAGGCTTCATGCTATATTTAAATTCCATTTGTTGTTAACTTCGATTTTAAAACCATTATATATGAAGAATAATTTGTACAACATTTTTCTTTTGCCTGCACTTGGTTATTATGTTTAACTTCTTTAATTCATCAGATTTAATCATATAATTGTTCTTATTCTTCTTAAATAATGAATTTCAAATGATTGATGATTAGTATTATGAAATGCTTCCAATCTGGTGGGGGCCAAGTAGGGTTAGAAAAAAGGTAGAAGAATTAGAGGAGATTGAGAACAAAGATAATAAATACGTAGGGATTACAATACTTTTATGTGCTAATTAAATACCCTAAACTTAATGATCAAGTAATTCCTAAATAATCTTAACTGGATAAGGAAAATCTCTAATAAATGTGTGAGTTCAATCATTAGTTGTTCGCATGATCAAGTTCGTGAACAGTTCGCTAATCGAACATGATCGAGTTCGCGAGCGTTCACAAACACATGCTCGTTCGCGAACGTGATCAAGTTTGCGAACATTTTGACGAACCACATTAGCTGATTATATTTCCAACTTCCAAGTCAGTTAATAAATTTCACATGTAAGAAATCGAACCACTCAAATTGAACCGAAATGTCCGCAAACACAGACGAACCAAACCACATGGTTCGCAAACATGTTCGATCGAACAATCGAACGTGAAACCATGTGTGAACTCGACTCGACAAGACATCAAACTCGAACCGAACCGGTTTGCAAACGGTTTGATTCGTTTGCTGGCCTAATTTCAAGTATAACTTGTCAAACTCTACTATTCAAGAAATTTGCTTTTGGTTTCTATCATGAGTTTTGAGTTTTTTATTTTCATTTTTCTCATAAGCTTACCCAAATAAGGTTAAAATTTATTTTTATTGTGCTCTCTTGTTTTGTTTCATGTGAATATTATAATATATGCAAGTAAACAAGGAGGACAAAGTCTTTTATATCCATCTTCTACACAGAATATATTTGAAGATTGAAAGATTAGAAGACGAAGATTAAAAATTGTTGCTTACGACTAAGAGTGTAAAAGAGTCGAACCGAAACGAACAGAAAGATGCTCGAATTCGACTCGAAATATTAAATTCATACTTGAATTTGACTCGAATTCGAAAAATTCTACTCAAATTCGACTCGAATATTTATTACTCGAATTCGATCCGACTCGAATCAAATTATATTCAAACTACTCGCGAGCTTCAAATTCAAGCTCAAATTCGAATATCCACATAATAACTAGTTTTATAATAAATAGAATTATAAATAGAATTTGTTAGCTTACTTAAAAATGAAAAAATATATTTATTATTATATTTTACAAATATAAAATCACAATTAAAATAAAATAAAATAATAATAATAATTAATTATCCTATTTTGATTTAATTTTGTATATATTATAAGAGAATGTATCAAGTATTTAATCGAATCTATATCAATCGAGTATGTATCGAATCACAATCAAGAATTCAAGTAGTTCGAATCTTAAACGAGTCGAGTATAACATTTCTCAGATTCTACTTATATTTTTATTCGAACTATTTTTTATGCTCAGATTTGAATCATATTATTAACGAATCCGAGTCTCGCTCGTATTTTTTTGATTTTTCGAATCGAAACTGAACTGTTTGGCTTGTTTACAGCCTTACTGTTTTTGGAATACACTAAGCAGATGAGTAGGACCCTTTTGGGAATTTCGCTTATATTTTTTATCAGGATTATTTATTTAATTATTTCCTTCATGATGTTATCAGACTTGCTGCATGTATTTGGAGGTAGTTTTTTCATCTACTTATTAAACAAAGCTATACTGTCAAGTTTCAGTATTATAAAAAACAATGCTAATTATTTAGTACATTATAGTTCTTACTTGAGCATGTCCTCTGTGTACTGTGTCTGTGTTGTGTAGAATGGATTTATGACTAGTTAGTAAAAAAAAAAACTAAAAAAGTAAATCAGAATGCCAAAAAGACGACCATGAACCAAGTTCTACAATTCGGAACTTGAAGACTCACAAATAGACAATCAATTGCACACACAGAATACATTCACAATGCTTCAACTTATCAGACCATTGTTTACAGAAAATCAATGTTTTCTTAATAAGGCGAACATTTTTAAGTTTATAATTAGTTTTAGTCAAGTCATCCATCACGGGGATTACAGCTTGAGAGCTAAATGATAATTATAACATAACTAATGAAGTGAAACTGAAAATGTCAAACGACAGAATAGTCATCCACATTGTACAAGATTTTCACACTGCATTCCCATTGATTTTTTCTCAAATGTACTCTATTTTCTGACACTTTTTCTTTGCCTTGTCTGACAAAGAAGAGACTCGAGCAGAGTTATCAAAAGATATTCTCATTCGCAATTATATATTCTATGACAATATCATCTTCTATTTCTCTGTGCTTGCATCAATTAATATGTTTATGGATATTTATTCAACAGATATTGCTAAATTTTTGAAACAGTTCATATTTTTTAGCCATTATGGATTATCAGTGTACCAAAACTTTAAATTTCATTGCTCATTAAAGATTAGTTATGCTAAATTCCATTACAAGGAAACTATTGGGGTATTTCTAAATTCTCATCCTAGTTTAAGTTGTACAATATATTACTCTCATCTATTATGGTGCGGTTAGCATAAGGCTAGAACAAGCAGACCAAATATGTGAGAGGGATCATATGTAGAAAAAAAATACACATTTTAGCAGTTCTCAACCACCAAAAAAAAAGAAAAAGAAAAAACCATGTTGATCCTCCACGATATTTCATCATGATTACTAGTATTAAGTAAAGATCCCCTGCAGATGACATTTTATAGGTAAAAGGAAACAATAGCCCACCTTGGAGTTTTTGGGCAGAAAACTAAATATTCATCTCGAACATCATCATTGACTTTCTGAAGTCGTCTGGTATCTTGGTTCATCATCACCCACTTGCTGCAATTAAACAAAATTTAGGAAAGAAATAAACACTTTAAATAGCACATGTTCAGTTAACTGTGACACAAGAATAATTATGCCCAACACAAACTGGTCTCCCAATAGAGAAAATTTTTCTATATAATAGTTGATTGCAAGAGACAGACTTGGATGACAGAAAGACCAGAAGATGTTGATGTCAGGAACCAATCGGGATGACCTATCTAAAGTAGTCCCAATTAACTTGCATGGCCAATCAAGTATGAGAGAAGGAATCAATATTCTTGGGAGCACATAAATACTCGCATAAAATTTAAAATAAAAAAGATTATCTATAACGCCTATATTGTAAAGTACAAAGTGCTTAGCACCTGAACCTATTTGTTTAAAGAGTGAGCTCACAACACATTCATCTCAATTCTCACCAAATAATTATTTATCTCATCAGAAATTGTTAGCTTGATGGATCTCATAGCGATAACCAAATCAGCCTCAGCACTGTGATTCAAGCCAAGTAATTAGTTCTCAGTTTTTGCATGGATCCAGGAACGAGGTCCATTTCTTTGTAGAAAACTAAAATGATGTTTGACATATGACTTTTTCTCCTTTACATTTCTCAAATATTTTCTTCTACTTCAGCTATGACCAACTGAAAAAAAATTAAGTTAAATGCACCTCGTAGCCCTTCCAATGACTTCATCACTTGCATAATCCTTGATAATCCAATCACGTCTAGTCCCAATCCTTCCTTCACTTTGGCACCATGTCTCTATCTCAACCACATCACTCCTGCCATACATTTTAACATATGAAAATAGATTAAATTGTCCATCCTATAAAATCAAATCAACATTATGACATGATGGAGCACATTTTTACCAAGCAGGGTATCTGTAGATCTCAATGTGCATTCGAGCAGTCACCCATATGAGATGCAATTTTCTCATGGTGGGTGTAGTTGCAAATCCATCAGTTGAAAATCCAACACTCTGAGCATGATTGCCTCCAACCTCCTACATTACATCACCAAATTTTGAAAAAACTTATCAAGAGAGCAGGTTATAGAAAACTTGAGGACACCCAGGGGCCAAGGGAGACACTTACAAAGAATCAATAATACATACAATGCACTAAATTGAAATTTTAGATGTAGTCTTTGTTTCAAGTTTGAAATGCTATGTATATGAGCAAATTTATCATCACGAAGATGCAATAACAAAAGCAGTCAAAACTAATGCAAATCAATCGGCAATCGCTGCTAGAGCGGCTTAAATGCAGCTCCAGCTAAGAAGAAGAACAAGAACAAGAATAGAAAATATTGAATACCACAACAGTTATCGGGAAAAAAAGATGTTTGACAATAAATCCAGACAACATTGGGTATTTTTTATTTTTGGTAAATAAGTAACCCTAGATATTAGTTTGGCTATTTGCTTGGATCACCGAAAGAGAAAGACAAGAAAAATGAGAAGAAAACGACAAGGAAATGGAAACATAAAAGAAGATATAAGAGCTCAGACAGCACTACAATACACTAAACTTTAGCTGAGGCTATATAGCAAAAATAGAACTAGTAATACAGTTCAATTGTAACTTTTAAAAAACCAAATTTCAGCAAAATTCTTAATCTTTTCGTACATAACCTTTTTTTTTCTCTCCCCATCTCTTTCACGTGAATCCGTGATCCAAACAGAGTATCAAGAACAGAATCCGCAATTACAAGGTTAATATCCACAAACAACACAGAAAGACAAAAGATATATTCATAAGGAAAGCACTTGATAAGGATTTGAGTAATAGGCCAACAATTAATGTAATAAACAACCACATATTTCAAATAAAACAATGCAGTAATAAATCTATATCAGAGTCTCCATAAGTTTTCAACTACTATGATAACTGAAATCGCACATGCAAATCAAACAGTCAAAAAATTGCAACTTTAAACAGAAAATGCAGACATGCAAACTAACACACATCTATATATAGAGAGAGAGAAAGAGATAGAGACCTGTAAGAGATTAGCAATGGTTTCAACAGTGGCGGTTTTATTAATTCCAACCTCATAACACCTAACTATAAACTTCTCCTTGTACGATAAACCGTCTTCCGTCAAGCTCCCCAACCGAAGCCTCTCCGCCATGCTTTTCTCCTGACCGAATTGCTGCTGCGGTTGCTGCTTGGGCTCACCGATCGACACGGCCAGAACAGGAGCATTAATGTTATTATTATAATTAGAAGAAAAAGATGGCGAACGACAATAAGCAACGGAGTTTCGCCGGCGAATCGAGATTGGATCGGGATTGAGAAAACGGCATTGATTTAGGGCTTGAATTTGATCGGATAAAGCGGCATTGCACGTAGTTGCCGATGCCCCTTTCAGCAACATCCTTCCTCTCTCTCCTTTTTTATTCTCTCTAAAAAATAAAGAAATAGGGAAATAGGGAAATAGCTGAAATTTCTGCGTGTATTAATCAGGCTGAAGTCTCTGGCTCCTTACTCACTTGGCTAGTTGGTTTCTGTCTCTATGCGAGTTGGTGGCGTCGATACGACCGAGGCCGCTTGCGTAGACTGTTAACCAACTAAAATGACACGGCTTTCACACGATATTAACGATATTGCCATCTGCTCTATAAACGTGCGCCGCCACCGACCCACGGCTTAAAAAGTCTATAAATGTGGGTGTTTATGGTCGCAATTTTTTCCCATTAATATTTAAGGCTATAGATGAATCAAAAATCGTTCGATTTGGTTTCGATTTAAAAAAAATACGAGTGAGACTCATATTTATTAATAATATAGTTTAAATTTGAGTAAAAAAATATAATTCTAATAAAAATATGAGTAGACTCGTTTAAGATTCAAACTATTCGATACATACTCAATTGATACATATTCGCTTAGATACTCGATATATTCTCTTATAACATATACAAAATCAAATTAAATTAGGATAATTAATTATTTTTATTTTGTTTTGAATTTTAATTGTTATTTTATATTTATAAAGTGTAATAGTAAATATATTCTCATTAATTTCTAAGTAAAATAACAAAAGTTTTTTGACCAAAAGTCCAAGATCCAAAATCCAAGATTCAAGTTTAGCCTAGTCCAATTCCTTAGTCATTCTCACAAGGTGAATTTTATTCAAGTTTCAAATATTTTTTTGACTTGCATATTAAATTGATTTTAAAACTCAATTCTGTTTATTATTATTACTATTTTGGTTGAGGAACATATATATATATATATATAT
Organism: Panax japonicus; assembly: GCA_020205505.1. Lineage (NCBI taxonomy): Eukaryota > Viridiplantae > Streptophyta > Magnoliopsida > Apiales > Araliaceae > Panax > Panax japonicus. Next base: position 75,646,244 of record CM035109.1, read on the forward strand.
ATATGGAAAATGATCCATAGCATGTATTCATAACCATACAACAAAAGTATTCATTAAGATTTGAGAAACTCTATCCTCCCATTTCAGGGAGTGCAGTAACAACAAAAGAAACAACACCAAAAGTTACTGCATTCCTTGAAATGGGAGTAGAGAGTTTCCCAAATCTTAGTGAATACTTCAATAATAACTGTTAACGCCAAGATCTTCTGTCACGTCCCAATCACGTAAGACGTTCTGATCCTGCACAATAAACACAGTCAACACCAAAAGCTTGACGGCCGGACCGCCGGGGGATAGCTCAGGCGTGAGAGTCAGTACAGGCTATATCAAGGTTAACAATGGAGGAATAAATATCTAGTGACTTGAGAGCAATAATTAATTGGTTACCTTTCACCGTGTGTCATCCTTGCTTTATATCTCCAAAGTCCGGGTTGTCCTGTATGCAACCGACTTTTCGGGCCCACAACTTTCAGCCGACTAAGACCTGTCCAACCCTCATTAAATGCAATGCAGAGATGACAGTCAAAGTTCTATCCCCAATCTACACCGGTCAAAGCCCAAGTGGAACCGTACTCATCTAGTAATTTGGCCCACTGTCACAGCCCAATATCTCATAGGCCCTAAAATAAAGATAATATCCACCCAATGGGCTGGCCCAATGAACCGGCCTAACACTTTCAAGACACCCCTCAACATGTCTAAAGTATTATGGCCCAACAATAACCCTATGATGAGAAATGGAGTCAAAATTCATACACTTTATGACAAAGAAACTTACAATGGCACAATGGTATTAAACCTAAATAACTTTTAAGTATATAATCAGAAAAACAGATCAGGAACAATTTGATTATCAAATCAAGTATATAAATTTCAAGCCGTTATCGAATCAAAGTGTGGAACAAGGAGAACGAACTGAGGGCTTATGATTCTAAGGCTCGAGGGGGATCAAACTGAGATTTCAAAGACTTCTATTTGGAGAAGTTTTGTGAAGATTTGAATGGAGAAAGAACTCGATGTCGTTAGACGACTGAGAAGGAACTATGGGCTTCGATGTTCTGAATCAAGGGCTTGTGAGAGCACTATGGGCTTCGATGTTTTGCAGCAATCGATTTTCTGGAGGGGATCAAGGGTTACGAACTGAGGGCTTCGACTTCGATTTTTATGGCATGCTTCGATTTTCAGAAGATTTGGAGAAATTTTGTGCATATTCGAAAGCCAAAGGATCTAGTTTGAGAGTTGGGTCGTCTAGTGAGGAGAGAGACTTAAAAACACATAGCCTTTTTAAATAGGAATGTTCTTTAAGGTGTAATATTACTTTTTAATGATGTTGCTTTTGAACGGGGTCGTGTGTGTGTATATATATATATATATATATATTTATATATATATACACACACACACACACATATATATATATACACACTGTCCGGATCTTAAGCTTACCACTTATCTAACATATCTTGCATACCCCTTATAGCGACGGACCGGGCGACGATTCAGTCAGTCGCTATATATAGAACCGTCGTCTTAGCTTTTAGCGACGAACAACATATAGTGACAGACAACATAATGAACATATAACGATGGACCGAGCCTATAGTGACGGACCAAATCGTCGTCCGGTCCGTCGCTAAAGGGGGGTATGCAAGGTATGTACGACAAACCAAGAGGATCAAGGATCATGTTAATTGCACCTTTTTTATATGAGTTTTGATCAATTTTGGGATTAATTTAGACCCATTGATTGATAGAATTTTTATTAAATTAAAAGTGTATTTAATAGTCTATTACAAGGAGATTAATAGAGAGCAATATATGGTTCAAGTAAGAATTATATATTGTGTTTTAATTGTATTCAAAGTGGAGTATATAAAAAGGTTCATTGTTGTTTAAGAAAACTATTTTCTTTATGTCCCACATTGAGTAAGAATAAAACTATTTAATACTTTATAAGTATTTGTGGAATAATTTAATTCACTAGTGGTACTAAAGAAAAGGTTTGGATTTGGTCACAATGATGTGGTGCGAAACACCACCCACCCGCGTCCCGGGGAGCCTATTTTTTTATCTTGAACAAGATTAATAGACTTCATTCATGGTTAAACAGTTTTGTGTTTAATCATTATGGATACAAAAGAGTTTTAAAACTGTCATAAACTGATTTGTGATTATTACATCATTTACTTTGTAAACTGATACTTTATTAACAATTCAGTTTTGTCAACCTTTACAAAGAAGCATTCAATATATTGATCAGTGAGTTGTTATCACTGACAATAGGTGTAGGCTTGACATATATCCTAGATGTGAATTGTTAGGAGTCTTTAGCAAACCTTTTTGGTAAAGGACAATAAACACCTTAAGAACAAGGAATATCCGTGTCAAATTCTTGTTCCATAATTCTGTGTTCATTTTATTTTTCAGATCACATGGGTGGTATGAATATTATGATGAAGATGTTTGAATTAATGTACCCAAAAAATACTTATTAATTACTCAGACATTAAATTTCCAGAGATACGCAGTCGTAGTAGTGGTGGGGAGATATGAAAATTTGACTTAGTAACATTTATTTAACAATTAATATTAACATCATAGCCATCATTTCTCTCGACTTAATTTAGTATTCATCAAGTTAAAGTTGACATTTGTAATAAATTATTACTCACTGATATAAATCATCAATTTACACAAGCATATATAGCTGCATTGGACACATGTAATGTTTTTTTTTATAAAGTGTGTACAGCTTGAACTGATGACCGAACTTAATTTTCTGTGTTTGGTTGTCATGTTCATAAAATAATAATGAAATAATTTTTTTCTTAATTAATCCTTAGGTATAAAATGTAGTAGGATTTTATATAGAGCCAGCCAATTAGTGCTAAATGCTCTTGTAGAGATCAAAAGGGAGCTTGTGGTGGTTCATTAATTATTTAATTTTAAGGAATTAAGATATGGAAGTAGTGCATCATCGGGTGGGGAGGAAGGTGGTGGTGCTCGGAGAAGGGTCTGGAACTCACAACACTAATGGTGGTGGTATAGGCATAAACACCACCATTATAGATGCTGGATCTCTTTATGTGACCGAGGATGAGGAGAGAATGGGAAATAGCATTTATTTTGAGGACGATACAGGTATATAAAAGTTTTTTTTACCAACAAAAGTCGTTTTGAATCAGTTAAATCTTAGTATTGCTTAATTGTATTGTTAGATTTGGTGTTTTATTTATTGTTTGGAAGGGTAAACAACACTTAAAACTAACTCGTAAGCTATCTGTTGTTACCGACCAATATTGTGGATCAACATGCGTATTGCCTGTAGGTTCAAGGTTAAAAGTGTGGAAAATTATGGTAGGAAGCTATAAATAAATGGCTGACTAAATAGTAGATTTATAAAGGTCCCTTGGAAATAGTAGAGTAAATTCTTCGATCATCAAAGATTTCCTTTTCTTTGCAAGTAAAAAAAGTGATAATTATGAATTGAACAACTTATTTTTTGAATCTGAAGGAATGTGGAAATGTCGGCACTGCATTTGGACCTATGGAATTGGAAATCCTTGGGTTGATAATCATATTCATCAAAATTCCTTCACTAAAAACCATAGAGGTCAGGTCAGGTCATGCTGTATAGTAATTCTTTCTAAAAACAGAATTGGTTTACATGAAACAACTAACATACACTCTTTTTAGTTTCTATAAAGATATATATTATTAACATGTACATTATATGTTGCTTGGCACCTGTCATGTGTCGAGAATTTTCTATTTACACATCTAAACATACATATGTATGTGATTGTCCAAGGGCAAGATCATTTACATACTACTATTGTTCTCCTTCAATTTGCAGATGAATTTTCTCTTTCTAAAAAAAATCCTCCTGTTGAAGAATCAGATGAAGTTCCGAGGACTGTTACCAAGGAGAATAAGGACTCTGAAATTTCTCCACCTGAAGAAGAAGAAGAAGAAAATAAGCCTTCAATCCCATTAGCCAGAGGAAAAACTAAACATGTCAAGTTTGATAAGCTAATAGAAGAAAGCGACGATGACGAGGATGTTATAGAATTGGAATTTGAGAGGGAAATTAAGAAGCTGGATACTCATACTATGTATTGTCCTAATTGTAATACTTCCATAACCAAAGTTGTTCTTCGTAAAAAAAAACGAGGACCACCGTCTGCAGATCGTAGTACTCAACAACATGAGTCAGTAGATCTGTTTGGATGTTCATCTTGCTATAGCTTGTTTGTTCCTTCAGGTACAAATCCAGCCACATGATCATTTACCAACTGTTCTATACTTGGACTTATTTAATTGTTTTCTTCTTCTTCTTCTTTTAATCTGTAAAACAGCAAATTGTTTCAGTTGGTTCTGGCTTTTGGGAAATGCAGAAAAGAAAGATGGCCAACTTCCACCGGATGCAAATGGTCCTGCACATAGTTTAACTAGAGATAATAACAACATTGTGATTGAACAAGGTAACATATTATTCTTTGTTTTGCTAACGCGCGTGCTGCAAGAAAATGAAAGACGATACCTGTGATAATTTGATATACAATAATTTTTTCAGATAGCTGATCAATTTCATTTCAGCATTAAGGTCACGTAATATGGACGGGAAGTTATAATAACTAACTTATTTATTTAAGCAGGAGATTGTTTTAGTCTGTTTCGGATTTTTGGAAATAGAACAGAGGAAAAGAATACGCAGGTATCTAAACAAGAATCCTCTGATTCTGCACACGACAATGGTGAGAGGGAGATTGAGCAAGGTAATGTAATGTAATGTTTGTCCTCAACTCTTTGTTTCCGGCTTGTATATTTCAGCTAGCTTGACAAAAGATCTTTTCACTCCACTCAGAATCTTAAAGCTGCAATTTTACCTAACTTTTCAAATTTGTAGTGCAACAAAAAAGAAAAAATCTAATCGTATTTTGGGGTTTAATTTAATTGATATGTTTGTACAGGAAATGATGATATGCAGAATGTAAGTATAGGTACACGTGGTAATAGAGTTGGTGGTGGTGTGGCTAGTAAGCACCCTGATGGGGGGAAAGGTTTGGGATTTTCTCCACCTCAAGGATCCATACTGCCAGAAGACTGGAAAATTGATGTCAATAAGGTCCCAGGTAACGCGAGGATACTGAAAAATCAATTCATCTAACCTACCGATAATATTTTAGTGTTTGGTAAGGTTATTTTAGATGTTAAATTTCTGATATTAAGGTTCAAGTATGGATTTTGGCATAAAGAGCAGACCAGGAGCCACACTCCTCACCAAACCAGAAAGTGCTAAAATGCCTGAAGGTATGTATGTACATGCCTACACTTGGTTGAGGGGGGACTCGCTAAGGTTTAGTATATACTAGTGTGTGTGTGTGTGTCTAGGGTATCGACATTGGTATTATGATGCAGGAAATAGTAGTACAAGTGCGGGATCCTCGTATGGCACAGACAATGTTTCTGGCGTTGAAAGTCCAAGAGACATAAAAGAAACTCAAGGTTCTAAATCAGTGGAGATTCTGAAAAGTATCGTCTATGGAGGTTTAATGGAGTCCATAACAAGCCTTAGTGTTGTGTCTTCTGCAGCTGCATCTGATGCTACTACATGTAAGTTTCTGGGACTTGATTGGTTTATATATCTTTTCTCTTCAACTCTTGGTACAAAAAGAGTTCTTTGGATATAGTCCTTCTGGCTTAGAGTTTTCCTCAAATTCTCTTGCAGTGAATATTATAGTTATTGGATTGGCAAACCTAATTGGTGGACTTTTCATCATTGTTCATGATGTAAGTAGTTTCATCACTAGTCTGTAATAATTGGCATGCGCGCATGATCTTCATTTCCCCCCCACCCTAATCACATTTTGGTATTTTGCAGCTTAGAGACTTGAAAATGATCAATGTGAAGGGGCCGTTAACAAATACCAAGAACAATTGGGCAGGAGGGAGAATTTCATACTTCATGCAATATTTGCAGTGATATCATTCCTAATATTTGGCCTAATTCCACCTGCAACTTACGGCTTCGCGTTTGATAAGACAAACGATAAGGACATGACGATTGTGGCAGTTGCAGCAGCCTCTTTGTTATGCATAATTTTACTAGCAATTGGCAAGGCTTACATCCAGAAGCCACCAAAGTTTTACATTTACCTTAAAACCATAGTGTACTATGTTAGTACTGCAGTTCTGGTCTCAGGTGTTCTTACGCAGTTGGAGATTTAATCAAGAAACTCTTGGAGAATTTCGGTTGGTTCAATACACCTTCAGCCTTCACTCTGTCTGCTCCTGACATCAAATCGACAAATCCAGTTAATTGGGCATCCTACTGAAGATATTTTCTTAGATCTAAATATTGAAACAAAGTTTGTTCATGTGAGTTGTTTGGGGTCAAATTTTCATTCGTAAGCTGTACTTTTTTGGAGTTTGTGGGTGTTTTTTTTTGCTTGTATCATATTGAGATGCCAAGTATGTTCCAGCTCTGTGTAATGAGATAAAGTGATTGGTGTGGCAATGCATTTGGAATTGAAATTATGTTATAGAACTGGCAATCAGCAGAGGATTTTGTTTTGTTTCCCGTTGCACATATTTTCCTCTTACTTATAATAAAGTAAGCTCAGAATTTCATTCATAACTTCTATATTCTGGAAAATATTGGTTTGAGTTTAGACAACGTTAACCGGGGGTGTGGATTCAAATCCCAAGCATATAGAAAATTGGATTGGAAACATGTTTGAAACTTGGAAAACACGAAAAATAAAAATAAAGGGCAAACAATAAATTAATAATAATGCAAAAAAAAAAAATCTTAATGAATATATACTTGTACTTCTAAAATTTTGACATCAAGAACGTCGTAAAATGTAGTGTGATGGATGGTTAAGAAAACTCCAGCAAATTTCTTTTTTTGCTAAATTAAAGTTCTAACAATACCCTCTTATCTACTGCTAATAAGACCATGATCAAGCACTAATAATTATGCAACAATTCATTAGATATAAATACACAAAAGTCAATAACAAAATTTACACAAAACAAGTGTTATGTAAGGAAAACTCCATTAGAGGCAAATTACCAATCACTTAAAATTTTAGCTAATATATAATTTACTAAATATTCACACACCAACTAATTAAATCATATTCCAGTTTTCAATCTCTCTTTCTTCCAAATTTAAAGCACCAGACTGATAGTTGGTTATCTTTTAAAGTTTGAAGTAATTCCTTCGTTGTTCCACTAAATTCGTTAACGATGCCTTTTATCTCTAACCAATTGGATAACATAAAGAATCTCCCATGTGAAATGTAATAGGAAAAACTGACTAAATGCTACAAAAAAATCTTATCCATCAGACACCCAAACACCCAAATACATGACCAAGAACAGAGTTTAAGGAATATAAGAAATTAATAACATGATAAATTCACTTGGAAGTTGGAACAACCACTTCAATTAATTAGTATTTTCCATTAATGTCAAGTATAGTAGTTAGGTAATTAAAAGATGTCCTGATTAGACACTCAAGCTGCATGCACTATAAAATGGGGGAGTTGTCAAAATCTAGTCTTCATCCAAAGTTGATTGAATCAATTAAGTTGTAATACTACTTAAAAATATAACTACAATGGAGAAAGTTACCAAGTGTTCGCTTGTGTTGGCCATTTTTCTGATGGCAAATCTTGGTACTGGTGAAGGAGGAAGAGACGTGCTGAAGAAAGAAGATGGAATCGTGTACAGACCTCAAGGCCTGCTTCCATTTTGGCGGTGGCTGAAAGCCTGGTGGTTGCTACCATGGTGGCTAAAACCATTTCCGCCACTTGGATATCTCAACAAAGCTCCTGCAGCTAAAGTCGGGTGGCTCAACTACGATGAAGATTTCATGGCTAAAGAATACAACTACAGGCTCAGATATATCCCCAAGGTTCCGTCATGATCAAATGAAAATTCATGCATGCATGTTGCTGTGACCGATCGATCAAATCAGTCGATGTTTGGTCGTCTATGTAGCTTATACGTAAATTATGTATACTACTGTTATGTATGCATGTTAGTTATGGCTTTATCTTAATGCTAGTATGTTACTATACAATTACACAATAAAGTGGGTTCTAAATTATTTGTTCCGTCTCTCAAGTAATTAATCAGCAAACAAGGCAACAAGCAAATGGACATAAACTTATTGGTTCCTAACTCATAAGAAATTTATATAGTAATCCGATTTTAAGTAATTTCTTTAAGATTACCCAAACGTACTTGATTCAATCATCCCAAATGTGCTGAATATGTATGTTTGATCGTTCGAATTTGTTGTATTGTTAATTATAACTCCACCAACATATAAACAAATATAAATCCAAACTCCAAAGTCCGCTCGTTTTTACTGGGTTTGTTTGAAAGTTGAGCTAACTATTTACTCTCCTTTTAGAAGTAAGGATTCTAACTATTTGCACTCTCTCAGCCTGAGCCAGGTACATAGTAACAACTTTTCTGAAAAAGAAACTACAACTATAACTTTAAGCCTATACCTTTATAAAGTAAAACACATATCCCTGCCTTATATATAATCATTTTCTTACTAATATATAACAGAAGACGCAAAGAAAAAACATATTTACTAAATTTTCTCATTAATCTTTGAAATGTTATGCACATATATAGTAACGCAAATTAACTAGTTACAATTACAGTATAGGCATATTGAATTAAAAAGATATGCAGCCTGCAAGAAATGAGACTAGGAAACATAGGATGAACCTGTTTGATTTCAGACTAATTAGAACGTCCATTTAGCAGATGAGTGAACTGCACTTTGTCGGGGTCTGTTTGGCTGCTCCAAGTTGTTCCGTTTCTTCATGATGGAGGAGACAGTTGGGCCGAAGTAGTCATTACTCCTTTGAGAAGTAGCCCCTTGTGAGTACACTTTTCTACCCTGCATAAAACTTCTTTGCTTTTCTAGCATTGTCCTTCGAGCAATTGGATTACTCTGGACAGCGCCCCATCTGTTGTAATTCACACAGCTTTGGCTCCTCCCTACTTGCTGAAACTTTCCCTCTCTAGGACTTGGATAATTATGGCTTTCAGCTGTTTCTGCAGAGTACATAGTAGTCTCTCCTTCACTGCTATACCCATGCTGCACCTCCGAAACCTCAACAGGAAAAGAACTAGATTGGATCTCACTCTCAGCGCCATTTACAGAAGCAATTGAGGCAATCTCTGCATCTGCCATAGTATCCTGCCCTCTATCACTCAAATGTTCTTCTCTTATTGCATACTGCAAGGAAAGTTCCTTGACACAATTCTCATCTGAGTTTTGGAGCAGCTTTCGCGCTGGCTGAGGTGATACTGCAATTTTAGTAATCCTTGGTGGAAAATTAATATCTAACAGCTGGATTTGGGTACTTTCCTTCTTCCTAAAAGTCACTGGAGTTAACTTCGGTGACTCATAGATTTCTGGAGTTGGAATTCCCTGTACATGAGCAGCCCTCTGTGTATCTGTTATTGGAGTTTCGTCTTCACATCTATTTGCCACTGGGGAACAGCTTGCTCCAGGCAGGTCTTTGGGTTTTGATATTACATTTGATGATGATGGAGTTCCATCTTCAGCTTCTGTTGACTTGAACACCCGCCGCATTGTGAAGGACGCACAAGAATGATCACTTTTTTGGCCAGCAGACATCAATCGAATGAGTGGTAGCTTCGGTTTGGTGAGTTCATCAAGGCTGCCCTCCCAATGCTGGTTTAACCAATCACATATGATGGGAATCGGGATACCAAACTGCATAGGAAGATCCTTCTTCCAAGATGATGATGAGGATGATGATGTGGAAGATGATTTTGTGTTTGGAGACGTGGCTAGTTTCATAGGATCACAGACCATAAACGCAAGATTTCCATGCAAATCAAAACCTGCTGACCCAGGGCTCCACATTACTCCATCGGTAGACAGCTTTATGAGATTGTCTGTGGCTATCACCACTTTTCCTTCCCCCACTGTCAATTCCTTTTTCTCTGTGTATCCTAAAAGGTAAACAATACTACCAAGATCCAGATTAAGTTTAGAGCAGGTCTTCAAGTACTGAGGATGCTGAACCTGCGCACTTGAGTCACTATCTATCGCATCTAAACCCACTATTGTTAGATCAAGAATGGAGCTGGTGATGAAGAACCTATGATAAATGAAAGACTTGAGAAAGTTCTCACAAACAACTAACAATGCAGACTAAGGTAAGCATGACATAGCTACTTGAGAAGAAGAAATCCAAAATAGGAATATACATTATGTGCTACAATCACCAAGTTCTATCAGAAAGTATTGGATAAGATAAGACGAAATATGTGTTATGAATACTGAATGGACAAGGGCTATACATGTATAAATTTATCTAGTACTTGATACTATGTCCTTAAAACAATTATGCCCTCTTTAATGATACTTAGAGTTAGCGGCACTTGTCTCCCAGGATATAATGACAGCGTGTGTTATAGCAGCACTACAAATAACACACACAATGAACCAAATAAAATGCTCATAACTCTCTCAAAAATGACTATGAATTACTTATAAAATGATGAAGACTTGAATGACTGACAATGCTTGGACGCTTGGATTTGAATATTCCAAATGGCTACCCCTAGCCTATTTACAGATGGTACACAACCCCTTGAAAAGGCATGAGATATGTCCGTTCAGCCAAAAAAGACGTAGTTTTGGACATGGCAGAATGAGCGCGTCCGTTCGGGCAAAAAAAAGATACAGTTTTGGGCATGGCAAAATGGGCGCATCCGTTCGGACAAAAACGACGTAGTTTTGGGGCATCCGTTCCGGCAGATGAAGCTTCCCAAAACGACGCAGTATTAATGCTTCCGTTTTGACCAAAACTCAAAACGACACAGTTTTTCCAAAACTCAAAATTTATCCAAAAAGATATATACAATGACCCAGACCCACGAGCCTCTAGCCCAACCGGGCGGCGGCGGCGGCGGCGCGCGGTTCAAACCAAGTCTTGGTTAGGTCATCTCCTCTCCACAAAAGTCCCAAGAGCTAACTAATTGTATATAAACTCAATTTATTTTTATTTCTTAACCGATGTGGGACTAAGGTGTTGTTTGATAAAACTGAGTAATTAAGATTTGAATGGTTAATACATCTTAATAAATTAGATCATCTCAATGAAATAATATTTGAATCTAAAAAACTGTTTGATAACTAAAAAGTATAAGACATCTGAATGACACTATTTTACCATTTAACCCTTTTGAGTTATTTAAAAATTTTATTTGAATGATCTTAAAATTATAAATTGAAGTAGTACAATATTTATTGAAACTATTTTTGTCGATACATTTTTAATAAACTATTAAGAGACAACTCTTAATAGTTAAAATTTGAGTTTATGTCTTAACGATTAAAAGGCATTAAGAGGCAAAAAAAAATTCCAAACAAGATTTACCTCTGATCGAATCAGAGGCAGATGAATTAAGAGGCATTCAGACACAAACAAATACCACCTTAGGTTGTGTTTGATTAGGTCTGAATGGCTCATAATAGGTGTGTCTCTGATTTGGTCAGAGGCTAAACTTTGTTTGGTAAAAAAATTTAGCCTCTTAATCAGTAAGATATAAAATTAAATATTAACTATTTAGAGGTACATCTGAACAAAATTAACTATTTTTTGGACAAAAATGACTTCTTCAATATTACAAAATTTCTCTTTTATCCCCCAATAACCCTACTACTCAATTGTTCTCTCTCCTCTCTGCCTCTTCCCACTTCCCCTCTCCGTCCATGCCGCCCAATCCTTCAGTCCCCCAACCTCCTTTCCCTTCCATCCACGTTTCTCCATCCTCCCTTCCTTTTTTTCCATCTAAACCTGTAAATCAAACATTTATGGATTCAAATAATCCTCACTGGGGATGGAGTTGGTTAGAAAGATGGATGGCAGCGCGACCATTGGAAAGCAAAAGCACAACTGACATAGTACTTAACAGTGAGCTCGCCCCTTTAAAGATGACAACAAGTCGTGCCATTCCTAATAATAAGCTTTCGCCTGCAGCCCAACTTCCATCCATAACAGCACCAAATGAATAATCATTTCTCTTTCTCGAGATCTTGTATCATAATGTAACCCATGATTTTGCAAGCATTAAAACCTTTTTAGAATGGTAATAAGGGTTGTAATTGTGAGATTTTGCAAGCATTAATCCATGTATTTATATTTGAGTTTTGGTGGTAAGGGATAGTGACGTTAATGTTTTTATTTGGTTTAATGGTTGTATTTTTTGGACTAGTTTGAGTAATTGAGTTAAAATGGTCAAATACTACTCCCTCCGTCCCATGATATCTTATTACTATTTTGGGTAGTCACATGTTAAATGTCCATTTTTTTTTAATAACCAAACTTTTACACATATTTTCCTATTATACCTGTAACATTAAATATCTCATACTTTTCTTATTCTAATTCTCTCTCCATATTTAATGACATTATTATGGACAATTTTGTCATTTCATTCATCTTCTTAATATGCGTGAAAAGTCCACCAAGACTTTTATCCTGGAACAGAGGGAGTATTATTTAGACATTTTGAAAAAATTAATTATCAAACATCATTTGTTCATTCAGATACAATTCTATTTAGATGCTCTACATTATTCCGATGTCTAAACAGATCTTAATATTAAATTTTATCAAACACAACCTTAACTTTCCACAAGTATTTATTATTATTCAATATGTGATCTTTGGGAGTTATCAACAAAATAAAAATAAAACTACCTCATGTGTTCGCGATGATAGTATTCATAGTAACTAAAAATTCTATAACATCTCCACAATCATAAAAGAAATAGCATACGCATCAATCACTTTCAGTCAATAAAGTTATTAAAAATTAAAACTTAGCTCTCTTCCACTAACAATTTCAATCATTCCCCTAAAAATTAATTTCCAAACAACCTCAGTTGAAGCAACAAATTCAATGTACATCATATAGGAATATGGGAAAGAGCAAACCTGTGAGGAAAAAGACAAGCACCGACGCCATTTTGCAGCCGGATCTCGGCGGACTCAGCTGCAGAAACAGACGGGAGGTTAACATGAGTGGTGAGCAGTAGATTCCGGTGAATCAAAAATCCGGTGCCGAACATTGAGCCGCCGACATCAATCCTGACCATAGCCGGACCTTTGCCGGAGAAAATGGCGCCTTTCATTCTCTCAGACTTGCCTCCGCCATTACAGAAACACCAGGACTCCCCAAAAACTCCCATTATAATTTATTTTTTGCGTGAAGAAGTGAGTTAGGGTTCCAGATCCATTAAATGTTAATTCATTTCCTTTCCTTCTTCTCCCTGTCTCTCTCTAAAAGTAGATTTTGCTTATATATAATTCTGACTGAGAATTTCTTCTACCTTAGTAGTATGATTGTATATAGAGAGAGAGGGAGTCAGTGGGATTAGTTATATATATAGAGAGTGTGATGAAGAAGAAGAAGTTGTTGCTCACGGAATGCGTAGATATAGAGGGAATTTGTAGCAAATTAAGATTTTTAAAGATTTTTTTTAAGTAACAGATTTTTGTAGAATTTATGAGATTTTAATAACTTTTAAAGAATTTAAAGATTTTTTAAAAATGACTTTTATAGACTCTATGAAATAAGTAACAGACTTTTATAAACTTTGTATCAATACTGTGATAGACTTTTGTATACTTCAAATATATTTTGTAATTTATATTAATTGTTAATTAGTCCATGTGTATAACTTCTCCCCTTTTTTCATGAACTAAAGTAAATCTCTTTATATTATTGTGGCATGAGATTTTATACATGTTGAAAGCGTTCATATTATATATTTTACCCATTTCATGATATATTTGGATACCAATAAAATTTTAGAAACTACAGACGCATTACAAAAATTAAACTTTGAGTTATATATACTTTATGCATATGCGTACGCTTTTTAGTAGGAATACCAAACTTTGTATTTCACAAAATAATATGACAATGAAAATCTATATGATCAAAAGTTGTAAAACTTCATACATGTGTTATCTATATATTATTATTGTTAAACAGTATATATACATCATATATACATACACATCATATATTGTTTATTACTAGCTGGGTCCCGTGCCTCCGGCACTGTATGGGCAGTGAGATTTATCTTAAACTTAGAACGGCCCAGATGATTTATTAAGTGAGTAAGAAATTCAAAATCATTATTAGATAGATTAGATAGATAGATGTATTTTATTAGATAGATGTATGGACGGTGGGATTTATCTCAAACTTTGGACGGCCCAGATGATTTATTGAGTGAGCGGGAAATTCAAAATTATTTGTATTTTATTAGATAGATTTTTGCCAATTAGTGTTAAAGTGTCTTCAAAATTAACAATAATTTCATTCGTTTAAAATGTCAAAAAACTAAAAAAATAAATACACATCATATATTTTCTATTTTCATATATTATACTTGCATAATCTTTACAACTGAATAACTGATATGAGATACATAATCTTTACAGCTGAACAACTGATATGAGATTTTCATGATCTCACATTTGTTGAACAAATCTCTTTCATCCAGTGGCGAAGTCAGAATTTTTTGTCAGTGGGGTCGAAATTATTACTGAGTTATAAATAATTTGGCGGGGGTTAGGGGACAGCGCCCCGAGCCAATTTTTTTTTAATACTTTATACTTTTATATACACTATATTGACACATACTAGATTTTTTTAATCACAACTGTTCATAAGTAAGTAATTCATTATTTATTTTTAAAAATAATATAAATAATATTATTATTTAGTTTAAAATATTACAGAGAGATACATATATTAAGAGGATATGAGTCATATGTGATTAAGATTTAATTGACAAAGTTATAAATTTTCAATTTGATCTTGTATAATAGAAAATTTATAAAATTTTAGTGGGGTTAATTTATATATAATACTTAAAAATTTTAAAATTTACTTTACATTATAAAACAAATTTTTTTCCCAATGGAGGCGATTGACCCCATAGAACCCTATGTGGCTTTGCCACTGCTTTCCTCTTTCTATTTGAAGCTTTCGAACGGCTGCTTTTTCTCTCACCAATTCAGATTAGGTATAGTTATTTGTTTACTTATTAATATATCTTGTTAATTCTCTTATTATAACAAATCCAATTATTTTTATAGCCCAAATTTTACCAAATTATTTATCCATCACATATTAATATTTATTAGCCCATATAAAATAAATTTTTAGTTTGACCCAATAAAAGACAAAGTCCAATTAATAATTAATTTTATCCATCTTTGTGTTTATTTGAAAGTCTTTAAAAATCTTTAGAGATGAGGTAAGACTTTGGATATGGGTTGATAGTTATAATTATTCTTCTAAAGTCTATCAAAGTCTATCATTTGATAGAAATCTTTAAAATCTATGATTTTTCGAATACCAAAATACTTTTATAGAATTTGTAAAAATCTTAATTCAATACCACCTAACTTTTAAAGACATTAAAAAAATTGTAATTGAATACCACTAAACTTTTATAAACTCTTAAAATGTATTGATTGAATACAACTAAACTTTTAAAATCTTTAAAAGTCTTTAAAAATCTTAATTGAATACACCCCCTTAGTAAACCGTTAAATCAACAACAAAAAAATATTATTTTCACAATAAAAGTGTCGTTATAGATCCTATAGCTACGATGTTCACGGTCACTATACATCTATAGCGATACTTTTGTTATGAAAATAACATTTTTTTATGAATTTAACAGGTTCCTACTTTTAACCTTCTTTACTCCTGTATTTATATATTTCTTTTATATTTAATTTTTTATTATTACACTCGGTATTTAAATAATGTGTGATAAATTAAAAAAATTAATCAATAAATAAATAATAATAATAATTATATAATTAAAATTGTAGATACAAATTAAGTAGGTGGGAGAGCAAGAGATGAATATTGTAAATTGTAATGGAGTCAAAATACGAGTCAAACTATGAATTCGAATATTGAATTTGATGGTTTGAGTCCATTATTAGGGTGAGATGAATTTGAAATTATATCGAGTATAAATTCTACTAACAGTCCAACAACACCCATGCCATGACTGAGGCCACCATCACCCAACTTCCATTTAGCAATTATTGAATGGGACAGCTAAACCTTTATTTGCAGCTAACATTATGTCTACTATATAGTAGCTCGGCTCCTCCAGTGAACCGACTATAGCGACGGTTTTTTTCGTCGTTGTAATATAAAAATCGGTTTTCTATGCTATAGCAACGAAAAAAACTGTCGTTATAGCCAATTCGTTCTTAGTTCGCTCCTTCCAGCTAGGTGGAAAAACGGACTGATATATAATATATATATATATATATATATATATATATATATATATATAGTAGCAAAAGGTAAAGTTATATATTGTAGTACCTTACAATAGCAAGAAATAATTAGAAAATTTGAGATTATAAAGTTTCTATCAAGCCAAATAGCCAGAAAATTAGTCTGAATGAATGTTATTTCATGCTATATTTGGACCATTTTTTGTATGCTCAATTAAGCTTCATGGAGTGTTATATTTTTTGTATAGAAGAGGTTGCTTCCCATTTATTTTATTTTTTTTCAAGAAAATAAAAAAGTAAAAAATTGCTATCCATTGCAACTCCACGTACATAACATTCCTTAATCTAATATGGGAATCATTAAATTAAAACAAGTAAGTTGAGTGTTATTACTCGAAATGAATCAAAGTGTATACACTATGGAGATGGGATACGTCTGTCTGTCTGTCTGTCTGTCTGTCTGTCTGTCTGTCTGTCTGTCTGTCTATATACAAGGAATGGATGAGATAGAGAAGAAGAAAAAAATGTCTATTGTGTAGAACCATGTGAAACTGGCCGAATACGTCTCTATATATATTTTCACAATCCAAAAATAAGGATAGGTTGATTTGGTATTTTGACACTATTATCGTCATATTAAAATTGATGTAAATTAATTCAATTATTATAATTATATAGTATATAACAAAAAAAATATTAATTACATAATTTATTTCATTATGAGTCGTACCAATTTTGAAACATCAAAAATCAACTTATAAATAACAATTTGGTAGGGATGAGAATGACGTGAACAATTGTTTGATTTTTGGGACCTTGTGCTCGCAACAAATCTTCTTCCTTGAGCAAGATATTAATGGACAAAACATCAAATTATTGGAAAGCCATCACCCATAATGGCTTCTCATCTTTAAAAGTTAATTTAAATAGACTGTAGTTCCTTTATCAACAATAAAATCCCAAATCCCCCAATTACCAATCTTAAAAACATACCCAAGCAAAAGTTACACAACAAACAAGCTACTACTTGAGCGCCCACAGAACTTCTTCAATTTCTCCAACTATATTTGTCTCATAATTCAAGTATCAAGCAGCCTAAAGTTGTCAAACTTGGTCTAATTGCAAATAAATTGTTCAGATTACAGACAATCTCTCCCATTTATAACAAGAATATGCACGCAAAAAAAAATTTAATCATTCTGTGATACCCGCAAGCAGCTTCAAAAAAAACAAGAAAGTAATTTGGGCAACTATCTTGAGCAATATTTGCATCTGCAAATACAATTGCTGCTTTGGAATAGAGCACCACCATACGTCCGGGTAATGGCTTTGAAATTTGCAGCAGCTAGGTCCAAGTACAATATCATCATTGCAAACAAAGTTTAAGCATATTTACCACCACTCTCAAGTAATATATATTTCTACAACTAGTATGTTGTTGTTCAGAATTAGTGGGTAGATTCTTCTTAGATAAGCAATCAATTCACCATAATAGTTCTAAACACTTAATAAAATTATCTTCTCATTAATTGTCTCAGTTCCAAACACAAGCACGAGGATACAAAATTTTTGCCCACACATGAAAGACCAACTGCCATTAAGCTCTTGGAACTCCTGAAGCAGCAGCCTCAGCTACCCTCGGATTTCTCCAAAGCTGCAAAAGGAATCCATGTCAGTCAAAAACAAAAGTGCAACTTTTTATAAGGGAAAAATCAAATGAATAAGATATGATATAAGAACAGACGAACAACAACTACTGTGATTTTTATTTCATCCCCATGCTCAACATTATGAATCATATATAATAGATTTAGTTGACCAAAATCCATGCTCTTCAAAGAAAGTAAAAATGAATCGCAATGCTAACTTCATGAAACGATATCCTAATTAGTAGATTACTTTCACCAGCTTAACAAAATAAGCATCTTTTCTTTATAAGCAGGTGGATAAAATTTATCAAAAGATAGTAAAGCAACTAAACCACTTACAAATCAGTAAATTAAAGATTTTTCTATCACTTGGCCTACCAAATCCTATACATTAAGAAGTTTAGAAGAAGAATATGTCTTCTACATGCAACATCAAATGGCCCTTTTCATCGAAAGCGAAAACACCCACCCACCTCTGGGAAAAAAACAAACAAAAGAAAAAGTTACCCGACTGCTACCAGCCCTTCCCCCAACCACTATAGGACATACACACATATACATGCAGGTGAATAAAAGAAAAGGTTACATGGGTTCCAACCACAATATAGGACATACACACAGATACACACCTATGCAGGCACATAAAATATACCCACAAACACTGACAAAAAAACAAAGACTGCCACACAGTGCGAGAAAGAGAGAGAGAATACTATTGTAGTTCAGAAGCTTCTCAATGAGATCGACATGAGTCATTAGCATTCTTCTACAGCAATAACGAACCAATCCCAGGGCATCAAGAGCATCTCTGCATAAAACAATTAAAGGTTACGTCTCCACCTCCTTGTCAAACTGGATAGATAGATTGGACATTTTTATGCTGGATGTTTTTATATAATTATGTTTGATCTTGTAACATTTTTATGCTGGATGCTTTTATATAGTTATGTTTGATCTTGTATTTTAGGGTAGCTCCGCAAATAAATTTAGCAAGAAAGATAAGGATAAACAATCAATAGAGATTGTTTTCACATGTGAAAAAAACACATAGGAAAATACATAATGAATTAGGTTTTAATAAATATTTTCAACTTATCTTTCCATCTCTCATAAATATTTACAAGTTTTTAAGTATCAGGTATTATGTGTCACTGCAGCTTTACTACCAGTCTATCATCTATTGAGAAGCATAAACATATCCAAATGGACCGCATTAGATTCCCAACATGTCATTCAGTTGTACAATATCGACTTAGAGTTGGAAAAAAGGAGAAAACAAGATAACCAAATTGAGGAATTATCAGAGTTCTATCCAGATTGCATCTCTATCCGTAACACACTAATACCAATCACCAATTCCCAAAATAGTGTTGAAGAATTAACTTGTTAGTTGCTAGTATATCAGTTCAAAACATCTCTTTAAGAAGTTATTCATATGTTGAGTTGAGATAATGTTATATAAAACTAAAGCAAAATAATACAGAAATAGCGAGATAAATATATATCATTACATCAGAGAAAACTTCAAAAATCTCAATCTCAAAAAGATAAGAAGCAACATAAGACTACTAAGATACGTATATATCATTACATCAGTCCATATTTCATAAATCTCGATTTAGAAAAGAGAAGAAGCTTTTGCTCTTTTATATCCTAAGTACGGGTTCTCAAATACTAAAGCACATGCAAACTGGGTATGGAACCAGCCAATATTTAGACATCTCTAAAACCACTTGAAACAACTTTTTTATTCTGATAAAGTAACTTCAAATCAGCAGAACAATATAACTAATATAACCCAAAACAACATTGCCAAGTTTCCTAAAAAAAATATGAACGTAGATGCAATGTGTTAGCGTGCGTATTGTACTAATCAAAGCTACCATATGCTAAAACACAGTTTATTCAAGTAATATTTTTATAGATTTCTAACATTAGTACTGTTATGGGGTATGTAATAAGAAACTGGTAAAAGTGATGAACTGACCCTTCGGTGTAATCGGCTTGGAGAAGATCAAGATATGTATCCCATTTGTTTCCAATGACTTATAACACCAAATCAAATGAAATTTGAACAAAACAATCACAAAAAACCTGCGAAAGCCTAAAATAAAAGAATTAGGCCATAACAGCTTCCATTTTATCATAAATAGTACATCTTTTGAAAGAGAATAAGGAGAAAGAAGAATATAAATACCTTGCCGCAAGTGAAACAACGAACTGGTATGATCATCTTCGAATGCCCTAGCTTCTCTCCGAATATGTAGACGGGGTTATACAGTGCACGAATAGCCCATGCACTGATTGGGCGGTCTAACCTTGGAGAGTTTTAAGACTGCTATTATTCGGGCATAAAACCAATTAGTACTACTTTATTTATAAAAGTATTATTCATTAAGAAAAATCAGTATAAAATTATGCAAACCATTAATATACGAATTAAAATACATAAAGATATTGTATTGATTAGAAAAGAAATGTTAATCTTTTGAAGCACTAAAACAATTTTTTAAAAATTAATAATTAAATGTAGTAGTACTCCCCCCCTTTCACATGTGAAAGAAAGAATGTCCTATTTCTAAAATTTGCAAATAATAAGAGTATATTTTTATCCTTGAAAATAATGAATTGTTAAGATAATAAAATTATTTAAATAGCTAGTAACATGAAATATTTTTCTACTCCATTAGAGATGGCTTTAGGAAATTGTTAAATCCATAACACTTTTTGTTATTTTTACAACAAAAGTGGCGTAGATGTATAGTGACGGAGAAAACCGTCGCTATAGGATCTATAGCGACACTTTTATTATGAAAATAACAAAAAATATTATGAATTTAACAGTTTCGATGGCTTTATTATCCCTGTATTATTTGTTTAAAATAATACTTTATCATTCTTATAAAAAGTAAATCAAACGGTACTCCTTGACTCCTTGTAGACTGGAGAGAGCAGTTTTATATTGAAGTTTTAATATCTTCCACTTCCATAAACGATGTTTTCATTTGTATATTATACGAGTAATTATATTTTATTAAAGGAATGTTTAATAAAAATTGAATGAATTAAGCTGAATTTGAATCTAAATAAAAAAATTTATTTAATAATTAAAATATCTAAAACATTTAAATAACAAATTTTTATTATTTTATCTTTCTAAAAAATTTTAAAATTGTTGTAAATTTATTTAATGTTACTTAATATAATAGTTAATATTATATAAAAAAAAATTTGTAAGTAGCACGCACAATCCTGTTTATTATAGTGTAGTATTTATTATAAGCAATGAACCAAGCCCATATTTTTCAAGAACTCCCATCTCTGTGCTCAACCCTTTTTACTGTATTACTGTATTTTCACCATTACATCTAATGGAATTATTCAAGAGGAAATCCAGTCTTGATTCAAAGTCTCAATTATCATATAACCATCCTCTCCACAAATGATTGGATTTTGATTCTGAACCTAGCATGTACATTTTTCTTCCAAGTACCCAACATGTTCATTAACACCTCAAGAATCAGTATATTTTAGAATACATTTGACAAAATTTTGCAACAAAACAATATTCAAGGCCAACTAGTCAACTGTGCACTTCAATTTGCTAACTAAGATTCTAATATATTTCCTGCTTTGTATAAGAGTTCTGGCTATAGGAGAAGGCAATGCACACCCACGATTCCAGATTGTCGAGAGCTTAGTAGAATCTCTAGTTTAGTTGGGTAAACAAAAAATAAAGTTTTAACCTTCAGTTAATCAGAACCTACATCTACCCCTTTTTTCTTCAGGAATCCCTTGGCCTCGACTATGTCCTACAAAACAAAAGAATTGTTAGTTTTGCTATTGGTAAAAGAAAACAACAATTCATCTTCAAAAGCACTGCACCAGACTAAGTTGAGGTATATGGGCATTTGCTTTTTGATACTTTCTTTTTTGTGTCTAGTCATTGTGCGAGTTTTTTTGTTGAGAGGGGGATGGTTAGTAACAAGTACATTTCTATCCAATCAGTTGCGTATAAAAGGCCTGTCCAGTTAATTGTGAAAATGAATTGCACCCAAGGATTAGTTCATCTATAGATTGATACTGCACATGTTATCCAGGAAACACAGAAAATTTCTTTGAAGAAAATGCATATATGCAAAGAATAATTCTTAGATAATTTGCATATATCAGATGTGTTTTTGCAGGAAAAAAAATTAGTCCATTCATCCAACATTTAAAAGCTAATCAGATGTGTTTTTGCAGGAGCCCAAAGGCCCCAAAACACCAGCACAAAAAGAAATAAAACTAAATTAAAGAACCATTTTTTTTCAAATTAGACACTATGTTGAAGGTTATATAAATCTACAATGCATCAATCCTTTTATATCTTCGCATAACGGAAGCATGAGGGTTAAATGTTCAACTGAGAACCTATGTGCCATATTTTATGACTATAGGAAATGAAGAACTTGTCAACCATAATTAATGAAGCTTACCACCAGGTGAAGATGTGGTCAATTTGTTCTACAAATGAAGTCTTAAAACAGGTTTTCACTAACAAAAATTACAAAACAGTGGATGATTTCAAAATCAAAAGGACATGGGGATTCACTTAATCACTTGTCTAACATAACATTGTGTCTTGACCTGTTGACTGTATGGAAATTTGCAACATGAGGTGACAGAAAATAAGGTAAATACCTTCTGTAACAGGAGGGACTCTTGCAGACAAGTTGGAAATTGCATTAGACCAACCCCAACCATTAATAGACCATAGCATCCTAGTGACACGATAGAGTAAAGTGGAAGCTGGGGGAAATAAGGCAACAAGCCGCAATGAGCCATAACATAAAGATAATCAAAACATGAAAACAAGTGAAGAAACATAAATAATTTCATGAAATATAAAGTAGATGAAGGAACTCACCAACCAAGTATAACTCTCTGGAACAATTGATGTCTGCAATAGTCCAATCCAAATGGCCGATATGGCCACCAACAACGTCAGAATCTTCACAATATGCTTCATTGGATCTGCCATGAGAAAGCCTCCTTACTCAACTTCCTTGAACAAATTAAACTTTAAAGCAAGATAATTTCATAGTTCAGGAGTAATAAATATGATAGCCATTTCAGCACGCTCTTGACAGGTACACCCCAGTCCCCATGAGAGCATCAAGTATACAAATGATACTGATGTTATAAGGTGAATATAACAAAAAGAGCGATGGAAACTGGATTTTATCACCCACAGATGTCAGGGCATATAGATGGAAAAAAATAATTTGTGGGTGATTAGGTGTATCTCTGGATTACCTTCACGGGTGGGAATTACCCACTGTCTTTAAAAAATCCGGATTCAAATACCCACATTAAAATATTCTAAGTTCTTATTCAAATTAACATGCATAAAAATAGGAACTTCAGATTTGGACTCAATATTTAAATTAAAATTTTGGTCGATTTACTCTGAAACATCCCATTTCTAGATAAACAATCATACAATTGCATATATTGAAGAAAGATAGTTGGTTACACATGAAGAAAGAAAATGATTGGTAAGAGGAAGGGAGGAGGTCAATCTGGCGAGGACCTTTATGGGCTGGACTACACCATAAAAGTGTGTGTGTGTTGTGTTTTATTAGAGAAACCCTTAACCCAGAGAAGTGTAGAAAATGAGTTAAGTATGCTCGTTGTGGTGTGTAATAATAGTCAAGGAAGTGGACTAATGTCTCCATCAAGTTAAAAGTCATGGTTGTTGTTGTTCAGTCTACAAATCAGAATTCAGAAACTTTTTACCATCAATTAAACAAGTAAAGCACACAAACCACAAAATTATTAAACAAGGCCATGATATGCAAGAATTATGAAAATAAGTATTTACAGTAGGGTCCTGTTAAATTTCACAAAGACTGGAAGTGAAGTATAAGTGTGTAGCTCTGTGATCAACCTTCACACACACACACACACACTAGCCCTGCCACCACTGATGCCTTCATCCAATGAGTTTGCAGTGCCAACACTTTATGTCAGAGTTTCTGTTTAGTCACTTGTGGTACCAAATTACCAATTCATATAAGGCCTTTCTTTTTAGGAAAATTAAGGCGAAGACTTAAACTCAAGTGTCAGCATATGAAGCACGGACACTTCGGAGGTCAACGTATCTGCCGTGTCGGACAAAGCATTTAGTCGGTGCACAGAACCAATCAAAATCATAGATTTATCACTGTTTCGAATGTCCAAACTCGAATGCTTCTTTTTATATAAAGGTGTTGGAATACCAGAACTAACTAAAATTTTAAAAATTTTACAGTCACGAAAATGTAAGCACAAGCCATATATTCGTTAGTCAGGCCATCTCCAATCTAAGTTTGTGTTCTCAGATATGTTTAAGCAAAAACATATTTTCCAGTAAAAGTAATAAAGACCTGCCATCAGAAGGGAATTTAGTGTAGATATTCTCAATCACTCAAACTCCCATTATAATGGTAAAGTGGGACTCATAGCCCTTGCGCAATGTCCAAACATCATATGGCATATTAACTTAACTGCATGATAATGCTGTATTTCGATATTACACTAGTAGGACTTAACTATGATGACAAAAGTGTAAACTTTAAAAACTTTAGTTAAGACGCAAGAAGGTTTATACATGAACGAATAAAGATCTCATCTTTACACACAAAAGGGATCTCTGAGACACAAACTTAAATTCCAAGTACTTCAGATAATTTGTAGAAACATACCCTTCTCCTTCCTGATCCTGATACCAAATATGCAGAAATATTCCTACTTCCCAGGGGGAAAAAACTGAAATATTTCTATTAGAATAGTGAAGGAGATCCAAATAAATTGAGGTATTCAAGGAACAAAAGTCATCAAGGAAAAGCAGAATGACCTAGAAAAAAAATCATCCACAACAAATCTATTCCGTTTAACGTCTTACAATTAGTCGATTCACCCAAATCAAAATGAATCCTAGCCATACAAATCTAAGTCAAACTAAAAAAAACTCACTGGATGGAAGAGAATATGTAAAGCCCATTTTGGTTAGATTAACCCATTATAAGGCCCAAAAAATAATTATATAAATAAATATTTGAACTTTATATATTAATTATTACATTCGTACTAAAATTAAAGATATATTTTGACTTGTAAAAACTAAAAATTTTCTCACTATAATTGACGGCTTTTACTTATCATATTATTAAATTTTTAATTTTTTAAATTACTTTATTAAACTAATTAAAAATTTAAAATTGAACCATTTCGTTAAATCTTATGTCAAATTATTTTGATTTTTTTCTTGCGTGGCTGATAAAAAAAACAAAAATGACGTGGGATGCTGCCTATGGGTTGATGATCCTCATCATCAATTAATTATCGGCAAAAAACACCTTTTCACCACTGTGGTTATAGTAATTTAACGAAATAGCCATTATGCTTTTAAAATATTCAATTAGCCCACTGTACTTTTTAAAAATGTTCAATCAGGCCATTCCGTCCATTTTTTGTAACTGCCGTTAACAAATTGCTTACGTGGCATTTAAAAAACAAAATAAAAAATAACAAATTGCTTAAGTGGCTTTTAAAAACAGATTTGTTAAAATTTTTAAAAACAGATTTTTTAAAAAAAATTTAATTTATTTTAAACAGATTTGTTAAAATTTTAAAAAACAGAATTTTTTTTAAAAAATAGATTTTTTTAAAAAAAATAGAATTTGTTAAAAACAGAATTATTTTAAAAAATAGATTTTTTTTGAAAAACAAATTTTTTTAAAAAAATAGAATTTGTTAAAAAAAAGATTTTTTTAAAAAATATAATTATTTTTAAAAAACAAATTTTTTTTAAAAAATAGATTTTTTTTTTAAAAACATAAATTTTTTTAAAAACAATAAAATTTTTAAAAACAGATTTGTTAAAAGAGATTTAAAAAAACAGATTTGTTAAAAAATTTTTGTTAAAACAGATTTTAAAAAACAGATTTGTTAAAAAAATTTAAAAAAAATAAAATTTTTACATTTTTTTAAAAAAAACAAATTTGTTAAAAATAGATTTTTTTTAAAAACATAATTTTTTTAAAAAACTAATTTTTTTAAAAACGGATTTTTAAAAAAAAATAAAATTATTTAAAAAAAATAGAATTTGGTTTAAAAGCAGAATTTGTTAAAAAATAGATTTTTTTTAAAAATTGTTTTTTTTAAAAAACCGTTTTTGAAAAACAAATTATGCTTTTAAAACAAATTGTATTTTTAAAAAAAATTCTGTTTTTTAAAAATAATTATTTTTAAAAAAAATCCATTTTTTAAAAAATTCTGTTTTTAAAAAAAATTCTATTTTTTAAAAAAAATATATTTTCTAAAATAATTCTGTTTTTAACAAATTCTGTTTTATAAAAAAAAGTCTATTTTTTAAGAAAAAATCTGTTTTTTAAAATTTTAACAAATCTGTTTAAAATAAATTAAATTTTTTTAAAAAAATCTGTTTTTAAAAATTTTAACAAATCTGTTTTTAAAAGCCACGTAAGCAATTTGTCATTTTTTATTTTGTTTTTTAAATGTCACGTAAGCAATTTGTTAACGGCAGTTACAAAAAATGGACGGAATGGTCTGATTGAATATTTTTAAAAAGTACAGTTGGCTAATTGAATATTTTAAAAGCACAATGACTATTTCGTTAAATCACTATAACCACAGTGGTAAAAAGGTGCTTTTTGCCATTAATTATCAATTTTGAGTTCTTGATTATCCTCATCGTCATCTTGATTTCCACCACCACTATTATCGTCGTCTCCTCCACACCATCCCTGGTTATCACCGTTGCCCTCTCCACCACGGGATTCGAACAACTTTCCCTCTCACTCGACACCAAAATACAAACCCTCTTCCCAAATCTCTAATGTCTAACCTTAACTTCCACAAGATCATCTAATTGGTTGGTGGATTTGACCTTGTATGGAGTTGGAGAGTGGGGATGTTGATTCGACTATTCTCTTCATCACCCTTTCTTTTTGGCCCACTCATTTCCACCCATCCCTTTCTCGCCCCACCATTTCTTATTTTTCCTTGTCCTGCCTCCTCTTCCGATCTGCTTGATTCTGTTTAGTCTTATCGGCGACTACAATGGGAACCTTCGAAAATCTCATCTCCGATCTATTTTATGCCAAGTCCAAGGGTTTATAAATTGTATGGCGTTCTTGCGAGATTAGTAAGGGTTGATCGCGTGTCCTGGATTTTGGGGGTTATGATCTGAGTTGGGGATCAATTTGGGTTCTTGTCCGGGGTTTTTGATTTGTTCTGGTGATGGTTTGACATATGGATCTGCTCTAAATCTGATAAATTGTGTGCATATTGGTTATATTTTCATTATCAGATTTTTGGTGTTTTATTTTTTTTGGGTTTGTTTTAAGCTAGTACAGTTATGGGTTGGAGTGGACTTCACCGTTGATCTGGGGTTTTCCATATTTCTTCGGTTGCTTTTCCTGTGTTGATTTGGTTGTTTCCTCTGAATTCTTACTTGAAATATTGGGACTTGTAGTATTGATTTACCTGTTCCGATTCTTTATCTTTATTGTTTATTCTTTTTTGTTTGAATCTTTTAGTGTGTTTTTCGCCCGTGCATCTATCTTCTCGGTTGTTCCGGTGGTTGAATTTGGGATTTTGGTCTTATGGCCTACTTCGATGGATCCATGTGCTCTATGTCCGATGTAGTGGTGGATTTCCAGTGTTTTTCTATTCCTGTTCACACTGTCTTCTGATATCCGGCGTTCTGGTTGGTTTGGGGCAGTGTTGAGACCTTGGGAGGAGCCATTGGGGCCCACATTTTTTAATTTTATTTTTACTCGGTCAAATTGGCCATGTTCTTTTATCTTTTTTTTAATGCCACGCGTGAATCAAGTTAACGACCGTTATTTTATTTTAACAAGATGGTCTAATTTTAAAATTTTAATTAATTTAATGAAGTATTTAAAAAATATAAAGTTCAGTGGTGTAATAAATAAAAACTGCCAATGAAAAAATTCTTATTTTTACCATTTTGTCTTAAATTATGAAATTTTAAAATTCAAAATGAATATAAATTTGTTTAAGAATGACTATTTAATGAGTCAAATTATATACTTAAATTGGATACTTGTTAAATGATTGACCCACTCGTATATAGTAAATCATTAACTAACTTGGTTTGATATATCATTTTCTAAAATACTGTCTGTAAGAGTTTTTTTATGTCTTAGCATTTTTTCTGTTATTTTTTTTAAAAAAAATATGACTATTAGTAATACTTTTTAATTATCAATTATAATTGTTTTAACCAAAAAATTAAAAAGTTTAACGTTGATTTTGAATTCAAAATTATGTAAATTAAGCAAAAAAAATATATTTTGAAACGGATACAATAGTTTTTATTTTTTTGTTATTAATGATTAAGCAACTATAATTCATGTTATGTTATGCTATGCTTAGCCTATTCCATAATTTGGGGATGTGCGTGAACTACTCGTTTAGCTACCATGGATAAACATGAGAATTAAAACTGATATTTTTACGTGTATCGCTATATAACTATAGGATTTATAGAGAAAATTTTCATGTGAAGGTCATTTAAAACCAAAAAATTGGCAAATGGGACTGCAATTGTAGGACAAAGAGAGCAACTTCATTTCTATTAATATTTCTGACTTCCAGTTTTACCTGCCTGTTGCACTCGTATATTTTGAGACATCCTGAATTCCGGAATGATTCTCTGTCTGTCTGTCTGTCAATGCTCAATGCAGCAATGCTATTCATTAAAGAGTGAGCGCGAGAGAGGACAGCAACAGCGATATGAAGAGAACAGAGATATGCCCTTATGGGGCTAATAGGAGCCTTTGTAGTAGACGGCAAAATAATCCATAAGCAGCTTACATATATCCTTAAAATTTGCAAATGGAACTTGTTTTGTTGGAAGAAGGTATTTGGCTAATCTTATAAGATTACTAAAAACTTAGAACCAGGTGGAATTTCGTTTTCAAGAGACTGATTGATGTGTCTAATCTTCTGAGCCTGAGAAGCCTCCATGATCAACCTCCCGGTCGCTATTCTGTGAAGGCTCGAGCTTTCTTGGCGAACCCCCACTTCTTCTCTGGTGTTCTGTAGATTACATGTATGGAAAATTTCAATAACAAAATCAAAATCATGGCAACACGAGGCAGATTACAAGTGAAAATTATTCTTACTTTTGTTTAGAAATTGCGGAACGAGTAACAGCTAAAAATTCGTCACACTTGAATTTTTAAGTTCTTGCTTATCCTCCTCAGAGAGCTCAAAGTTGGGTTCCCTCCCACACATAAAAGCGGCTCTGGGAATATGGAATAATTATATTGAGTTTCTAAACATATTATTTATAATATAAAACCAGGTGAGCCAATGATGACTTTACAAAAATAATATAGCAGACAACTATAACCACAGGGAACCATCAAATAGTGTGTCAAAGGCTGATTTTATTTTTATTTTTTCGGCGTGTGCAGAGACTGAATAAGAATTCAGAAGAGAAAGAGTTGAGTGTTCACGAAAATGTGTCAACATTTCCAGAACACTATCCATGCATTTTATGTTGCAAAACAAAACCCCCTCTTATCATCTCTACTACCCCAGCCTAAAACTCATTTTCTCTCATTTTTGGGGAAAATTATCTCAATGCAAAACTCTACTGCTAAGATAACTCCAATCATGCAAATGAGAATTAAATGAGTTGGGATTTTGGACTTCTTTGCCATCTAATTGATGTCAATATTCTTAAATCATTTTATCTAAAACTATCCATCTATTTTGTAATACCCGAAAAAAAAAAGTATTTAAAAAAAAATCATTTTGTTTTTTTAAAATATATTAAATGTGCTATGTCTTTTATTTGGGTCAAGCTAGTCATTTACTTTTGGGATAATGAGTATTAATAAGTGATGTGGTAAAATTGGGCTTTATATTAAGTGGGTCAAATTATAATTGTATAATTTTTAAAATTCTTTTAAAATTTGGAGAGTTAATAAATATATTATAATAAAAAAAATGTTTTAAGTAAAAAAATAAAAATAAAAAAAATAAAAATACTAAACCTAATCTTATTTTTATTATACAATCTGAGAAAGAGAAGGAGGAGTCAGCCGCCCCTTATTGTATTTGTGAGTTGCGTATCAATTAATCAGACGAAAAAAAAAAGAAGCATCATTCATCAGGTTTGTTCTTTTCGTGTCTTTGAATTCACAGTAAAATTTTGAAATAGTGTATATGAATTGGCTAAATGCTTAGATCTTTATTATATATTATTATTATATGTGGATTATGCATATATGTGTACTTAGCTGATTGAATAGTTTAGCAAGCATGACTTTCGTTATTTTATATATATATATATATATATATATAATATATATATAGGTAGGAGGATTATATATATATATATATCGTGTTTTTTTTTTTTTTGGTTGCCTGCAGTATTATTGCAGGCGTGGCGTTAATTATATATATATATATAATAGACATTTAACCATAAAATTTATAAATTAGAATTGGTAAATATAATTGTAGTTATGTATATTAATTTAAACTCGTTAATCTTGTTGATAAAATTTTAAAATTTACTTGATAAAATTCAACAATATTATGTTGTTAATGAATAAATTTGTAATAAATTTTATTTTATTTTATTAGATCGGACGGAAGGAATTTAACGAACTATATTGGAATAATAATTTTGGGTATTACATTGTTTAATCCAGGTACGGATTCCGTACTCTTTCAGCAAGACTCTTTTGTTTTAATTCGTTCGTTTCGTTATTCGTTTCGAAATTTAGTATTGCCTCTCATAATTAATTCTTGCCAATTTATTTTGATAGTTTGCTTTGGCGTTTAGAGTAGAACTCTCATTTGTACTCTTTAGTCTAGTGTATCATGTCTAATAATTTATTTTGATATTATAGTAATGTACATGTTAGTACATTTTTTGGAGACTTGTGTTGATGATCTGTTCAGTTTAACATGTACATTCTAGAACCCCTTTGTGTTGATATTTTGTCGCATGTGTTGTGACATTATATTTTGTTAGAATACCGTAGGGTATACCTGAGCTATAACCACCTGTGGGGGTATCACAGGCATGTCCTCTTGGCACCGAGGCATGACACCTTCCGTGGCGGTGTGATCAGTCCACGGCGTCTCCGTTTTGTGCTCCGGTGGGAGTTGGCCATTTGGTGTTTTGTTGTGGGAGGCGTATGGGTCGACCCTAGTTTCTGTTCTGTTCTGTTCTGCGGATTGGTGATGTTTGTGCCAAACACACCTTCCGATTTTGCACGCATCTGGATTGCGCAGTCCGATGTGTGATTGCCTGTGTGGCATTATTTTGATTGCCTGTGTGGCATTATTTGACTTGCCTGTGTGGCAAGGTATATTACTATATTCTGAGCTCGGTATGAAATAACACCCAGCCATTTGACTCAGCCTATTATTTCGTTGTGTTAGTTTTGTTCGTTTCGTTTCAGTTCGTTCGTTTCATTTCATTTAATTGAGTTAGTTATTTCGGGTCATTATTTGTATTCTTTATCCGTACTGGGCATTTGGCTCATGCTGTGTTTTTTCTTCCGGCAGGTAATCAGGGGAATCATGGGCAAGTGTGATGAGAGCTCCATTCATTCCAATCATTTATAAATATTCTGTTTAGACTTGATGTGTCAGTTTACTTAGATTGTAATAACTATTTTAGATTGTGGTTGAGACAGTTTGAGATTATTATGGTTGATTTGTGGTATTTATTAGTTAATTAAGACTATTCTTTTGGGGCTTTGAGCCTTGCTATTAAACTCATCAGTTTTGTTGTGTTTTGAGTAACCTCTCTTTCTATTTTGGAAAGGGGGTGTTACAGAGTTGGTATCAGAGCCAGGTTCTTTCTTGTAGAAAACCTATTTAGGTTTGACCTGTGAGTTATGGGTAGACTTCTGGGTTAGGTTTTTGTTCAGTTTGATTTTTTGTTCAACTATATTCGAATCTGTCTCTAATCTGCTTTGTTATCTATTCGTTTATCTCTTTGTTAGATGGCTCGTAGATCCGCTAGAGTTGCAGGGAGGCGAGGTAACAACAGGGGAAGAGGTGAAGGTCGGTCCAATGAGCAACCTAATGATCAGATTAATGCTCAGTTGGCTACCTTGGTGAATCAGGCTGTGAATCAGGCATTACCTCAGTTAGTGGCGCAGGTTGTACAGGCAATGCAGCAGCCGCCGCCAGAAATTCCTGACCAGGGGCACTCGGGAAATAATGGTCCACAAACAAACGAAGAGGAAGGAAATGTGGATGGCCTTGATCAGCAGGTGGTTCCAATGTATGTGTGGTTGGAGAGGTTCCAGAAGCAGAAACCACAGTCATTTAATTCAGCTCCAACTCCAATTGATGCAGAGAATTGGATTGCTCACCTAGAGAAAATATTTGATGTGTTGGGGTGCTCGGATAATCAGAGAGTATTACTTGCTGCCTACAAGCTGGAAGGGGATGCACAAAGGTGGTGGAAAGCACTGAAGACAACCAAGGGTGATGGGTACGTGGAGACACTTCATTGGACAGAGTTTTGTGAGGTCTTTTATCAGCAGTACTTTCCAGCTGCTGATAAAGAGGCCTATGCCAGAGAGTATTTGTCTATTCGACAGAAAGATGATGAGTCCATCACGGAGTTCATGACGAGGTTCACTAGGTTGGCAGGATTTGCTGGAACCTCAGCAGGGACCACAGCAGAACAGACAGAGAAATTCAAGTGGAGGATCCATTACAGGTATCGGCAGCATCTCATTAATACTAAGTTCGCAGACGTGTCAGCAGTGGCTAATGCGGCCAAGAATATTGAGATGGAGAGACAGGACTTTCGGTCTTCTAAACCGGAAGGGAGTCGAAAGAGGGACATAGATGACCAGCAGAGTCAATCTTCAGTTCAGCATGGGAGAAGTCAGGGTGGTCAGTTGAACAGGAATCGTAGTGGCCAGCAAGGGCAGTGGCGTGGCCAGAATCAGAACAGGGGTAATCAACAGATGCCTCAGCAGGGGCAAAATCGTCAGCTTCAGCTACCTTGGTATGGACCGAATCGTCAGCAGGGGCATAATCGTCAGCAGGGACAAAATCAGGGTCGTTATCCGGGACCAGCTGGTGGGGGTAACCCGAATCTTATTCCGATAGCTCCTTGTGCTATTTGTGGGGCTATTCATCCAGGGAGGCAGTGCCACAGACTCACCGGTGCATGCTTCTTGTGTGGACAGATGGGTCACATTGCTAGGGATTGTACTGGGCCACGTGGAAATGGTGGAGGTGGCGATAATGGTGGCAATGGAGGTCAACGCCAGGGTGGTCGAGTGTTTGCCTTGACATATAACCAGGCGGCAGGTGCACCAGGTACTGTTTCTGGTACTCTTTTAGTTGGCAATCGTGAGGCATCTATTTTGTTTGATACGGGTTCTACTCATTCCGTTGTTGCTCAGTCTTTTGTTCGGCACCTGGGTGTGCCATCTCAGTCTTTAGATTCTGTTATGTCTATTGCTACCCCGATGGGGACTTCTGTTGTTATTTCTGATTTGTATCGAGGGTGTTCGATTAGATTTGGGGATAAGATCCGTAGCGTAAATCTTCTTCCGATGTGTATGCACGATTTTGATGTCATTCTTGGGATGGACTGGTTGGATAAACACCATGCCACTATCGATTGTCAGGCGAAAAAGGTTATATTTGGAGATGTGAAGTCTCCGGAGTTCGTGTTTCAGGGTTCTCAGCCGAGTAGGGTGTTAAAGTTGATTTCAGCTTTGAAGGCTGAGAAGTTGGTAGCAAAGGGTTGTGAGGGGTATTTAGCATTTGTTAAGGATACCTCTAAGGGTGAGTCTCGTATTGAGGATGTTCCTATTGTTCGTGACTTTTCCGATGTATTTCCTGAGGAGTTGTCAGGGTTGCCACCGCAGCGAGAAGTGGAGTTTGCTATTGAGCTTGTTCTTGGTGCGGAGCCTATCTCTAAGGCGCCGTATCGGATGGCACCGTTGGAGTTGCAAGAATTAAAGGAACAGTTGCAGGAACTGTTGGATCGTGGTGTGATTCGACCGAGTGTTTCGCCGTGGGGTGCGCCGGTCTTATTTGTGAAGAAGAAGGATGGGTCTATGAGGCTGTGTATAGACTACAGGGAGTTGAACAAGATCACCATCAGGAATCGGTATCCATTGCCGAGGATTGATGACTTGTTTGACCAACTTCAGGGGGCGAAATATTTTTCGAAGATAGACTTGAGGTCGGGCTATCATCAGTTGAGAGTGAGGGATGAGGATATCCCTAAGACGGCTTTTCGTACTCGATATGGGCATTACGAGTTTCTGGTGATGCCTTTCGGTGTGACTAACGCTCCGGCGGTGTTTATGGATTTGATGAATCGGGTGTTCAGGGAGTACCTGGACCAATTTGTCATTGTCTTTATTGATGACATATTGGTTTACTCTAAGTCTAAGGAAGAGCATGAGGAGCATCTTCGCACAGTGTTAGGAATTTTGCAGAAAGAGAAACTGTATGCTAAATTCTCCAAATGCGAGTTTTGGTTGGAACAGGTTGCATTTTTGGGCCACGTTGTTTCTGCTGAAGGCATTAAGGTAGATCCTGCGAAGGTTGAGGCTATCACTAAATGGCCAAGACCTACTACAGTGACGGAGATTAGGAGTTTCTTGGGTTTGGCAGGATATTATAGGAGGTTTGTGGAAGGGTTTTCCTTGCTTGCCTTGCCATTGACCCAGTTGATGAGAAAGGGCGTGAAGTTTATGTGGAATGAAGAGCGGGAGAAGAGTTTCGAGGAGTTGAAGAAACGGCTTGTGACAGCTCCTATACTTGCATTGCCGTCGGGGACAGGAGGCTATCAAATTTATAGCGACGCTTCTAAGAGGGCTTGGGGTGTGTTTTGATGCAACACGGTAATGTGATTGCTTATGCTTCTAGGCAGCTTAAACCTTATGAAGTGAACTACCCCACACATGATTTGGAGTTGGCAGCGGTGATCTTTGCCTTAAAGATTTGGAGGCATTATTTGTATGGAGAGACTTGTGATATCTTCACCGATCACAAAAGTCTTAAATACATTTTCACTCAGAAGGAACTTAACATGAGGCAGAGGCGTTGGTTGGAACTTCTAAAAGATTATGATGCTAGAATTCAGTATCACCCGGGAAAGGCAAATGTGGTTGCAGATGCTCTTAGCCGAAAGAGTTCAGGGAGTGTAGCTGCCCTTATTACACAACCTCAGCTTATTTCGGATATGGAGCGGATTGAGTTGGAGTTGTATGTACGAGGTTCAGATGGGCTTTTGGCGGGTATGAGAGTGGATCCCTCTCTTATCTCGCAAGTCAAAGAAGCTCAAAAGGAAGATGGGGAGTTGTGGAGTATGACGCAGAATTTAGAGGAGGGCAAGCAGTCCGAGTTTCGTATTGATGACCATTGTGTGATTTGGTTGGGGGAGCGGTTGTGTGTTCCGTCAGATCCAGCCATTCGAGAGGCTGTGTTGGCTGAGGCTCATAGCTCACCATTTTCTATTCATCCAGGTTCTACAAAGATGTATAGGGATTTGAAGAAGAATTTTTGGTGGAATGGGATGAAACGAGACGTGGCTGAACATGTTGGGAAGTGCCTCACTTGTCAACAAGTGAAGATAGAACATCAACGAGCTAGTGGTTTGCTGCAACAGTTAGACATTCCAGTGTGGAAGTGGGAGGATATCACGATGGATTTTGTGACTGGGTTGCCGAAGACTTTCAGGAAGAATGATGCCATATGGGTGGTGGTGGACCGGTTGACTAAATCGGCACACTTTTTGGCTATCCATGAGGGTTACTCGGTGGATAGGTTGGCACATATCTTTCAGCAGGAGATTGTTAGACTTCATGGTACTCCGGTGTCAATTGTTTCAGATCGGGACCCACGGTTCACTTCAAGGTTCTGGAAAGGGTTTCAACGAGCTTGGGGTACTCGGCTCAACTTCAGTACTTCTTTTCATCCGCAAACTGATGGGCAATCCGAGCGGACTATTCAGACGTTGGAGGACATGTTGAGGTCTTGTGCACTTGAGTGGTCGGGTAATTGGGATGATTACTTGAGCCTAGTTGAGTTTGCTTACAACAATAGTTGGCACGCAAGTATTGGGATGGCTCCTTTTGAGGCACTGTATGGTAGGAAGTGTCGGGCACCAACTTGTTGGGATGAGGTTGGCGAAAGGGCCATAGAAGGGCCTGAGTTAGTTCAAATCACTACGGAGAAGGTAGCGGTGGTTAAGGAGAAATTGAAGTCGGCTCGATCACGACAGAAGTGTTATGCTGATAACCATAGGAGGACCTTAGAATTTGAACCTGGTGAGCATGTGTTTCTAAAAGTTTCTCCTTGGAAGGGCATTCGATGATTTGGCTTGAAAGGGAAACTTAGTCCGCGTTATATTGGACCATTTGAGATTCTGGAGAGGGTTGGTGAGGTTGCATATCGGTTAGCTTTGCCTCCACAGCTAGCTCATGTCCACAATGTGTTCCACGTGTCGGTGTTGAGGAGTTATCATTATCATCCGTTGCACGTGGTGCAATATCCCTTCGATAAGATTCAGGAGGACCTTACTTGTGAGGAGCAAGCCGAGGCGATTTTGGATCGTCAAGAGCGAATTATGAGGAGGAAGACTATTCCATTTGTTAAGGTTTTGTGGAAAAATCATTCAGAGCGGGAAGCCACATGGGAAATTGAAGAGTCTATTCGAGCGGAGTATCCGCATCTCTTTGAAAATTAGGTACGTCCCATTCTTTTGATTCCGGGGACGGAATCCTTTTTAAGGGGTAGGTGATGTAATACCCGAAAAAAAAAAGTATTTAAAAAAAAATCATTTTGTTTTTTTAAAATATATTAAATGTGCTATGTCTTTTATTTGGGTCAAGCTAGTCATTTACTTTTGGGATAATGAGTATTAATAAGTGATGTGGTAAAATTGGGCTTTATATTAAGTGGGTCAAATTATAATTGTATAATTTTTAAAATTCTTTTAAAATTTGGAGAGTTAATAAATATATTATAATAAAAAAAATGTTTTAAGTAAAAAAATAAAAATAAAAAAAATAAAAATACTAAACCTAATCTTATTTTTATTATACAATCTGAGAAAGAGAAGGAGGAGTCAGCCGCCCCTTATTGTATTTGTGAGTTGCGTATCAATTAATCAGACGAAAAAAAAAGAAGCATCATTCATCAGGTTTGTTCTTTTCGTGTCTTTGAATTCACAGTAAAATTTTGAAATAGTGTATATGAATTGGCTAAATGGTTAGATCTTTATTATATATTATTATTATATGTGGATTATGCATATATGTGTACTTAGCTGATTGAATAGTTTAGCAAGCATGACTTTCGTTATTTTATATATATATATATATATATATATATATATAATATATATATAGGTATGAGGATTATATATATATATATATCGTGTTTTTTTTTTTTTGGTTGCCTGCAGTATTATTGCAGGCGTGGCGTTAATTATATATATATATATAATAGACATTTAACCATAAAATTTATAAATTAGAATTGGTAAATATAATTGTAGTTATGTATATTAATTTAAACTCGTTAATCTTGTTGATAAAATTTTAAAATTTACTTGATAAAATTCAACAATATTATGTTGTTAATGGATAAATTTGTAATAAATTTTATTTTATTTTATTAGATCGGACGGAAGGAATTTAACGAACTATATTGGAATAATAATTTTGGGTATTACATTGCTTAATCCAGGTACGGATTCCGTACTCTTTCAGCAAGACTCTTTTGTTTTAATTCGTTCGTTTCGTTATTCGTTTCGAAATTTAGTATTGCCTCTCATAATTAATTCTTGTCAATTTATTTTGATAGTTTGCTTTGGCGTTTAGAGTAGAACTCTCATTTGTACTCTTTAGTCTAGTGTATCATGTCTAATAATTTATTTTGATATTATAGTAATGTACATGTTAGTACATTTTTTGGAGACTTGTGTTGATGATCTGTTCAGTTTAACATGTACATTCTAGAACCCCTTTGTGTTGATATTTTGTCGCATGTGTTGTGACATTATATTTTGTTAGAATACCGTAGGGTATACCTGAGCTATAACCACCTGTGGGGGTATCACAGGCATGTCCTCTTGGCACCGAGGCATGACACCTTCCGTGGCGGTGTGATCAGTCCACGGCGTCTCCGTTTTGTGCTCCGGTGGGAGTTGGCCATTTGGTGTTTTGTTGTGGGAGGCGTATGGGTCGACCCTAGTTTCTGTTCTGTTCTGTTCTGCGGATTGGTGATGTTTGTGCCAAACACACCTTCCGATTTTGCACGCATCTGGATTGCGCAGTCCGATGTGTGATTGCCTGTGTGGCATTATTTTGATTGCCTGTGTGGCATTATTTGATTTGCCTGTGTGGCAAGGTATATTACTATATTCTGAGCTCGGTATGAAATAACACCCAACCATTTGACTCAGCCTATTATTTCGTTGTGTTAGTTTTGTTCTATTCGTTTCAGTTCGTTCGTTTCATTTCATTTAATTGAGTTAGTTATTTCGGGTCATTATTTGTATTCTTTATCCGTACTGGGCATTTGGCTCATGCTGTGTTTTTTCTTCCGGCAGGTAATCAGGGGAATCATGGGCAAGTGTGATGAGAGCTCCATTCATTCCAATCATTTATAAATATTCTGTTTAGACTTGATGTGTCAATTTACTTAGATTGTAATAACTATTTTAGATTGTGGTTGAGACAGTTTGAGATTATTATGGTTGATTTGTGGTATTTATTAGTTAATTAAGACTATTCTTTTGGGGCTTTGAGCCTTGCTATTAAACTCATCAGTTTTGTTGTGTTTTGAGTAACCTCTCTTTCTATTTTGGAAAGGGGGTGTTACATATTTCTTCCTTATTATTAAGTCATACTTGATCTAGTACTCTGACCAGACGCAGTATGTTAGTGTGACCTCAATACCATAGGAACTGTTTTGCCTTGAGTTGATTAACTGTTTAACAACCCTCTAGAATTCTGAGGTTTGTCAGAAGTTAATGTTCCTGAGAATGAAATAAGATACAATGACAAGTTTTTCCTACCCATGTTACCACTCAATTCAGACTGGTTGGCACTTACTCAATTCCATCCTTCAGTGTCCAAACCATACACAACAAAGCACGTAGATTAGGCGCACCTCTTTTTCTCTTTCTCTACTATGTATTGTTATCCATTCCACAACGTCACTTATACCTACTGTTGCATCTAGGAAGGCCACCAAAATTTCCAAATGAAAACAATAAAAAATATTGTAATAACGAATTCACGATACCAAGAAAGTCCACTATTATAAGCCTCAGCAATATCTACATAGGAGGACAGAAACAGATATCCCGATATCATATATTCTCACAAACCAAAATTTCAAATTATTTGGAAAAGAGAAATCATAAATTTACTTAGTTTCTTTTAAGCTAAGCAGTTCATGACAATGGAAACATCAGAGTGACTCGAGTATTTGAAAGTTCACAAGTACTAAAACTATTAGAAAACTTCAAATCAACTTCTTCAAATTAACTCTTTTTACAAAACTTGAGGACTGAAAGCAATACTACAGTGTTAACCCAGAAACCAGTTAAAACTTCTTTAAGTGCAGTTGAGTAGATATACTTGGGTGATCAAAACATTGAAGGAAGTCCAAAGTAGATAAGGTGGCTCGTTAGATGATGCAAACACTGCGACTGATCATGACACAGACAAGTTTTTTCATGTGTCTAAATCTTTAAGTTCACATATGAAGGGGGCCTTAGGTTGGAACAACTTTGACAAAATGCATGAACAATAGCTAGGTTAGGTAAGTACTAGTACCTGTCATACAATCGAGCAGCCTCTTCCTGAGAGCCAACCGTTCCCAAGTGGATTTGTTTCTTGTCAACTTTTATTGCAGCTTGCCATTTCATATTCTTGAAGTAGACACCTCGCATTACACAAGGTTCTTGATTTTCAAAATGCTTCCTCCTATGCGGCTTTCTGCGTTTGACTTCAGGAACTGATGAAAAGATTGGTGTTAAAACAGAAGGCATAAATTAGAATGAATATATCTCAACCCCCTTGGACTTAAAGACTTATGATATCTGTTACCATCAAATAATCCTCATTTAAATTGAAGCTGAGGTTATCTTGATACCATGACATGAGCTTCACTAGTTGCTCTCAAGCTCAAATTTTATTACAACATCACTAACAATAACTACAGCTATATTCAATTGTCCATAATACCTGCCACCTTGTATCTCTTATGTGTGGAAAGTTTAGTCGTTTTCATTCCAGCTTTTTTGGTACATCTGTTTTCGTTTTTTACTGGACATTGGTACATCTGGTGATTATCAAGGAAGAATTAAACAAGAACATATAATGACAGCATTTCTAGGGGTTCCAAACTGATATTTTGTAGTCCAGTAGTTAATACTAGCTCAAGCATGTTTTTTTTTTTCAGAAAAAGAACTAACTCAAACATGTATATATTTTAAAAACATGAAAATGCAGACCTGCAAACTGTTCATGGTGCTGTTCTTTTGATGAGCTAGCAGTAGACGTAGTTGATGATCCAGGATGTACTTTTGGTATAGCTTTCTGACAAACATGATAGGTAACAAAGACACCTTTTGAGTGGTGAGATGGATGGTATATAATAGACAACAGATGTAACATAATCATAGGCCGAGTACATGATGAAATGCATATGAAAATTGATATTTCCACATGAAAAGTGTCGCTATAGATGTATAGCGACGGTTTAAACCAATTATTCCATTCCACTGGAAGCATGGATGATGGCTTAGAAATGTTCAAATTGAAGTTTTTCTCCAGTAACATGAAACAAATAAGCTTACTGGAGAACCAATCTAACTTCTAGGATAAAGCTACTCTTATTATTAGCATAACTAGCTTCTCTAAAAGACTAAAACCAGAAATCATAAATGTTTGTCAGCTTAAAGTTGGCTATAGAAGACCTCCACATAGTAAAACAACAGTTCTAGTCTCTCACAAGCCAAATGGGGAGAGATGCAATTCGGCTTTTTAAATTTTTAGCTTAACATATGTGTCATTCAACTTGGGCTGCAAGAATCAACACCTTAATGTTACATGGACGCAGATACGAGTGCCGGGAACAGGTGTGAATTCAAGGTTGGATTTATCTAAATTTCCAATGAAATGAGGACACTGACAATATTTTATATAAAATTTTCATATATATTCTTGTTATGTACATTTACAAACTCGTTCTACCAAAAAAAGTCCCATTTTGACTTTTGAAGTCAAAAGGCAAAACCTAAAAGCAACAAGTATAAGCAACATATACAGAAAACTACCTCGCCATATATCACTTCCTAGGGGTTTACAAGGCAATGGTAATGCCTTTTGTTCTTTCCATTAACAAGAAACAGTTCAGAAGTAATTCTAAATGTCCAAAACGGACTAAGAAGGAGTGGTATGATCAGAGAGCAGATTTTCCACCTTCTTGCTTAATTATATGACACGTAAAACATAGTAGTTTGGTTCAATATGCAAACACACACAAATTAAGTTTTACTCAAAAAATTTAAGCGTTTGGTACCATATCTGATGCGTATGTGAACAGACTTAATAAATGCCAAATACTTAAGAAAGAGTCCATGTTTACCTCCTTTGATTGGTCAAAATCAATTGAAGTCATAGGATGCACACTAAATCGTCTTGAGTTTAGGGAAAGGTTTTCAGGAGTATGTCCACTGTCCAAGAATCTAGGGAGTGGATCCAGGAAAGGACTTCGGCCTACAAAGACGCATTGGATATTCTGACTATTATTAAACGCGCACAAAGGAAAGTTTAATAGAGAATTTCCATTCACTGAATTTTTGATTTAGTTAAACAATAGGCCAAGAAATGGAAAATCCTAAAAATTGGTATACTGATTGAAAACCTCCGAGTAGTTATCCAAAACATATTAAAGAATCCAATTTAAGCCAACTTTAAGCAAAGCATTCCTACATTAACCAAAACTAATTTCAACTTGAGCATACCGGAGCATAGTCCAAGGAGTTTGCGCCTTCTAATGCTCACCATGGCTGATTGCAGTATAATAAGTTTATTCTGTAGTCAGAGTTATATGTATAATATATTTGAATAAGTTTAAACTCTTTAATTAAGAATGCTAGTCATAATAATAATAATCATAATACATCATCGGTAAATATTATGTAGTGGTCGACCCGGTCCGATCCAATATCATTCCCGCTATAAATTAAAGCCCATTACCTCTATTCCGCCAGTTCTCACTTGTAAACGAAGCTATAGAAGAAGCCGCGCGACCAGATCGAAATTAGGGTTTCATATCAGAGAAGATGATATACGACGTGAATTCGCCCCTCTTCCGCTCCTTCCTAAGTCAGAAGGGAGGCTATTCTGATAAGAGGTTACCTTTTTCACTTTCTACCTCTATATGTAAATTTACATCACGTTTAGTACTTTACCTACCAAAAAAGTATTCATAAAGATTACACTTTCATTATCTATGTTCATATTATGCTTACATTTATGTTATTATCGACATAAGAACATGAAAATCATGTGCAGCCACTTATAGGTATTAACAGGTTGGTTTGTGAATATTTGATGTTTCAAATGTCCTTTTTTTTACATCTAAATTGCTTGATGAATAAAGGAAGAACCATATTCAATTGGAACGAAGGCTAGGATTTCCATACTCTTGTTCTATGTTAGGCAACATTTTGCTATGCCTTGTGGAGTGAATTAATATGGTATGGTACAAGAGGCACTGTTTTGAAATTTATGGTATTAATGTAGAATATAGATCATTAAGGGGCAAAAAAAGCTGAAGATGGAAATGTAGCTGGCTTCAGTAATTGCCTATATGATTCAAAGATTCTAATGATTGTTAACAATTTTTCATGTTGCATTTCTTTTTACTGCTTATCGTTTAAATTTTGAAGCAAATAATTTGCAATTTTATAAAGACCTTAGAGACTAGTTGTTGATCACCTATACGCTTGATTTTTGTATATATTTTTATTTGTTGAAAACATGGCATATGCACTGGCTCCCTGCCCTCTACCTTTTAGCTACACAATATTTTTCTTCTATTTGGATTGAGTTTGCTGATACCATAGTTGTCACGGCGAATCATGGCGGTAGCCGACTGTTAGGACGCCTAGGCGACAAGGTGACCGCCATGACGTCTGTATGTCGATAAGTCGTTTACAATGTGTAATTTATATATTATTTATTATACTTAACAAATATGTTGGCAATAAAATTTCATATAGATTAAAGCCCAAAACATAATACTATGAAATAACATTAAAAACACAATTATGTAAATACTTAGCAATAACAATTAAAAAATAAAGCAGATAAATTGTACCACTATAAACCACATCAAGTAGATAAATGTTACATATCTATTCCGCCCATTTTGTCGAGATAAACAAGATGTATTATATCATAACTCGTTCCTGCCAAGAAAAAAGTGCAACACCGATAAATCCATGAGAGATTATTTGTAATGGATAAAATATAAAGAGTACATATATAAAATATAATTAAATACATATATAAATATATATACACATATATATTTATATTATTATAATTTATTTATATTTATATATATAATTTATTATTATTATATTATTATATATCTATTTAACAAAATACAACTCATTTTGAAATATCCGCTCACCTTAATAAATCATCTGGGCCGTTCAAAGTTTGGGATAAATCCTATGTCTATGTAGTGCCGGAGGCACGGGACACATCTAGTATATTAATATTATATATTAATATATTATATTAATAATATTTATATATTTATAATTTAATAATAATATTTATAATAGTTTATATTTATTATTATAATTATAATTATAATAGTTATATTTATAATTATAATTATTTATTATATATATTATTATAATAATTATATTATATATATATATATATATATATATATAACCAACAGTCAGCAAAAGAAATGATAAGGATAAGGATAAGGATAAGGATAAGGGGAACAAAAAAAAGCAACCAGC
Organism: Panax japonicus; assembly: GCA_020205505.1. Lineage (NCBI taxonomy): Eukaryota > Viridiplantae > Streptophyta > Magnoliopsida > Apiales > Araliaceae > Panax > Panax japonicus. Next base: position 75,690,364 of record CM035109.1, read on the forward strand.
AGAAAGAAAAGAAAGCGGTACGCACAAGGAGTAGCATAACCAAGGAGTAGCACATGCCGATAGAGTTGCAAGCAGCGCCGTTGTTGCTGGAAGACTCTCGCTCCCACAGTCTCTCTCTCTCGGAATCTCAGTCGCTTTCACAGTCTTGATCTTCTTCTAAGTTTAACTGCGATGCGATTATGCAAATCGACTTTGAGTTCGACTACTGCTAGTTCTACTGTGATGCGATGTCGTTTTCCTTTTTTTAGCTCAGTTGACATTTTGGTCGATCTGGAGTGGCCAAGTTGCTCGATTTGTTGGAAAATCGTCAAAGTCGACGTTGAGTCATCCATGGTGATGACTGCCTTGGCTAGGCGCTCTACTTTCAACCCAAGACCAAGTCGCCCGGTCGCCTTGGGTGCCTACTATAAATGATTATTTTGATGTACTTACTGTTTGGTAATCACACTTAATATTTTCGATGAACCTAAGATATATTATAGAGTCAGTTTTAAAGTCGATTACCTTATTTCAGGTTTGTATTGATTTCTAGAATGGCTGCACTAGCTCATTTAGCAGTCCTCGATGAAGTAATCTAAAATTTGTTAGGGTTCTCTTTTGGGGTTGCTATGATTGATTTGTTAAAGTTTGGAATCCTGATGTAATTGCATATGATGAATGCCAGCTTTGTGTCTGTTTGTCAATTTACTTGTTTGTTTCTAATAAAATCCTCTTCCATGTCATTTGAGGGATGACTTTATAGGGCAAAGTGTCAAAAAAAACCCTGATGTTTACCCCGATGTCCCACTTGCACCATAAACTAATTTTTTTTCCAAAAGTACCCTTAACATTATATTTTTGGGTCGCCCGTGCCCTTGCCGTTAACAGAAGACAAACGAGGTTAAAATTTGATGATATGGCAGACTTAAATATAAAATATATTTTGAATAAAATAATATATATCATTTAATCAAAGCAAAAAATACTTAAATTCAAAATAAAAAATAATAACATATTTACATCATTTAATCAAAATAATAAAATTCAAATTATTTTGTTAACTAATCAAAACAACTAATTAAATAAAATAAGTTGTATAACATATTTACATCATTTAATCAAAATATAAAAATTCAAAACATAACATATTTACATCAAATACTAATTTAAAAAAAATACTAAAATACTAATTAAAAAAATACTAAAATACTAAAAAAAATCAAATTAAAAAATACTAAAATTCAAATTATTTTGTTAATTAATAAAAACAACAAAAATTCAAATTACATTATTAAAATACTAAAATCATAATACTAAATACTAATTGATATAAAATTTTTAATTTACTAAAATCATAATATTAAATAATATTTTTAAACTATATAAAATTTGATTATGTAATAATCTATACATAATCTATGCATAACATTATTATGTTATAAATAATATAAATAATTTGATGATGTAATAATCTATACATAATAATATATGTTATAATTTGATGATGTAATAATATATTTTTTAAATGTATTCAAAAATTCAAATTATATCATAATATTTTTAAATTGATATGATTTTAAAAATTAATATTAAAAATTACTAAAATAATCATAATACTCCAGTTTTGAATTTTAAAAATATTATTTAGTGTTATAATTTTAGTAATTTAAAATTTTTATATCAATTAGTATTTAATATTATGATTTTAGTATTTTAATGATGTAATTTGAATTTTTGTTGTTTTGATTAGTTAACAAAATAATTTGAATTTTAGTATTTTTTTAATTTGATTTTTTTAGTATTTTTTTAATTAGTATTTTAGTAATTTTTTTAAATTAGTATTTGATGTAAATATGTTGTTTTGAATTTTTAGTATTTTGATTAAATGATGTAAATATGTTATACAACTTATTTTATTTAATTAGTTGTTTTGATTAGTTAACAAAATAATTTGATTTTTATTATTTTGATTAAATGATGTAAATATGTTATGTTTTTTTTATTTTGAATTTTAGTATTTTTTGCTTTGATTAAATGATATATATTGTTTTATTTAGAATATATTTTATATTTAAGCCTGCCATGTCATCATATTTTAACCCCGTTTGTCTTCTGTTAACGGCAGGGGCACGGGTGACCCAAAAATGTAACGTTAAGGATACTTTTGAAAAAAAAATTAGTTTAGGGTGCAAGTAGGACATCGGGGTAAACATCAAGGGCTTTTTGACCCTTTGCCCTGACTTTATATCTCAAAGTTCGAATTCAGTATCCAGCATTGGTTGTGTTGCACACCCATTTTTGTACATCATTCCCTAGTGATAAATGCTTAATGTCCCATCTTTGCTTTACATTTATCTTACATTTGAATGTTTTTATTTTTCTTGGGGAAATTCAGGCGAACCGAAGAGCATAAGCCAAAGGAACAGAGGCCCAAATCGAATGAGAATAAGCCTGTAATGACAGAATAGTGAGTACTCGGTGTGGATGCCAGCATGGGGTCAGTTCTTCAATGCAGCCACAAGTGTGGTGAGGAGCTGTTTTTAAGTGAATTTGTTTATGTAGAAGCTTGAACTTCTGTCTGTACAACTTTCCTTTTTTAATTAAACTACTAGAAGAATAATGTCAGGATTTTCTAAGAGATGCATGCCATTCTGACTTCCTTGCTGATGTCTTTTTTCATTCTGGATGGTAAGTTGAGCATTCATTTTATTTTTTTGTTATTTACCTGTTTTTGCATAGCTAGTGTTATTTGAATGGCGATATGGATGTAAAAATCTGGCAGGTTGAACATTTTGTTTTGGATGCATAACAAATTGACCAGATCCAACTTGCGAATCCCTACTAAATCTGTACATGTATTATTTCACACGTGACACTTTTATAGTCTTACCATTATTAACTTGTGATTTATGAAAGCTTTAGACAGTCAACGATATTGAGCGGTCATACAAGGTAGAAAAATGGTTAGGGCAACATAGTTTAAACAGGATATTTAGCTTTAGGTCATTAGAGCATGTTGGTTTGGTGGAGGTGGGGGTGGGGGTGGGGGTGGGTTGGGGTTGGGGGTGGGGGGATGAGTGAATAGCTGACGCATATAAACTAACTGTTTTTTTCTTCTCACACACATTCGTGCGCACACACAAATATATATATATATATGGGAAATGATTCTAACCCAAATGTAATTCTTGTAAACAAACGTAACCCTAAAGTCTAAAGTTTGGAGGACAACATGTGCATTTAAACCCCCCCCCCCCCCCAAAAAAAAAAAAAAAAAAAAAAAAAATTAGTGGTTACAAGTTAAGAGGGAAGAATGTAATTGAGGGCAAAAATACCCTTTGTTCTAATTGATTCCAAGTTGTTGTATTTTGACATTTGGATCATGTAGAAGCTTGCCTAACAGTTGGATTGGATCGGAGTGGATTGTGGGAATGATCAGCAGCCAGTCAGCCACTCTGTAATTGTAAATTGCAATCAGTAAAGGTAAAGGAGATTCAGAATGTTTCCCTTGGGCCTTGTACACATAATTTACTATGAAACTACTCGATGCAAGTGTATTTGGTGGTGGGGTATTTCTTGTGCATCATGAGGTTGTAGTTGACCGTAGAAAATTGTATCGCCATTAAAAAAAAAAATTCCAATGCCTCGTATTGATTTTTAAAAAAAAATGTAGTTGTCAAGATAAGATTTTATCTTGCTAGGGTATATTTTGTGGCTCAAAAGTTCTCGAGGAAGGGTAGTACATATACAATAATAATAACATAAAGGAGAGGAAGGGACATATTTCCCCTTCTACATACCATTTGAGAATTATAACAGCAAGAAGAACGGAAGAACATGAAAGGCATCCAATTCTTTGGATTCTTCCACGGAAGTCAAAATTGAGATGGGAAAAGGTTTAGGCCCTGGAAAATAAACTTAGAATAATTGAGGCGACATATGGGGGTCCAATTTCAGGTTAAAAGGGACAAGGGGGGTGCATGCATAATATCACTCGAGTAGTTCCCCATGTGAAGATCTACCTTACTAGCCTCCGCAATCACCTCTTATCCTTAACACCATTTCCATACCCTTTAGTTGCAACTTATATAGACTCCGGCTTAGCTTTTCTAACATTGCACCTTCTCGTTACTTTATCTTCATACGAACATGCTATTCCATCCCATCCCTCCCTAGATTGAGAGTTTCATTTAAAAACATTATATACTTGCAGACAAATTTTTGTTTCATCCCATACCATACCATAAACACAACATAATTTCAAATGGGTATTTGTTTTGTTTACAAAAGAAAGTTCCAAAACAAAAATATTTTAGGGTTCTTTACATAAGTATACAACATTTAGAAAGTAATTACACTATTAGTGCACTCATAAAATATTTACACAATTAATACACTTTCTATATTTATTTACAATATTAGTGCAATTAGGATTCCTTAATTTAGGGAATTAGTATATGATACAATTCATAATAATAAGGAAACCTAAAATCAAGGAGAAATAACTACCATAATTAATAACCGACAATTGATGAGCAGCCCATACTTGCGGTTGCGGATTAGTCATAAAATTTGTTTGTATTGCTACACGGCCCGGGTGTATTTTATTAGTTACTATTTTTATTTTTTTTGTATATATAGAAATTAAAATTTTGTTTTGCTAGTGATGGTGTAAACGTGTTAAAGCTTTCCAAGTTGCCACCAGAATTAGTTGCCCATACTTTGACCCACCATCCTTTAATGCTAAAACATTACAAGGTTTTGGAGCCTTGAGGTATATTTAAGACATAACATGGGATATTAGTTGAGTGACAAGGTTTTAGTTTAGTAGTGATTTAACATATGACAGAGATTTTGGTTTTAATAATATTTTACTATCCGATAATGATCTTCATTCACACATAACTTATTATATAATTTTTAATTTTTTTAGCGTGCGTGTTTGGTCAAGTGTTGCATACTCCTTTTGAATGAAAAATTGAACATTTTCTTTTCAATCTGAAGATAATTATGGTCAAGAATAATACTAGTAAGAAGAATAGTATGGTGATTACTATTAGTTGTTGATAACATGGCATGCATCTGTTCTGTTCTGATCAGGGAGGTGGGAAGAGGGGTATTTTGGTAAGAGTGTTGTTATGGCAGAGCAAAAGGGTAAAACATCTGGTTGGTAGTTATAGAAGGAGAAAAAGTTCCTCAAGGAAATGATTATGCTCTTTTTTATTGTCACTGTTAGTTGGTTAGCCTCTCTCTCTCTCTCTCTATTATCTGCCCTTCATTCACGCCGGTTTCACTTCCACAATCACAACTATTTTTCTTTCAAACTTTCTTTTCCTCCCAACTCCATCACCATCTTCCCATTAATTTCTCCAGGGCAAGGGAAAAAATGGCTGAGCTCTGCTTGTCAAACTCCCAATTCCCCAGTCTCATTTTCTCTGACTTTGCACTCTTTTGTTCCTTCATTTTCTCTCACCCTCTTTACTTCTCCTACTTCATCTTCTTCTCCCCATATCTTCTCAAATTCCTCTCTTTTCTCTCTCCTCTCTTCATCACCACCTCTCTTCTCCTCCTCGCCCTCATTTTCCATAACTCCACTCCTAAATTATCCGACCCCGGATCCAGTTTCCTCTTGTCCGCATTCCATGCAATTATAGACCGCTTACGCCCAAAAGTTAGCCAGGAATTTCATGGTTTCGAGGAGTTTGAAGCATACAAAATTGTGTTTTTGTTTGAGGAGGACACATCAACATTTGATCTAATAGAAAGTCCAGTTGAAGTTTTTGAGCACAAGATTGATGAAAATTGCTTGCAAGCTTTGGATCAAGTTGTTGAAGAAAATCCATGTAAAGCAACCGAAGCTACGAATTTGACGCTCATGGAAAATTTCTTCCCAGGAGAATTAAATTCCAAGGCGGAAGAGAAAATAGTTCATGATACTCCGGGCGCCAAGTCCAATAAAGTAGTTAAAGAGCATGAACAAGAGTCAAAATTGAGAAGCGGATCCGAGGCAAAAGATATTATTAATGCAAGGGGTTGTGACAACACTAAAAAGGTAACACCACATGCTAAGTTACTTGTTCAAAATAACAATGGTAGTAATGGAGCAGTCATGTACTACAACTCAAATTTTGAGAGTTTGGGTTCAAATCTGGGGAGTTACGGGTCCATGAGAAAGGAAAAGGAGTGGAAGAGAACGTTAGCCTGCAAACTATTTGAGGAAAGACACAATGTGGTGGAAGGAGATGAAGGGATGGATTCGCTTTGGGAGACATACGAATCTGATTCGAGCAAGTCCAAGCGAAAGGATGATGATGCTATGAAGAAGAAGAAGAAGAAGAGGAGTAGTACTGAAATTGATTATTATGGGGATGAAGATGAAGAAGACGAGAATGATGAGGAATTAGAGATGACAAATGGGCAGCTTTGTTGCTTACAAGCATTGAAGTTCTCGGCAGGGAAGATGAATTTGGGGATGGGAAGGCCAAATCTTGTTAAGATTTCCAAGGCCCTTAAAGGGATTGGTTGGCTGCACCATGTGAAGAGGCACAGCAAAAAGGAGAGATCTTAACTGGTCTTTTCTTTTTTTAATGTTGGTGGTTAAATATTTGGCATAATTTGTCTAAATGTTAATCAACTTACAAGTGTGGTAAATATTTTATTTTTCTTTTTACTGTTTGTTCATATCAAAGTGACTTGTTTTCCTTTCTTTGAAACAATGGGTGCTTTCTGGGTGGGGGAGACGCATGATGATGGTTGTGTCAAAGTTTCATTAGACTGGCTATACATCAATCATAGTGTAGTATAGCCAATTATGATAAAAAAAAATTAATAAATAAAAAACACCAAATCTTTTTCATGTTTATTGCTTATATAATGAAACTCTTAATTCTTTTTATTAGAAGAATGAGTATCTGTCTATCTCTGTTTGGTTTTAACTATGAAAGAGCATTCTTGACTTCAACACTGAATGTGTAGATATCAAACCGGGAACAATTCCAAAATTTCAGGCCTGAAAATAATAAGTCATCATATAGGTTGTGGTGTTGCATAGTAGTGAAGTCTAATACGATCTTAATTAAAGTAACTAAATGGGCTCTTAAGTTATGATAGACTAAGTTGGACTCTAACCTTAAGCCCAGTCCAACTAGTACTTACATATAGGGTCCTTTACAATAATATACAACAATTAGAAAGTATTTACAAAAATAAAACATACACAACATAATTACAAAAATAAAACATACACAATATTACGTTGCTAAAATTAGGGATCATTATCTCCCTACAATTAAGGATCACTATCATTATCTCCCTACACATCAGTTATCAACTTTCATAATTCCAACTAACCGCACCTAAATTCGAGCAACTGAACAAAACATTCAACTTTGATATCAGAAAAACAGATCAACGACGTATCTACCGGAGAAGACGAAATCTCTTGTCGCGACGAAACTCTGAGATCGGAGAAGAACATAAAAGATCGACAGCAACTTCAAGATCTGTAACTAGAAACTTACTGCACTGATTGTTGATCATACTACACTAATTGTTGATTCGTTACAAATCACCATGACCGAGGTATTTGAGTTTCCAATTTATATGCATAGTGTTACCTCGTGTTTACTACGTATTCATCTATTCGTTACCTTTCTCAAATTTTTTCGCTCATTAAATGGTCACAAAGTCAGAATAATGAATGTTTTGAAAGCAAACTGCATTTGAAAATATGTTTTATATTCTGGTTACTAAGTACATATAAATTGGTTACTGTTTATTATTGATTTGGTTACTATATAATGTTTATTTGCTTGCTTTATAATTTTAAAATTTATTCTACTGATGTTTTTTATATTAATGATTACTTATTAAATACATTGGTTACCTTCTTGCACTGTTGGTTACTGTCTAATCTGGATTTGGTTAGTATATAATGTTGACTTGGTTACTGTGTAAAATTGCAATTGTTACTGTATAATATTACCCCAGTTCATGTTCTGGTTACTAATATTATGTAGTTTGGTTACCGTCTAACATTAAGTTGGTTACTTTACATATCATAAGCTAACAGTAACAAAAAACATACTAAAAGGTTGCTTCATCTGATATACCGGTCGGTGGAATATCGCTTATAATTTGAAATTTGATTGACAATGTTGTTGTGTATTATACAGTTGAATGATTGACAATGTTAAATGCATTTGAAAATATATTTTATATTCTGGTTACTAAATACATATAAATTGGTTACTATTTTTTATTGATTTGGTTCATGCATAATGTTTATTTGCTTGTTTTATAATTTTAAAGTTTATTCTACTTGTGTTTTTTATATTAATGATTACTTATTAAATACATTGGTTACCTAGCTTCCTGCAACTGTTGGTTACTGTCTAATCTGGATTGGTTTGTATATAATGCTGACTTGGTTACTTTGTAAAATTACAATGGTTACTGCAAAATATTACCCGAGTTTATGTTATGGTTACTAACATTATGTAGTTTGGTTACTGTCTAACATTGAGTTGGTTATATATGGTTACTGAACAATTAAATGTATATAGTTACCTATGTATGAACAATTATATGTATATGTTTACTGACTAATGCTGAGTTGGTTACTGTTTAACATTATTTTGGTTACTGAATAATACTGATTTGGATACTATGTAAAAATATAATGGATACTCATTAATGCTGAACTGGTTACTGCATTAATGATTAATTGGTTACTGTAATTTTGGTTGCTGAAGCATATTAATGCACACTTCTACTTATATTGTTTATATTAATGGTTGCTTGTTAGCTACATTGGTTACATTCTTACAAAAATTTGCCTTTAGTTGGTAACAAACAAATTATACTAGTTATTTCTACTATAAAAATGCAATGCAGAATGTATTTATCTTGTGTATACTAAGTAAATATATGTTGGTTACTGTCTAATTTGGATTTGGTTAGTATGTAATACTGACTTGGTTACTGTGTAATATTATCATGGTTACTGCATTATATTACTGTGTTTTATAGTGATTATATGGTTACTGATTAACTACATTGATAGGTACCTTCATACATTTGTTAGTCTTTAATTTGTAACAAAGTCATTACTGATTATTTTAGTTGTAAAATGAATGTAAAAATATTTTTTTTAATCTTGGCTACTAATTACATATAGCTTGGTTACTGTATAATATGTATTTAGATACTGTAAGGTGTTTATTTGGTTACTCTATACTGTTATTCAGTTTTATAATTGTTTCTTTTATATTGGTGGTTACTCATTGAATACATTAATTACCTTCATACAACTGCTAATCTGATTATATATATTGGTTGTTGTATACTATTTAATTGGTTACAGTATAATGTTTATTTGGTTGCAGTAACAATTTGATAATTTCTGTCAAGTTTGGAGTGACAGATTTTGGCATTTTCAGATCCTAATTTCATTGGAAACGGGTCAACGATCAAAAGTCACTAGCTTCGCTGGTGAACTGCAGGGTTTTTTGGTCGAATTCCATCATTTAGGCCTTCAAAATTGCATGTAAAAATTTGGTTTATTTTCTGGTTACTAAGATTATGTAATTTGGTTACTGTCTAATATTGATTTGGTTACTTTACAATGTTTATTCAGTTGTTAGATAATGGCTATTGACAGTAACCAATACAACAAATTTAATTACTTACAGGAATATATAATTTTTTACTGCTAGTAACTATTAACCACATGGTTGGTAACTTTTTTGATAGTGAACAGTAACCAAAATTGATGTTGATTAATATTTTAATTTTTGATTCCATCATGAGTTATCAATATAAAGTAAACATATACATTCAATTTTGAAGGCCTAAATGATTTTTTGTCAAATTCCATCATTTAGGCCTTCAAAATTGCATGTAAAAATTTGGTTTATGTTCTGGTTACTAAGATTATGTAGTTTAGTTACTGTGTAATATTGATTTAGTTACTTTACAATGTTTATTCAGTTGTCAGACAATGGAGATGATTCCAGTTGTGCTTTATTTCAACGGAACATAAATAAAAAGTGTGTAAATATATAATTATTTACTGTTAGTAACCATTAACCACATGGTTGGTAACATTTTTGATGGTGTACAGTAACCAAAATTGTTATTGATTAATATTTTGATTTTTGATTCCATCATGAGTTGTCAATATAAAGTAAACATATACATTAAACAATTGGTAACTGGTCTGAAATATTTTTATGTAAATTTGGTTACCCATATAAAATAAAATGGTTACCTCTATATTCATATTTAGTTACCAACTGAACCACCAACTGGACCATTTCCAAATAACTTTAATAATTATATAATTTAAAAGTATCCATGAGATAGATAAATGGGAACCCTCACATGTACATTAAGCACTTGATAACTGTTCTAATATAAGTTTTTAATTATTTGGTTACTAACAACCACTAAAATGGTTACCCTTATATGCTGGTTTGGATACCAACTACACCTCTCAAACTATTTTTATTTTAATATAAAATCTATAAGTGACCATCATATATATAAATAAGAACTCTTAATTGGAGTTTCTTATTCTATCATGATGAAAGGGTATAAATAAAATATATACATTTAATATTTTATAATAGTCCTGATACAAATTTATAATTATCTGGTTATTAACAAAAACAAAAAATGGTTACTATATATATAGGTTTGGATACCAACTTAACATTTCAACTGAAATAACTGATGGATATTGTTCTGAACCAATTTTATGTAAATTTGGTTACTCACAAAAAAAAAATGGTTACCTCTATATGCAGATTTAAATACCAACTGTACAATTTTCTGATAATTTTTATGAGTATGTAATTTATAAGTATACATCAACTAGATAAATAAGACACTCTCACATGTATATTTAACACTTGATGTTTGTCCTGATACAACCTTGTAACTATCTGGTTACTAATAACAGTAACCATAATGTAACATATTAAAACAGTAACCAGATAATTATATGATAGTAACCAGGACAGTTTTAAATGGTAACCAAAACAGAAACATCATGTAATGAAACCCAGTTTAGGCAATCCATGTATACTAAACAATTACATATTAACTAGAATAAAAAATAAAAGTAACCAAAATCCCACATTGAGGGCACAATAATAGTAGCCAAACCATAAGATAACAGTAACCAAAATATAATAAAGAAGTAACCAAATAGTTATATGAAAGTAACCATAACATGTTTTAATAATGATAACCAAAACAGAAACAACCTGTATATCCAACCCAGTTTAGGTAACACATGTATACTCTTACATGTACATTTAACACTTGAATTATGTCCTGATACAAACTTGTAACTATCTGGTTACTACCAATAAATACAATGGTTACCATTCTATGCATGTTTGGTTACCAACTGTACCTTTCAAACAATGTATCAGACACAACTTAGAAGTAGCAAATACGGACCAACAAATAATGTCAAATCACTGGTAATATAATCAAATATGTGATCTCATTTACAAAAGTTCCAATAAACATTACAGACTCACCCAAACTAACAAACAATGTCAAATGGTTATGGATATTCAACAAAAACTAAAGTATGAAACACAATTCAAAAGGACAGTACAACAACAACCAGAACTGATCAAAATCTGGTACAAATCGTCATGAAAATTCTCTGAAGTTGTGAAAAAGCCAACCGCGGAGGCGCATCTCGTATGGAAGGAAATCTCTAGTTCCTTTGAGAGGATTAACGTCAATTTTCTGTTAGAGTTGAGAGACAGTGGTGTTGCGGTGGCAGCGGAGAAGGAAGACGACGATTGGCTTCGAGATGAGAGAGAGAAGTAGTAAAGGCAGGGAGAGAGAGAAGTAGTTTGGGCGGAGAGAGACTGAACGAGAAGGGAGTTTTTCAGGAATATGAAAACTAATTGTTGTATAGATGGCGGTTATCACGCATTTCAAAAAAAAAAAACTTCCTTTTGCCATATCAGCCCATTAATATTAATCCCTTAAATTAAGGACTCCTAATTGTATTAGTATTATAAATATATATAATGAAATGTCATATTTTTGTAATTATTTTATGAATGTATGATTTTTGTAATTACTTTTATAAATGTACTATAATATGTAATTCTTCCTTACATATATGATAGCCAGTGAGCTCGAGCCCAACCCCTAGACTATCCCAACTCCAAGACCAATACCAGTTAATTTTCTTCTTAGTTTGTCTGCTGTCTCGAAAAGCAACAGGCTTTGTTATTAGCATCATAATGTCTACATCTTTATGGAGTACTAGTAATTTTGGTCCGTTTATTGATGTGGTCCCACTCATTCTCCATTTAACAAACTTACTTTCTGAACTTGTTTATTTTAACTAAACGTTTTGAAAAGTTCATCACTATTGATAAATAATTTCAAAGGTTTGTTATATTCTGAGAAACAGAGGATCGGAAAATTTAAATTAATAATAGAATAAGAAAAAACTGTAAATTCTCTTTTATTTTTCTACATTTTTGTTTATAAAGGAAAATAACAAAAACTAAATTTTACATATAGATTACTTATAAATTTTTGTTATAAATAGAGGGTATAAATAAAATTAAGATAAATTTCTTATTTTATTTTATATTTTTTTTGGACACAAAACTTTGACAAGAAAAATACTCAAATTTATATTTTTATTATTTTCTTTCCTTTTCATATCTATTGTGTCATGTTTGTTTGCAAGGATTATAATCCAAGACTATTAATCTTATAATAATTAAATAGTCTTAGTCATATGTTTGTATTTTATGGAATTATTCATGGGATAATTTAAAATAATCTAATGTTATGTTTGTTTTTTTCAGAATTAATTAAAAGATTGGATAAAAATATATCGTTTGGACTATTATACCCTTACTAATAATAACATATTTTAATTTTTTTATACATTAAAAAATAATAAACAATGATTACATTCATATATAGTCATACCGTATATTTGGATGAGTCAGGTCATGTTATTCAACATATGATCAGCTTTCAATTGTGATAAAAAAAAATCATTTTTAAAAAAAGACCGTGTTACTTCATTTTATTATTTGTAGTATTCATAAAAATAATTTTAGTAATTTTTTTTTATAGAAGGACCAAATAATTTATTGACCAATAATTCGGATTACTGTGGCCATTGAGCCTATTTATTCAAGGTGTAATATGAATGTTATTTTAAATGACTTAATATTTATTTATTTAATCACATGGTCACTGTTATGTGAATACCTTCCTCATGTAGTTATTAGATTCTCGTTTTTCAAAAAAATACAAAATATGATGAATGTTAATGATAAGGTAATTATATTAAAAAAAATAAAGGTTAGTTTTATTCATAAATTTTTAATCTTGAAATTATAATAATTAGCTAGACATGATATTAAATAATTATTTATTTTAAATTATTTTATAATCCCAAAGTTAATAGTCTCAAACTCAAATTTAAAAACAAATAAGATAGTTGAGATTTATAGTTTTTATCCCAAGTGTAGTAAAATTCTTAAAGTAGTTATATTTTATGTATGTAATTGAAATATACTTCATTTGTTTTCCAAAGAATGAACAAAGTACATTTTTAGTAAACAGGAAAAAAATTTTGAATCTTTAGGTTTGGAGGGGGAGGGGAATTAAGGAAGTAATAATGAGTAAACAGTTGAGATTAGTTGCATATAAATCTGCAAAGCAGAGTGTGAGAGAGAGTGAAGTGGTTAGTATGAAGTTTATTTTTGGGTAAGTTAGATAATTGCTAATAAAATGTTGACACACAGACGAAGCTCTATGTGTGTCAGTATTCTATTGACCAATTGACCAACTTACCAAAAAATAAATTTCATGCTAACCGGATCCGAGAGAGAGAACTCAACTTGAATCACGGATCTTATACGTAAACAGAAAATTTGAATAATTCTATGGGAACATTTTTTGTTGACATTGTTAGCGACATTTTTTTTAAAAAAAAATTGGGTTTTTTTTGTAATACCTCTCAAAAAATGTATAATATTTATTCTAACTGAAATTTTTATAAAAAATAGTGTTTTAGGTTTAATTTATATACATACAAGAAACATGGTCTGTCTATACAATCCTATTTCTTCACTTTATTTAAATTACACATAAAATACTATTTTTTATAAAAAATTTAGTTAGAATAAATATTATATATTTTTTGAAATGTACTATAAAAAAAATAAAAAAAAAATATAGCTAACAATGTCAATAAAAAATATCCCCCTAAAAGGACTCAGAAAATTTTGGTTACTACTTACTCCGGACCCACCTTTTTTGTCCCATACCCCAACAACACCGTCACTCGCCAGTTACCACCAATTAATTACTACTATTCCATTTCTCCATTACACATACTCCCACTCCAACTTCAAGCAATAAATATTCAATGCCAAGCACACTAGTCTCTTTCTCCATTCGAAACAATTAATGGCGAACACGACGACGTTTCGAAGCACTCGCACTTCTCCATCTCCTCCGCCGCACTTCTTCTCCTTCAAACTTCTCGTTACCGCTCTATCCGTCGCCCTTTTACTCTTCTTCACTCTTTCTCTCCTCTTCACATCCTCCGTCTATCCCTCCGATCTCCAACTCGTAAGTTCACATTTCGCAACTCCCTCCCCCCCCTCTCTCTATTTTCATATGCATCTACTGTCATTTCGATACATTATATATATATATCGCTATAATATATATGATTATGCTCAATTAGGGCTCTGCATATGATTCCCTAGTTAATTTATGTCAATCTCGTCGGTTGACATTTCACATCTCACTGTAGATATGATTGATTATATGTATTTAGCAAGTTTTCTTTGGTGAATTAGGCTTATAAATAGTTCGTGTCTACTTTTTCAACCTTTTTCTTTTCTTCAAATCCATCAATATAAACATTTCATCACATCTATTGATTTGTACATGTAACTATCGTGTTTTTGGTTGTGAATTAGGGCTCCGCTTATGATTCATACGGTGTTCAATGGATTCATAGATCCGTACTGGCGCTCAAGTCCGATCCATTGAAGCCGAGGCTCGATCAGATCCGAAAGCAAGCCGATGATCACAGATCTCTTGTTCTTGCTTATGCTTCCTATGCTCGCAAGCTCAAGCTCGAGAACTCCAAACTCGTTAGGGTGTTTGCTGATCTCTCTCGCAATTATACAGATCTCATTTCCAAACCTGCTTACCGGGCACTATTCCAATCTTCCTCTGATGCCAATTCAATCGACGAATCAGTGCTCCGGCAGTTTGAAAAGGAGGTTAAAGAACGGATTAAGGTCACAAGACAAGTGATTACAGAGGCAAAAGAGTCTTTTGATAATCAACTCAAGATCCAGAAGTTAAAGGATACCATTTTTGCTCAGAATGAGCAGTTAACGAAGGCCAAAAAGCAAGGAGCTTTTTCGAGTTTGATTGCAGCGAAATCAATTCCAAAAAGCTTGCATTGCGTCACAATGAGGCTAATGGAAGAGAGAATTGCGAATCCGGAGAAATATTCTGATGAAGGGAAGGCAACTCCACCTGTACTTGAAGATCCGAGCCTTTATCACTATGCAATTTTTTCAGATAATGTGATTGCAGCTTCGGTTGTGGTGAATTCGGCGGTGAAGAATTCAAAAGATCCAAGTCAGCATGTTTTCCATGTTGTGACTGATAAGATGAATCTTGGGGCAATGCAAGTTATGTTTAAGATGAGGGATTATAATGGAGCTCATGTTGAGGTGAAGGCAGTGGAGGACTATAAATTTTTGAACTCTTCTTATGTTCCGGTTCTTCGACAGCTTGAATCTGCGAATTTGCAGAGGTTTTACTTTGAGAATAAGCTTGAGAATGCGACTAAAGACACTACCAATATGAAGTTTAGGAACCCGAAGTATTTGTCAATATTAAATCATCTGAGATTTTATTTGCCCGAAATGTACCCAAAGTTGCATAGGATTTTGTTTTTGGATGATGATATTATTGTTCAGAAGGACTTGACTGGACTTTGGGAGATAGATATGGATGGGAAAGTGAATGGAGCTGTTGAGACATGTTTTGGCTCATTCCATCGGTATGCACAATACATGAATTTCTCTCATCCGTTGATCAAAGAAAATTTTAGTCCAAAGGCATGTGCGTGGGCTTATGGGATGAACTTCTTTGATTTGGATGCTTGGAGGAGGGAGAAGTGTACTGAGCAGTACCACTACTGGCAGAATCTGGTAAGAATAATATTTTTCTGTAATAAAAATTGTTATGATTAAATCGCATTGGTAACCTTTTACATATGTTATTATGTAATATTATTACATCAACAATCCTAAACATTTAATTTGTGCTCAAGTTTATTCTAGCTTATGTGATGGGTTTAACTGGTTACACAGTTCTGTAATTGCAAACTTTGACGATCTTTATGAACCACTATGTCAACATCTAATACTTGGTTGGCTGTTTAGTCACTTTATTGTGACTTTGGGAGAATTGTGGGTTAGTGGTCACATTTCATTTTATGTAGTCTTATATTCTTTATTTTTCTTTTGCTTCCTAGTCATTCTCTTCTGGGTTGCTTCCATTGCAAGGTTGCTTCTTCTTTTTTTCCTCTTTTCTTTCCCTAGCTAGAGATGCTGATTCATATAATTTTTTCTCTGCAGAATGAAAATCGGACCTTGTGGAAATTGGGGACGTTGCCCCCAGGTCTGATCACTTTCTATTCCACAACCAAGCCATTAGACAAATCTTGGCATGTTTTGGGGCTCGGTTATAATCCAAGCATAAACATGGATGAGATTAGCAATGCTGCTGTGGTTCACTTCAACGGGAACATGAAACCATGGCTTGATATTGCCATGAATCAATTTCGACCACTTTGGATAAAGTATGTTGATTATGATAATGAGTATGTCCAGGCCTGCAATTTTGGTCTCTAAATAAATGTTGATGGTTGAAGCCCATTATTGGCGGATCTGCCTATGCTAACCCTACTGCAAGCATCTGCCCCGTGGTGCTCATCACTTCTCTCACACGTAAACTCAGTGCTCTTATTTGATGACATAGAATTCGTGTCTTTGTCAGTATAGCACTTCCCTGTTATAGTAATTTAGAAATGTGATTCTGAAAATGTTCATAGCGTTTATAAATTAATTCTTTTTTGATGATAAGACATCTGTTGGGTTAAAAGAAAAATTGTTTACTACCACTTACATACTGGTAACTAATATTTCTTGTGATTCTGATTAAAATTGATCCACATTAAAACAATATATCATTCTCTAGGCTTATTTTGTTTGGCAGATAGCTGAACTTTTGCATTGTTGGTTGTAGAGGATGGTTCAATTTATACTAGGTGAACTCTATAATCTTGAAGCTTCTTATAGGAGTATAAGAAAGTTACGACCTGTCGGTTAAACTACTGTTTACTCGGTTGACTTGATCATGTTAGAATATATCATTCTGCTAATTTGACAACTCTATATAGCTGATGAGTTTGCGCTATTTTATTTAGGTCAGTAGATGTTTCTAGCTGATTTTGTTGTGCAGAAGACAAACACTTATCATGCATGTTAGTCACAGTTATGCTCCATGTAGAGAAATTATTTCTTCTTAAATCATAAAGCCTCATATATGGAACTATTTTGTGCACGTAGTGCATCTTCATCTAGAGGATTTGATTGCTTACTGTAAAGACGCTATTCATGATGAATGATAATAGCTTCTGTCTGATCTGCCGATGATTAAAACCTCCGAGATGTAATTTCTAGTGAACAACTTATGTCTAGCCTCTGTTATCTAAACCCATGAAGTAAGAGCATAATTAAATAGTGTCGAGAATCTAGTTATCCGATTTATTTTTTTGTTCGTCTAAAAACTTCGCGTTGTTTATCTTTTGGTAAAGAGCTCAACTTTAGAACTTAAAAGTTCACTTATTTGAGCGAAGCCTAGTAACTCACTACTAAATCTATCGAAGTTTGGTCCTTTTTATCTTCTATGATAGGGTTTGGTTTAGACTTTTTGAGTATCTTTTTTTCATTGAGATGAACCCTTTGCTTTGAATACTCAATACTCCATGTACTTCCTTTGGTCCCATATCTACGCACTAGTAATTCAAGCACTTGCTTCAATAGGAATCTGGAAACTTTCCGATTACCAAGGCAACAGGTCTGGCGCTGAAGGAACTACACCATTTTGTGAAATACAGGTATACAGTTATGTGAAAGAATGGATGTTCCATGGTCTCGGTTCACATGGTTCTTTCATTCAAAAATATATTTAATATGATAAGAAAATATATCTCTATTGGATATGTTTTTGAATAGAAGGTCCATGTGTGCCGTGATCAATGGAGATTTTTCTTTAAAGCTGATCATACCTTGTCATCAATACATGGTTTGGCGTCACATGGGTCATGTCCTAATTCCCATAGCATCGATAAACTTACCCATCATACATGCTCCCACATTAATCAGTAACTTGGTAAAATTGACGTTATCTTGGCTGAAATTGCAACTTATCCAATTTCATTACTGGGATGATGGTCTGTAATGGAAGTGTATCTTGTAGGAAAAATCTCCTGATTGCAAATCATTAGTCTAATACTAACAAGTTTACCAAACACCCTTTTTGGTCATCATGATCAAAAGAGATTCACCCCTACGAAGTTTTGAGTATTCTTGTTAGTATATTTGTTGCTTGTATCTCTTGGGCATGGTACAATAAAATACAATAATCTCTCTTTGACTTGTCTATCTCATACGTCAATACAATAACCACAGTAATTATAAATTTTGTTACGGTTTGGACATAACCAAAACAGCATAAAAGTGTGAAGATCTTCTACTACTTTCTCCTGTACCTTTTATGTTCTTTATGAGTGAGAGAACGGATCAACCCATATATTTATAGCCTTTACTGCACATCCTAACCATTAGAGATTGCAGAAAACAGGCTAGACTTAATAACATGGCTGTGAAACCTCACTCAATCTTCAGGTTGGTAATTAGCAGGCAGGTACTGGAGGTTTCAAATAGCTTAGAATGTAGTGAGTTTCAGGCAGATTACCAAGTCTTGTTCTTAATGGTGGTTATCAACAGAAACATTTTTTCTTGGAATTTCTATACAGAGATTTTAAGCTTTAAAATGATAAACTCAGTAGGTTATCTTTATATTTTATTGATTCCAACTTTTTATCATACAGAAGAATTTATAAAAATCACAATCAACTGACAACTAAATTACAAATTGCATACTAATACAATTTTCAACATGCATTTCTGGACATGGATTTGATATTTGTACAAGTAAAAATGATAATTCCACAAGATGCTCCTCACATGAATGATAAACTTATTACTAGGTTATGGATGTTGAAAAATAGGGTGCATTATCAGCTCCTTCCACTTGAGTAGGAATTCCAAAATATTAAAATATGCTTCCCACTTCCCATTCTCTATTTCATGGAACTTCATGGCATTACTGCTAATCTCTTCTTTAAACAGAAAAATCTCAAACTAATACCAATAGTAGTGGGTTAAGCAAATGCAGCTCTAAATACAAAAAGTTCCATTAATCAAGGAAAATAAGTTTAAGAATAAATATGAAACCATATTTTCACGAGGTAGAATTTTGTTAAAATATAATATGGATATATCAATTTCCAGAAACGAAAAATAAAATAAATAGCAGCATTTTTCAGGCACGTCCATCTTAAAGGTGCAGGCCAGCATGAATCAACATAATCAACCCTTTTGGCATATTAACTGAAGTGCCAAAATCCATGCAAATATTGCCAATTTAATTCCAACCAAGAGTAAAGAACATAGTTCCCAGAAAAAGATTCAAATATAGAACAATAAAAATAATCAAAAAAGTACTCCTACTTCACTAACAGTATACTACATAACAAAAGCTTACTTTAAACCCACCTTTCTATCCACCTAATAGTCTATTACCACCCATGAAGGGAAAAAAATAAGCCAATTAAAGAAAGAACCCCTCACAAAAATTTTAAAATGCACCCCCTCCCCCCCCCCCCCCCATATCACAAGCAGTTGGCCCAAATGATACCCAACAACTAGAATATTTTTCCCCTGTTTTTTGGCTAGTTTCTACCCAACAATTTAATGACTACATTAATGAAATACAAAAAACTGAAGTCGGACCAAAAAAATCTATCCTAGGTTCCTCATGCGGTAGCAGGTACCCGTGGTGCCAGATTTTTGGCAGTTCCACTACCAGTCAACCCATTAACACGGTTCACACGATCGCCGTTGGTGCCCACATTCTCAGCCCTCTGATATCCATCACCACCACGGTTGGATGAACCACCCCGCATGCTGCCTCTACTATTCTCGATCCTGCTGTTGAAATCCCCTCGGCTGTACACTCTGCCACCCACATAGTTCCCACGTCTCATTCCCTCGCTCCTGAATCCAGTCTCATTCCTGAACCCAGGCCCCTTTCCAGCTGGAAACCTTCCCCAATTGTTCCCTGCATTGAAGGTTATTTTTACAAGGAATCAGCAAGAAATATGGAAGATAACCATCTGTATTAAATATTAAATCACTGGATTCTAATCTCAAACAATAACTTTTAAATTCGAACTTTGATGGAGTTGAGGATCCAATATTACTGTAATACCCGGTAAAAATAAAATAAAATAAAATAAAAAATAAAATAATTATATAATATTTAAATCAATATTTTAATAGGGCTTTCTTATGTTTGGGTAAAACATTGTTTTTTTTAAATTATGTGGGCTAAAATAAGTAAGAGATTTCATCAATTTGGTCCTTAAAATCAATTGGGTTTAATTTAAATGTGGGTTATATTAAATCATATTAAAATTAGGAGAATTAATAAATAAAACCTAACCTACTTCAGTATTACACCCAATGCAAAAAGGGAAAAGAACGGAGAACAGAGGCGGCACTAAGTATCCGAACTTGAGAAAAAAAAACAAAAAAACCAAAGGCTCAAGTTATTCACATATGTAGAGAGAAGGAAGTTGACAAATTCATACTGTGTTATTGTGAGGAGATAAGAGGTAAACAATTATTTGCTTTGACTTGGTTGTTATTCATGCAAGTCTTTGTTATAATTTGTTTATTAATCTATTGATGAAAACTACCCATGCTAATAGATAATTAATTGATTGATAGTATACATGGGCAATTTAGTACAGGCATGATATCTATATATAAGAATAGATTGCCAGATTCAAAAAGTGGGTTTGAAAGAAAAAAAAAATCAGTATCGTGAATAATATTGCAGTGGACTCAGTTAGGAACAAAGTGTTGATAATGATATTTTTTTAATTGTCTTGGTTATTATGTTAACGGAAGGAAACTGCAAAAAAAAAATGAATAATGGCTACTGTTATGTAAATGTGTTGTATAGAGTGTATATATATTAGAGATTCTGATTTGTCAAAAATAAAAGAGTAATGATTAAAGATCATTATTATTTAATTTGGATTTATATCATAAAACTGATGTAAAATAGAAAATATATTCATGTTATTATAAATTATAATTATTAAGTAACTTATATTTATTATTAATTTGTGTAATTAGTTCGAACGAAGGGGATTTAAAGAGTTATTTTTGGAATATAAGTTTTGGAGTATTAATAATTGATAAAAGGCGATGATTAAAGGTATATTAAATAGATTATGATTTATTTTGGGAATTATTAGTTTGGATTGTTTTTAATTTAAGGTGAATATTTTTAGGTTGTGAATGACGTTTCGTGGTTGATATCGTTGACATTTGAGGGTAAGATTTGGTGGAATGTGCTATAAATGGTTTGGAAGTATCAGGTACGGATTCCGTACTCTTTCAGCGACATTCTTGTTAAATTTGATTTATTCGTTGTCCCTTATTTTAAAATTCTGTTATTATTTCACATAATTGTTTCTTGTGAAATTTTTATATTTGTTTCATTTTGGAGTTGACACCTTGGACTCGTATTTGTACTCTTCGAATCAGGTTATCATGTATAGTATTTATTTTGATAATTGTAGAGCGGTACATGTTGCTACCTTCTTTTTGAAACCTTATGACTATAATTTGATTTGGTTCAACATGTACATATAGAACCCTTTTGTTGGTATTATGTCGCATGTGTTGTGACATGGTATTTTTGTTAGAATATACCGTGGAGTATACCTGAGCTATAACCACCTGTGGGGGTACCACATGCATGTCGTCTTGGCACGAGAGACATGACACTTTCCGTGGCGGTGTGATTAGTCCACGGCGTCTCCGTTTTGGGCTCCGGAGTAAGTGGGCCATTTGGTGTTTTGTTGTGGGAGGCGTATGGGTTAACCCTAGTTTTCTGTTCTGCGGATTGGTGATGTTGTGCCAAACACACCTATCCGATTTGCATACATTTGGATTCGCGGTCCAATGTGTGATTTGCCTGTGTGGCATCATTTGACTTGCATGTGTGGCATGGTTTTGACTTGCCTGTGTGGCAACATTTGACTTGCGTGTGTGGCATGGTTTTGACTTGCCTGTGTGGAATTATTTTGACTTGCCTGTGTGGCATTGTTTTGATTTGCCTATGTGGCAATGTATATTTCTGAGCTCAATCGGTATGAAATAACTCCAGCCATTTGTTTCAGCCTATTATTTTATTGTATTAGTTGTTGGCTTCTGTTCAGTTCAATTCATCGGATTAGTTACTTCAGTTCGTTATTTCTTTAATATTCTGTCTGTTTCATTAATTCTGTTGGTTCAAATATATTCTATTCAAATCTTCAGAAATTTTATTTTTGTTAGAGGCAATATTTTGTCTCAGTTGATTTTGTATTTTAGTTGTATATCTTTTGTATATCTGTATCCGTACTGGGCAATTGGCTCATGCTGTGTTTTTCTTCCGGCAGGTTTGCAGGGGTGATTCAGGGCTAGCTAGTGTGATGAGAGAGTTGCCCTTGACCATCTAGGTTGTTTCAAATTTTAAGTTTGATTATTTTTACTCTATTTGGAGAATTGTATTTAGTACGCTATTAATGGATCACCACTATTAATGTTTTGAGGTTGTTAGTGCTCTGTTTTCTTATTTTGAGATTTGTTGTGTGCTTTCCACGTGACCTCCCTTCCCTTTCCTTTTCGGGAAGGGGGTGTTACAGAGATGGTATCAAAGCTTAGGTTCTTTCTTGTAGAAAACCTATTTAGGTTTGACCTGTGAGTTGTGGGTAAATTACTGGGTAGACGTACGAGTTTGATTTGATTTTGTTCTCTGTTTGGTTGGTCTTGATTTTAACCGAGTGTTTTTAGCTCTTTAAGTTGTAGTTGATTTGAGAAAGGCGAGATAATTTGTTAAGATTATTATTGTTATGCATTGGAGCAATAATATTAGTTAAGGATTGTGATTGGATATCATTAAGGAGAATAAATATGTGATTGTGTTTGTGATTGGATATTTTGTACAGTTAAGAAAGGATTATATGATTGTGATATGAGTATTTGTATAAGCGAGTTTTTGATTTTGGGAAATTATTTGTTAGAGTTGTTTTTGGTGACAAATTATTATGATCTTAGAATTGAGGATTTGATTTTGATGATGATTTTGTTTATGTTAAGCTTGTGGATAATTTGAGGTATGTGTATTGATGGATTACTATGATCAAGTGAAAATTATTATGTATAGATGGTTTCTTGTAATTTGAGTGGTTGATATTCGAGGTAATTAGTTTAATCATTTGAAGTTAATGATCAATTTTGTGGCTATTTTTTTAGAAAGATATTGGAGTCATGTCCTATGAAGTTTCTTTGTGATAGTAAGATGAGATTTTGAAATTCGTTGAGTTAAGGTTTGCACTACGAGAATGATTGATTTATTGAATGATTAGATGTAATAAGTGATGAATTCAATAATTTTTAAGAGATTTTAGAAGTTATAGTTTGCTTATTCAGATAGTAGAATATATGATTTGAAGTTTGGTATGGTGATGGAGAGATCTTAGTAGTAGTATATTTTTTTGTGTAATAATATGTGAGAACTAATTTGATTTGAGGTTATGTATTTTGAAACTCTTAAGGACTTGAGAGAGTTGGTGATAAAGAGATATTAATAGTATATTCTTTGGTGTAATAATATTTGAGGACTAGTTCAAATTAAGGATGAAGTATTTTGAAGCTCTTGAGAACTTGGGGAGAGTTGATAATATAGTTTGCATAGTTGTTTTATTTATCTGATGTCTTTAGAATTTTGTATGAATTTTTGTAAAATAAAATAAAAATAATTTGTTAGATCTTTATCATGTGTGGAACATAAACGTGGTACGAATTAAAAATAATTTTAAATATTTTGGGTATTCGAATCGTATTTAGATGAAGAGAATTTTTTTTGTGATTTTGAATTATTTTTCGAAGAGTACGTTTACAAGAATTAAACTCAAAGATATTAGCGACGGCTCGCACCAACGGTGGATCATGTGATCTAATTTGACGCAACGCGAAGAACCTTATACCAAGGCTTGACACGGTAGCTGACGAATCTTTTACAAGTACATTGATAATTACGTGAACCGATGACTTATCCGCGTTGATCGTTACAAATGGCGACGCTACGTCGTAATTAAATTTATTTATTATTATTTTTTTGTAGCTTATTTGAATTCTGAGGACGGAATTATTTCTAAGGGGTGAAAAATGTAATAACCTATTTTTTTATAATTAGATATTAATTGATTTTATTTTATACAATTGTGTTTAAATTGGAAAAGGTAAATGATTTTGTTTCCCTCTTTTCTTCGTTGTTTTGTTTGAAAAAATTAAATTCTTTTAGTAGATAATTAAATAACTGATTAAATTAAAATTGAGGAAGATAATTCTTTTTGTTAAAGTCTTGTGGTAAAATTATTCTGAGCGGGAAGCTACTTGGGAGATAGAAGAATCTATTCGAGCGGAGTATCCGTATCTTTTGATAATTAGGTACGTTCATTCTTTTGATTCCGGGGACGGAATCCTTTTTAAGGGGTAGGTAATGTAATACCCGGTAAAAATAAAATAAAATAATAATAATAAATAAAATAATTATATAATATTTAAATCAATATTTTAATTGGGCTTTCTTATGTTTGGGTAAAACATTGTTTTTTTTAAATTATGTGAGCTAAAATAAGTAAGAGATTTCATCAATTTGGTCCTTAAAATCAATTGGGTTTAATTTAAATGTGGGTTATATTAAATCATATTAAAATTAGGAGAATTAATAAATAAAACCTAACCTACTTCAGTATTACACCCAATGCAAAAAGGGAAAAGAACGGAGAACAGAGGCGGCACTAAGTATCCGAACTTGAGAAAAAAAACAAAAAAACCAAAGGCTCAAGTTATTCACATATGTAGAGAGAAGGAAGTTGACAAATTCATACTGTGTTATTGTGAGGAGATAAGAGGTAAACAATTATTTGTTTTGACTTAGTTGTTATTCATGCAAGTCTTTGTTATAATTTGTTTATTAATCTATTGATGAAAACTACCCATGCTAATAGATAATTAATTGATTGATAGTATACATGGGCAATTTAGTACAGGCATGATATCTATATATAAGAATAGATTGCCAGATTCAAAAAGTGGGTTTGAAAGAAAAAAAAAATCAGTATCGTGAATAATATTGCAGTGGACTCAGTTAGGAACAAAGTGTTGATAATGATATTTTTTTTATTGTCTTGGTTATTATGTTAACGGAAGGAAACTGCAAAAAAAAATGAATAATGGCTACTGTTATGTAAATGTGTTGTATAGAGTGTATATATATTAGAGATTCTGATTTGTCAAAAATAAAAGAGTAATGATTAAAGATCATTATTATTTAATTTGGATTTATATCATAAAACTGATGTAAAATAGAAAATATATTCATGTTATTATAAATTATAATTATTAAGTAACTTATATTTATTATTAATTTGTGTAATTAGTTCGAACGAAGGGGATTTAAAGAGTTATTTTTGGAATATAAGTTTTGGAGTATTAATAATTGATAAAAGGCGATGATTAAAGGTATATTAAATAGATTATGAATTATTTTGGGAATTATTAGTTAGGATTGTTTTTAATTTAAGGTGAATATGTTTAGGTTGTGAATGACGTTTCGTGGTTGATATCGTTGACATTTGAGGGTAAGATTTGGTGGAATGTGCTATAAATGGTTTGGAAGTATCAGGTACGGATTCCGTACTCTTTCAGCGACATTCTTGTTAAATTTGATTTATTCGTTGTCCCTTATTTTAAAATTCTGTTATTATTTCACATAATTGTTTATTGTGATATTTTATATTTGTTTCATTTTGGAGTTGACACCTTGGACTCGTATTTGTACTCTTCGAATCAGGTTATCTTGTATAGTTTTTATTTTGATAATTGTAGAGCGGTACATGTTGCTACCTTCTTTTTGAAACCTTATGACTATAATTTGATTTGGTTCAACATGTACATATAGAACCCTTTTGTTGGTATTATGTCGCATGTGTTGTGACATGGTATTTTTGTTAGAATATACCGTGGAGTATACCTGAGCTATAACCACCTGTGGGGGTACCACATGCATGTCGTCTTGGCACGAGAGACATGACACTTTCCGTGGTGGTGTGATTAGTCCACGGCGTCTCCGTTTTGGGCTCCGGAGTAAGTGGGCCATTTGGTGTTTTGTTGTGGGAGGCGTATGGGTTAACCCTAGTTTTCTGTTCTGCAGATTGGTGATGTTGTGCCAAACACACCTATCCGATTTGCATACATTTGGATTCGCGGTCCAATGTGTGATTTGCCTGTGTGGCATCATTTGACTTGCATGTGTGGCATGGTTTTGACTTGCCTGTGTGGCATGGTTTTGACTTGCCTGTGTGGAATTATTTTGACTTGCCTGTGTGGCATTGTTTTGATTTGCCTATGTGGCAATGTATATTTCTGAGCTCAATCGGTATGAAATAACCCCAGCCATTTGTTTCAGCCTATTATTTTATAGTATTAGTTGTTGGCTTCTGTTCAGTTCAATTCATCGGATTAGTTACTTCAGTTCGTTATTTCTTTAATATTCTGTCTGTTTCATTCCTTCTGTTGGTTCAAATATATTCTATTCAAATCTTCAGAAATTTTATTTTTGTTAGAGGCAATATTTTGTCTCAGTTGATTTTGTATTTTAGTTGTATATCTGTATCCGTATTAGGCAATTGGCTCATGCTGTGTTTTTCTTCCGGCAGGTTTGCAGGGGTGATTCAGGGCTAGCTAGTGTGATGAGAGAGTTGCCCTTGACCATCTAGGTTGTTTCAAATTTTAAGTTTGATTATTTTTATTCTATTTGGAGAATTGTATTTAGTACGCTATTAATGGATCACCACTATTAATGTTTTGAGGTTGTTAGTGCTCTGTTTTCTTATTTTGAGGTTTGTTGTGTGATTTGCACGTGACCTCCCTTTCCTTTTCGGGAAGGGGGTGTTACAATTACCCAACCAGGCAACCTGGCAACCTGGCACTATTTCAGGAAAGAGAATCAACAGATTCTGTGGATAATAAGGGATTGACTTTTTGCTGCTTCTACTCAACAATCCCATTTACAGAATGAATCTAACCCATTGATCATACTTGTATGAGGACAGATGGCAATCAAAACATGCTCTCCACTTTTTAAAAATAAATATGCACTGCAAGTCTTTCTTTTACTTAATTTTCACATTCCTTTCTGTCTAATCTTGTACATGTGTGACATACATGCCGGTGATTACTTTTTAAATTGTCAGTAGGTTGCACTTAGAAGCCAACATACCTCTTGAGTTGGTGGACTTCTTTTCCTCGACAACCGCATTACGTCCTCCAATTGTAATTGGTGAAGCCTGAATGCATAAAAGTTAAAACAAGGAAACAAAATTACCAACTTTTGATATACATGCAACTCTTCAATGTTCATGTTCATAATTATACATTATGTATACCAAACTTTCTGTCACCTTTGTTGTATTATTCCAAGGGGGTACGTGCATGTATTAAAACTCGAATACAATGATTTTGATATACATGCAACTCTTCAATTTCATGTTCGATGTATTATTGCCATTCATACTATACTATTTATACTCGTTATAATACCAAATAACACACCACAATTTTTTTAATTGAATTATCAATACTAACCTGTGCAAATTGCATAGGTTATCAGTCTAGTAATATAAGAAACCAACTTAAAAGTGTTGGCCTCCATCTCTGTGTGAGAGATTAGTAGCCACATTGGAATTCCCATAACAAATGAGATAAAGGAAAAAGATCTAGCGAGTAGTAATTACTAATTTGAAATATAGTAAATAATAATTTATTCTTCAATAAGGCATACACTAGATGTACCTCAATTGCTTTTTGTATGGCACTTGCCTCCTCAAATTCCACAAAGCCAAAACAGAAACCTTGCTGCAATGATGTGTGCTATATGTTAACAATGAAAAGCTCTGAAAATCAGAAGACATATAAGAATAATTTGATTCATACCTTGCTTCTAACTTGAATGCCACCATTCTTTATAGTACCAAATTTCTTGAACTCATCCTCGAGTAGAGAAGGTGTTGCATTATATGGAAGACCCTTTATATAGATTGAGTATCCATCAGCTGACAAAAAACCCAAAAAGAAACTTTATTAAGATGAACTGACAAACAGATCAATCAAAGAATGTGTTTCTTTTTCAATAGAATAGATGGATAGGGAGACAGGAGACAGGAGACAGGAGACAGGAGACAGGAGACAGGAGACAGGAGACAGGAGACAGGAGACAGGAGACAGGAGACAGGAGACAGGAGGTTAAGCATCATACCTTCTCCCTCTTGGTTAATCCCATTTTCAGCAGCATGTAAACTTGAAACTGATACCTCAGCCAATGAGGTTGAACGAGGAGCAGGGTTCACTTGTTTATGACTCTTTGGTGGACTTTTACGCTGGGCAGGTGCCGGAGATGAGAAAGGCAGAGCTCTGTCCTTCAAATCCATCACCTGGAAAAACATCAGTCAACCATCAATGTATTCAAGGGTGTCAGTTGTCTGACTTTTCTGACTTTGATATCTCTAATTTATTCAAAGTAGGCATCATGTAAAATTTGAATGTGGTGATAACAATCATGTAAATATAAAAGGACAATTACAGAAGATTAACTCTTCTATTTAAGTAAATGTGTAAAACATTCCAATCAAAACCAACTTACAATAGAAGCATAGGACTTTTTTGGCATTTCATCAGTTTTGACGATCGATTTATCGACCAGCTGCCAATCATCTGGCACTTCATCAACAACCTCAGCCACCGATACTTCCTCTTCAACAATCTCAGCTAATGGCACTTCCTCTTGAACAACCTCAGCCACCGGCACTTCCTCTTCATTAGTTGCTATTTCTCCATTCTCAGAGGGATATTGCAGTTCTTCTCCATTGGCTTCCTCTGCCAACACATTTGTCTGCTCAGATATGTGATCCTCCTGCACTGGAGCAGCCTCAAGGGACCCTAGACAAGGAAAGATAAATAACATGTGAAGTTTAAATTGAATATTTGACATGACTTATATTTTTTTTAAAAGAAAAGAAGTTTAAAGCACTAGGATAATTTGTTGCCTTGTTCAGGAGTCAAAGGAATCTCGCCATCTTTAACTGAAACCTGGTATGCGTCAGGATGCTTGACCTTCTCTACATATCGAAAAATGTCATTTAACACAAAGTAGCCCCCCCTGTCTTGTGGTGCAAGGAAGAAAGTTTGAGCAAAATCCCGCATCATGTTGTCCTTTCCTGTCAGATACCCAGTTACAAGGACTTGGACTCCGAAATTAAATGAGTCTTGCGCATCAATGGACTTAATCTCTGCCCTAAATTCGCCATAGTTAAGGGCCAGAATCTTCTCATTTATAGCCTGTAGTTTGGCATCAAACAACAAGTCGAAAAGGGATCCAAAACTCCAAAATTAAAAAAAAATATGACTAGCTTCCAAAACCCCTTTGTATGACTAGATAAAGTAGAACACAAAAGAATAAACTGGAAAGACTTTGATATTACTACAATCCATCACAATAGAGAGCCTATAAAATAAAATAACTCCAAGCTAGAAATTTAACTACATCTAATTATGTGATGCGATCAAGGATTTAACATACTCCCACAATCAGAAGAAATGTGAGTATGAAATTGAAGTAACGTATTTTAAGCTAGCAGATGTTTATCATGGAGTAAATATAGCAATAATTTATAATACAAACCATCAAACAAAGCATAAACAGTAAGGTGCATAGATTCCTTGCGACAAAATAAACATTGATCTAGAGAGAGAAAGAGTAATTACTGCCATAGTCGTAGTAATAGACATGATACCATCGTCTTCTGGACGACCAAGTTTGCTAATATCTTGGTAAAACCGATAAACAAGAGCAGGGGAATGGTGGAGTATATGGTAATATTGTTGAACAAACGCATTGCCAACCTATCAAAACATTACAATCAACCCCTTTTCAAAACCCTAATAAAGAAGAATTACCATTACTGAACACAAACAGGTAAACTTCAAACAAGTATATAGTATAAAAATACATACAATTTGAGCAGATACAGATTGCGCCGCCGCCGCCGCCGCCATCAGTGATCGATCTCTCTCACAACGTAAATCAAAACCCTAACAAAAACCCATAAACAGTTAGCTCAAAACATCTTCTGTGCGTGTAAGGATGCAAAGATCTAATCCTTGCGAGTTTACCTAAATTTCGGTATGGATCGGAGAGGAATGAGGGAGGAGCGAAGTGAGTAAAAAGAGAAGATCTTCTTATAGCTTTCTCTCTCCTCCCGCGCGACTTATAGGGTTTTGGTTTTGCTGGAGATGGGGAGGCTTGTGGATCTTGAAGAGGCGCGACCAGGAAGGAGGAGAGAGAGTGAAAAGGGAAAGGGTTTTTAGAGAGAGAAAGTGGTCTGTACTGCTCTTTGTAGTATAGCAGTATAATAGAATAAGAAGGTAACAAAGTATTACTAATTCATAAGCGGTGTCGTCGAGATCGAGAGAGGTACCGTTTGTTTACTAATTTTATTTCATTCAGTTTTGGGGTATTTAAAGTTGGTGTTTTGATAAAAAAATAAATGAATTTGAATATGAATGAGTTATAATTTAAATTTGAATTTGAATGAAAAAAGTTATTTAATAATTAATATATTTGAAATATTTGAATGACATAATTTTATTATTTTATCTCTTTAAAAAAATTTAAATTTATTGTAAATTTATTTAATATTACTTAATATAATAGTTAATATTTTTTTATAATTTTTTAATTTTTTTTACTTTATTTAGCCGTTCATTTAATCAAAAAAATCTTACTTTGGGGCTGTTTGTTTAGAACTTTATGGGTTTGAATGGCTGAATCGGTAAGTGGCTGAATCATTAAGTGCGTTTGTTTTGAAAAAAAAATCGTCTGAATGACTGAATCGGTCAGATGCGTTGGCTGAATGGTTAAGTCCGAATTTTTGGTCTGAATGGTTGAATGGTTGGCTGAATGAAGTAAAAAAATTAACTATTATATTATGTAATATTAAATAAATTTACAACAACTTTGAATTTTTTCAGAGGGGTAAAATATTAAAAATATGTCATTCAGATCTTTAAGATATGTCAGTTATCAAATAATTTTTTTCATTCAGATTCAGATTCATTCAATTTTTATCAAATACCCCCTTAGTCATTCAGCTAAGATCGATTCAGTCATTCAAATAATTTTTTTTTCAAAATAAGTGTACTAACCATTCAAATATGAGTGGTGCTAGAGACACAAACTATTTTACAAACATTTTATAAACTGTTGATGTGTCATATTCCACGCCAGCCTATTGATCAACAAATTATTTAATGTAGTCTTCAGTCCCACACAAACTGCTGATGTGGAGTATGCCACATCAGCAGTTTGTAAAATATTTGTAAAATAGTTTGTGTCTTTAGCATTATTCTTCAAATATATTCAGTCATAAACAAACAACTCCTAACTATCTACACTGCTTAAATTGGTCTCTAGTTTTACCAAGTATTCTCTTATTCTCAAACAAAAACAAATGACTTAGGTTATTTTTTTTAAACTTAAAATAATCCATAAAATGTTGGGTAAGTATATTATTTTTTTGAGTCTATTAGTATAAATAAAGATTTTGAACTTTTTTCCTATTTTACTTGTCATATTTATGTAAAACATATATTTAATGGCCGAGAAAGTACTCGTTTCGTTACAAAATATTCATTATTAAGTTATTAAAAATATTTTTAAATTCAAAATGTATACCAATATTTTAAATTTTAGTCAATAGAATAATAAAATTTATAAACTATTTAAACTTATTGCTCGTTGTAGGATTCTCTTTCATAATTGTTAACAAATCATCCCAATTTAAGTTTAAAATATTATAAACTGGAGTAATTTTTAGAAACAACTTGTATACATACTAATAATATCTGGTTTCTAAGTTCCCAAATTAAAAAATAAATGTTTCCAATTGAAAGAGAAATGACAAATTTGATAGGCATGCAATTCAAATTGTCACATATTATGCATAAAAACCGAGAACAATTACCATTTAAAAAATTAATTTGCCAAATCATCAACCCATTAAAATGTTCAACTAAATTAAAAGGATACCAAATGCACTAATTGTGTAAATAAAATATTTAAAATGCATTAATTCTGACATTCTGTAAATATTTTCCAAATACATTTTTATTATTTAAATATATCTATCTAATAAAATACAAATGATTTTGAATTTCCCGCTCACTCAATAAATCATCTGTGCCGTCCAAAGTTTGAGATAAATCCCACCGTCCATACATCTATCTAATAAAATACATCTATATATCTAATCTATCTAATAATAATTTTGAATTTTCCGCTCACATAATAAATCATCTGAGTCGTTCTAAGTTTGAGATAAATCTCACTGCCCATACAGTGTCGGAGGCACGAGACCCAACTAGTATATATATATAACCCTTAAATTTGAGCTATTTATAGTATAGTGAATGCACCTAAACCTAAAAGCGTAGTATTTCCAATATAATCAAAATCTATACCATGCATTTCTTTACTAGGATAAGTACCCTTAACGTTACGAATTTCAGTTCACATTTGCCCCTCTCACTAACCGACATGCCACATACACTGACCTTACTGACACCTCATCTAAATTTGCTGATAAGACATGAACACCTCAACTATTTTTGCTGACAAAGACATGAACACCTTTCTTCCTCTATTATCTCTCCTCTGTTCTTCCTTACCTAATCTATTTCCTCTATTCTATCTACTCCGTTTTCCTCTATTCTCTCTAATCTTCGTCTTCCTCTATTCTAATCTCCATGATTCGTACCTTCCTCCTCTCCTCCGACACCATCACTACTGCTTCCCGTGACTCCATCGGTAACTCCTCCACTTTCTCCTCCGACCACCGATCACATCCTCCTCCTCGATAATTTGATTTATTTCTTTTCTATTATTTATACACCCATTTTGCAAATCCATTTTAACTGACTATTAACTATTATTCTATTATTTATGATCACATCCGTTTATACACCCATTTTGCAAATCCATTTTGTGGATCCATTTTAGCTTCAGAGTTCAAATCTATTCACCCATTTTGCAGACTCATTTTAACTGACTGAATTAAAAAAACCCGGAAAGAGAGGTGAGAGAAAAATAGAAAAATAAAAAAAACAAGAAGAATCAAAAGGGGGAATCTTCCATTAATCAGTACCGATACAATGCGACAAATTCAAAAAGATGAGAAAAACAGAGGAGATCTTTGGGATTGAATTTTTTTAAGTAAAACAGAAACCTCTTACAAAAAGATGTGGTCTGGACAATTTGCACATCAGAGAGGAAATATTATTGCAAAGAAATGGAATTTGAAATGGTGAATGTATGTTACTCCATGGAAGAAAAAGAGTGAGGAAATATAGAAAAGAAAGCGAAAAAGAAGAAATGAGAAAAGAAGGTACGAACCCACACGATTCTCTCGCTCCCTCCTCAACTTTCTCTCCCTAAAAGAAAATGAGGCCACAGACAGACAGTAAGACAGAGAGGGTGCTTATTTTGAGACTCATCGTCTCTTTATATAAGAATAGGAGTACGTCTCATATTTTCTCTCTCCAAACACAAAGTGCGTGCGTGCGTGCGTCTGTCCGTCTGTAACCGCTCGTGTGGGTTGTCACCGTGCGGAAATGCACTGATATTGTGTTTACAAGTTTTTTTAATAAGGAAAGACAATCACGGTGTATCCTCCATCGGTAATTTGATTACACATGTATATCCCCATATCCATATCCATATCCATATATAAGCAATCCAGGCAAACTTGAATGAACTCGAGTAAAAAGACAACATTTGTAGAAGTTAGGCTTGTTTATAACTAAATTGTCTGGCTTCATACTACTAAAAGATAACAAGAATTGGTAATGGGTTCAGCCGGAGGCACATTGAGACCGCATCTACATTAAGTAGTAATATGAGATGAGAGCTTCCGATAGTAAATTCCCATACAAAAGATATATTGGCCTGGCCCTATGAGGAGTTGATGCCCGCTTGGGCTATTACTCCAGGATCCATATACCATCTCCAGGAAATAGTCAAAAGAAAACCCAATTAAGAGAACCTGTAGTTAGAGCCCTCTCCCAAAATAAAACCTGAAATTAGGTTTGAGAGTAATTAAATCATCCCTCACACAAAAGCAGAAGGTATCACAGTAATGTGTCTCAACGGGTGCGCAACGTCTACGCCCCCGGCGTGCTCCACAAACTCTGCTGGCGAAAATGAGGTTCCATGGCAAACACAGACAATACTGACTTCTGTTTTTGTATACCTGTACAAGAATCCAGTAATGGTTTTCCCATTTGGGCCATTTCCTGTTGTCGACACACATGGCATTTGAGGAAGAGACGAAGTACCGTGGCGTTCAGTTTGAGGTATGGGAGGCTTGCCATTGGTAGTTTCTTCCTTTAGCGTGGCAGGAGGAATTGGGTACCGGGTACTTGTAATGGACTGGTTAAGTGGATGATCAGCTTGTTCTTCGCTGCACTTGGCTTCACTGGACTGATGGAAACTTGATGAAACCATGTTCGCTATGTGATTTGTGGTTGCTTTCTCTTCTGCTTCATTTGATTTCATCCCATTAGAATCACAGTTGTTTTCAGATTTTCCCACCTGCGGATGGCCTGCACTCAAGTCATTCAGGTCTTCTTGTTGAAATTTACTTGAACTGCTTCCAGTATCACTGTTGTTACCACCTGCAAAGAAGAAGGGCGCCGTATTGCTTCAATCAAAGTCGCAATATAAAGTGAAACTATGGCATTATAAACCAAACCACTTCTCAGTTTAAGTTCCAAGTTAAGTTCGTTCAATGATAAAATTCACTACCACTCGTGTGCATTTGTCTGCCATAGCTGTATTAGAGGAGTAAAATTGATTTCCTAGTTTTTATCACCGATTCTTAGGGAGTTAATTGGGTGGTGAATATTTTGAGTTAATGTAAATTAATTGTAAGAATATTTAGTTTCCTTTCTTGTAGAAATAGTTGTATATATATACACACCTCCTCTGTTATTGAAAGAATTTTTCTCCAGAAAAGCTTAGTGTTTACAGCATTATTACACATTGTTATTGGAAAGGGATCAAATATACTATATGCATTACTTCGCATGCTTAAGGAATCCCAAAAAAATAATTCTTGCCCTACAGGCTACACCATCATCACGAGACACGAGCTGGTGCCTGGAGGCTAAATCATACTTATATATTTCCAAAGAATATCAACCGACATGATAAGTGTAACCTTGTCAAGTAGAAGTACAATTAGCAATCCATTTGATGCAAAATTCAAAATTATGAGAACTCAACATATACTCAACCAATGAAATACAGATTAGAGAGAGGGAAAAAAGAGACGCTTAGATTATACTCCCTCTTTTCCAAATTATAAGATCGATATTGACTTTTCAAAATTCAATTGCAAACATTTTAAAACTCAATATTGACTTGAAATAATGTAGTTTATGTCAATATAATTATGAATATCATAAAAAAACTATCTAAGTACTACTAGTTTATAAGATGTATTGTTTTAAAAACATAACGAATCACGTCAATTTTAAATTTGAAAATGTCTCAAATTAACTTTTTAAAAGTCAATATTAATCTTATAATTCGGAACGGAGGAAGTATTCACCATCAGATGATTACATTAAACAGTAAATCTTGTTCACTGAATCAGATTTGAACATACATTTCTAACACTCAACAATATGTATATGGAAATCATCCTGCTAAAGTTCCTAGGATCCTAAGGATTTTGCACTCACTCTTCTCCTAGTGAGGAAGCAATGTATGAATCCTTTCCTACAATACCATAGAATTACAAGATACAACCTTTTTGTTCAAACGATTACTAACAATACCTTTAGAATATTACCATTGTGATTGATTAATATACGTACTCTCTGTTCCACAAAAGGAGTTTCATTTACAAAAAGATGGATAGAGTATAAAATGATATAATATCTTAACAACATATATAATTTCACTACCATATACCATGCACCGTAACGAAACACTAATTATAATTAAAGATAAACATGGAAGTGCAATATATATATCCTTAAAGTTTACAAAAAGGAGTCTCTTTGTGGAATTTTAGTTTACTAGTTATGTCCCGTTCCTCCGGTGAGATTTATCCTAAACTTTGGACGGCCTAGATGATTTATTAGGGTGAACGGAAAATTCAAAATCAATTGTAATTTGTCATATAGATAACACGTACTCCTCCTGGCCTCCATCTGATGGTGAAGGTTGCATTTTAGTTTTTTGTGAAATTTTATTTACACATTTTAAGGTTTGTCTATGACAGATGCATGTAGACATTCTTTAAGTTGTTACTACCATAATTTATTAAAACATAATGTGTTTAAGATTTATATTTTTTGAATAAATACACGGTTAAGACTATCCTAGGAAAAACTTAATACGTGATGTTAAATGAGAACTAGGAAACTACATGAATCCTACCTAGAGAAATCTGTGAAGAACGCAAACAATGAAACACCACTCTAAAAGCAAGAAAACAAATCAATAGGCATTCAATTAATCACCTTGGAGAGATGAGTTCTGAAAATCTGAAACAGCAGAGGAACTACCTCCCGAAGATCCATCTAATTTCCCATTTCCATTCTGCTCTGAATTCCGATTATATGGCCGGAAACTCCGGCTAGCCGCCGGCTCAAAACTTACCTTCTTCTCTTTCTCCGGCACCTCAGTCCCACCATTATTACCCAAATTTACCCTTTTCTCCTTCTCCTGCCCCTCATTACCACCAGTACCACTACCATTACCAGCTGCAATTGGGCCCCAACGCGGCACCACCCCGTACGGATACACAAACCCATTTGTAAACGGCACATACTGTAACGCCGGCCGGTATGGATACTGCATTTGTCCCATTGAATTTGACCCATTATTAATCAATGTGAGGCTTACATCTTTTACTACTAATTCTTCTTCTTCATGATTTTGAACCATTTTTTCATTTTTCTCTTTCTTTCGCGGTGGCTCAGCTTCCTCCTCATCTAGAACAACAATATCCTCCTCATCATCATGATTCTCTCTCCTCTCCTTGTCCCCATTTACAGAGCAAAAATTACCCTTTTTTCCTCTAGAGATAGTTTTGATCTTCAGCTTTTCTTCTCTCTTTTTCCGTGCTTCTTGTCGTCTCAGAGCTTGAATCTCACGCTTTGACTGTTGATCCGTCGCTGGAACTATATGGGCCACAACGGATCTTGGCAAAACACTGATCTGGGCGTCTTCTGTAAAATCAAGACCCCCAATTTTGGGACACGAAGAAGAAGAATCCATTGATTTATCGTGTAACGGGTTTGATTTTGTGTAGGTTTTTCTGCCTATGGACAACTCTAAACTCAGCTCAATTTCATCTTCAACTTCAACTTGTTCTCCTTTTTCTTTTCCTAATTCCTCCACTTTAGCAACACCCGAAACTTCCATCATTCAACAATCCTTAATTATTATTTTTCACAAAAAAAACAGCTACATAAAAGATGAACTTCCCAATTCCTTTTTAGGGGGGTTTTGTTGTTGGTTTGAATTGGAGAGAGAAAAACACACAAGTACTAGGAGAGAGAGTTCCAGGTGGAAGGAAGAGGAAGGTGGAGAGAGACGGTTGGTGACACGTGAGATTGTACGGTTACGCCATTAACGCTGAGTTTAGCGGTAAAAACTCCATTAGATTTAGGGGCTCTCAAAATCCGCTCTTTGTTTTTCTCCTCCTAAACCTGCATGTAATCTCCACGCGACACGTGTTCGAAGCGGAAGGTCCACTCAGTCTTTGCATTTGGACACGTGGTAGGAGCTGTATGGATGGTTACAGAACGAGACCCGGAAAGAGCCAGACACGTTGTGAGTCGATAAGAAGCCACGTATGAGATGGGACCGGGAGATTTATGGACCCGAGGGTAAGTTTGAGGAGAGGTGTGAGGGTGACACGTGTTGAGTCTCCGTCTGACAACCTTAGCTGAATAAAAGTGACAATTAGGACGGACACTTTACAGCTTTACAGGGTGATGCGATGTGACTAATCGACGTGGCTCTCTCTCTCTGTGGTTGGTTTTGACACGCGGTGAATTGGGTGTGGGGATATTAGTTTCGTAGGATAGGGTACCACATTGATGATGACACTATCTTGTGGTACAACTCAAAGCTTCCAACTTACTCTTCCATTCTTTAATATATATAATTAATTGTACATGAGTATTAAAAAAATTATTATATAACATTAATTATTTATATTATATTTATATTAAAAAAAGTATTATTTATTAAAAAAATAATGAAAAAATTAAATTTATATTTAATATTTAAAATAATATTAAAAATTAAATATTTAATTAAAATTCTCAAACGACAAATATTAAGAAACAAAAATAATTATCACATTAAAAAAAAAGACGGAGGGAGTACATACAACATTTATTACCAAGTTTTTTTTAATATATAAATAAAAATTTAGTAGAAGGAATGAAAGAGATCCGGTTAGGGTTAGAGATCGGTGACAAGTTTATAAAGCTTTGCAATTGTAGGAGTTGTAAAAAAAAATTTATTAATTAATTTAATAAAAAGTTTCAAATTTATTAATGTAACTTTTTTTTTATAATCAATGCAATACAATAGAGAATTATAAAATTTATTACAACGAAATTAGTATCCCTAATCGTGAAAGATAACAATTAATTTGATATAGGGGAAATTTGAACATACTTAGTAAAACGTCAATAATTCTATATTCTATTACATTTTTAAAAATAATTACAATAATAGTGCACTCATAAAATCTTTACACAACTAATACACTTTCATATTTATTTACAATACTAGTGGAATTAGGATTCTTTAATTTAGGGAATTAGTATTCGATTAAAATTTCTTAATTTAAGGATTAATAATACACATGGATTCTTCTCTCTCTCCTCATCTATAACAACTGCAATTAATCATTACCCTTCTTTTTCATTCAATATATATATATATATATATATATATATATATATATGCATGTTTAGGTCTTTTTTACATTTTTAAAACTGCAGTTATGAGTAACAAAATAGTTATAAAAAAAATTCAGAACAGTAAAAGTTACATCTATTTATTTTTAAATTTTTTGTAGGGCGAATCTTCTTCTTATTCTCGTTGGCGTTTTGGACAACGGAGATTTGCGGCGGTGTAGCGGCGGAGTATGTGAGGTGTAGTGGCGGACTATTATTTCAAAGTGTATGTGAAGGAGATGAAGCTTTGAATTTGAATATTTAAATTTGAATTTGAATTTGTTTTTGTTGTTAGATCCAAATATTTGAATTTGAATTGTTAATTATGACAGTTATTTGTCCTTGATTTTAGGTTTCCTTATTAATGTGAAATATATTATTTTTGTAAAATGGGTCTTAATTACATTCTTTTTGTAATTATTTGGTTGATGAACTTTTTTTATAATTACTTTCTTCTTATTGTATACTTATGTTAAGAACCCAAAATAGAATACGTCTTTCATTTTCTCAATGGAGGTAGTAGTACCATGAAGATGGAACAACCGTGGGAGAAGTAGTGTTTTGGCCCAGCCCGTCTTATTTTGGGGTTTACAGTCTACCTCAAGCAAGACTAGTTTCAAGCCAACTTTGCTAAGCTGGGCCTCGATCTGTCGTTTGAGCCCAAAATGCTTTTGTAAGACTACTCCCTCTGTTTTAAAATTAAAAATATACTTTTAAGTATAACTCTTGATATTAATTGTATTTATTTTAAAATAAAAATATATGTCTGAAATTTTAGAACAAAACTAAAAATGAAAATTGTATAATGGTGGGAGTTTCTACTTGTACACTGCAACATCATCAGAAATGATAAACCCATGGCATTAGCAGGGAAATAAGGAAAGAAAATTTTAGTTGAACAACAACAAAAAAAGGACCACCACTTGTTGATACTATTTCATGTTTAACTTTATAATCGAAATATGTAGGTCTACTGTAAATCTTTAAACCCACCCAGAACATTAAAAACCAATTTTTTAAACAGGAGGCAGGCTGACCAGAAGCTGGCCATTCACGACGCTGCAAAGCAAGCAAAAACAGAACGATGCAGTCAGTTCAAATTGACATTAAATTATCAATATGTGAATATGTGAAAGCGGACACAAAGATATAATTAGCAGTGAATGAGAAGTAGATTGACCTTTTAACATAGTAGTAACAGAAGTCGGCTAATATGAAAGTTTGAATAATTTCAGAGAGCAGAACCATTGGTAGCCAAAAGTACCCGCTTCCAATCAAGTACAAATATGTTCTTCCAGAAGTCTCGTAAACCTGTAGGTAATTTAAAGTAACAGGACATACAATTCAAGTGGTGCAGCAAAACAAAAATTGAAAACATGATCAATACTTTTCCTAAAGTTTCTTTCACTTTAAAAAGTAAAAACTATTTCCTGACCATTATCCAGTCTAGAAAACTCATTTCATTCCCATGAAATACCTCAAGGCCCTTAACTGCAAGGTAAATGATTAAGACTGGCTAAATCATATAGCTGATCTAATATCAGCTGGAGGATTACACCAGCTCTTTCCCCGAAATAAGAAAAGTTAGAATTTGATCACCATTAAACTTGATTTTAAAAACTATTTGTAGCAATTGTAACAATTTGATCGGCAATATATGCTAGTTCTACCAGTGCAACTCTCAGGTGAAGGTTATAAAGATAAGAAATACTCTTTAAGCTCTATTAACTAAAATGTTGTTGAGATAGGACATGATAATACTGTTTATTTCAAAACATGGACATATAAAAGATTGTCAAATAAGGTTTATGCTGCATTTGTGTACACATCTCAATGTTAGTTCAATAAGTTTGTAAAACTATAATTAACTTGCGCAATAATTTCAATAAAATTATACTATTATATGATTAGTATTAATACATGTTTGATACTAGAGAGCCAACATTATACAGTATCGTTTCATATCAAATGCTCACAAAGGCCATGTGTGCTCTAGATAGGAACTAACCGAGATTATCCAATGGGCGCATCCCAAAAATCGAGCAACACCCAGTGCAAATACATAATGAGCTGTAAATGGTTCGATCATCTGAAACACATTTGAGAAGAAAGATATTATTCTACTTTTCCTATTTTTATAAAAAAGAAGAGCAGCTAAAAGCGGATGCAGTAATGCTAGAAATAAACCTTTGCATTCTGCATCATACGAAGCTGAGGCAGCACCGAAATAGATTCAAGGTAGACACAGAATGCCCAAATGATTCGGCTAATATATGCGTGCTGTGAATACGGGTGGACAAGTATGCTTAGAATGGCACAAGGTACCACCTGTTGATGAGAGAGAGAGAGAGGTGTTAAAGCAGTAATAAAATTGATGGTTAATATGTCTGAGTTTTGACAAAATTAATGGCAGCTTCCTAAACACTTCAAGTAGAACGAATCAATCCAAAGCAGCAACACAAACACATACAAGTCAAGGGGGATGTTTCTCCTCTCAACCAGATCAGAGAACTGACTAGGTATTGTCTTAAGAGGAAACAATGAAAGTATTCTAGCCCCAATGAAAACCCCAAGTCTCCAAGAGAACAAGTAGACGGTTAGTTATACAAACTGGGGCTCTGGTCCCAATTCCCAATCATTAAAGTGCCAAACATCATACCTTAGCTTTTCGTTTACATGCAAACAGAACCTACTCCTCTATCTGCTCAAGAAATCATACAAGTAAAACGTAATTGTGGACCTTCAAAGTAATCAACAAGGGGCATGGTGAACCAAGGTTAACGAACATTCTATTTTGAAGCCACCCATGGGCAATCAGAGAAATACTAAGGGTTGAGCAACCCCTGATACATCAACAACAAATTACTATCATCATTTAGACAGGGTAATAAACAGGCTAAAACATTCAGTCAATTGTAAAATTCCAAAAAGAAAAGAATTGCGTATGTCATTCTAAACACAATAGCCAAGTAATAGTAAGGTTCAAATGCATAGCAGGAGAGGACATAGATACTTACTTTTGTACCAATCAAAATAATGCCAAACCTAAGCAGTGAAAGATATATTTACCAAATAATATAGGGGCATATTGTCTAGCTCTGCAATGTAGGTTGGCTTTAACTTGAACCTTATCATGTATATGACCCATGCCGTAAACACAAGTGTTGCAAAATCAAGTACAGTGTGAATGTCACCTTCCATGACAAAACTACAGTACAATCTGATAGCTGTGAATATAGCTGTAAGCTCTTGTGTCTTCAGTGAAAGGCCTAAACGCTCAAGACATCCAATTGTTACAAAATAATTAATATACTATAGCACATAAAATTATATGCATCATAGAAAATATTATTAAGGGCATTAACCACCTCGGATCAAATACTTTTAACTAGCAAAAGTTTGGTCAATATTGTTTAAAATTAACAAATTTTCCTATTATTGTTGAAAATATCACCTTAAGCATTTAAAGCTCTAAAACTTATATTTTATTACATTGTTTATGTGTTTTTTCTTTTCCTTAGACTTCCTTCGCACCAATTACTATGTCCTACTCTCAAGTTGGGAACGTCCAAAATTGTTTTTGTCAATTTCGCAATTTCAGTGCAATCACAACGAAAAGATAAGGGAGATATATTTCAAGTTGGGAACGTCCAAAATGTAGCATTAGAGTTGATTCTATTACCCCTTGCACAGAATAGTAAAACAAAACTTGTTGGACCAACTAATATTAAAAATATGATGAACTCTCAGAGCCAAGTTGACTGACATGTGAATTGGGTTAGAGGTAGTGTCTCAGAGTTAACTCCAAGGATTAGCTCAAGTGATCCAGTGACAAATTATTTCAATGGGTCGTTGGTTGAAGGAAATGATTTCCATCGAAGACACCCAAACATAGTTGAAAACCCTCCTCTTCTTTCTTTTTTTCCCCTTCAAAGCTATAACCCTGAACCCTAATCAACAGACAAAACTACAAACCATCCCCCAAATTCATAAAATCTAACAACAAACGAATAGCAAAAGAAGATAAAAATCAATTCTTAATACCGTATAAAATTAAATCTTAAAATAATAGAACGATCGATGGCATAGATAAGAATAAACTGCGAAAGTAAAAGTGGGGGTTTAGATAGATAGAGATACCAGAACAAGTTTTCTGGGAGGTGAGCTTGTAAATCAAGACGGCGATACCAGCGGCGTGAATGGTTTCAGAGGCAACAAAGAAATGATTGTGATCTTTGACGAGAAATTTGAGTGCGAGGAGAGAAGTGAGCACAGAGGTAACAGCTAAGAAGATTTTGACCTTCATCGATTGCCTTCTGACCCATGCGAACAGTGTGTTCACCGCCGAAGATCCCCTTCTTCTCCCCATTTTCCCTTTTGATCCTCCTCCTTGCGATCAATAGAATTAGAAGAGAGAAAGGAGATAATTTTAATGGATACTTGAAGGTGAGATATTATTACGTTTGAGATTTTGTAAGTTCTTAAAAGATTATGGATTAAAAAAAGTTATTTAATATTAATTAAAATTTATTTGAAATGAAAACTATATATGGGAGTACTTATTATGATTCCGTTTTGCATTTACTCTCTACCAACCACCCACCCACAAATTATTTCCCCAAAAAAACTTTCTCTTTTTAATTTATAAAAAAATAAATAATAATTTTTAGTAATATATTTTTTAAAAATAAAACTACTATTTTTAATGCCACCAAGGTGTTGGGATAATTAATTTTGTGTTAGTAGCTCCTTGGCCGTTGATTTGATGTTTACGTCTGACCTCCATAGTCAAAAATTTGTTCAACTCGTCACTTATTAGTATTATTTAAAGAAAAATTCTCCTTAAACAGTTTTTCCAAAAACGAATAAGGATCAATGTTTTTATGTCCCTTTTACTCGGAGAAAAAAATACATGTGAAAGTTGCGATCCCTCAATTTCTTTGTGTCGGAAAACCAAATTATAAAAGAGCACTGTATTTTTATTTTATAAGAATCATTTGTTGGTTGTGATTTAAAATCTTTTGTTTCCACAAAGTTTCACATTAATATTTCATATGTATATTAATATATTATAGTAAGAAGCTCGTGCACATGAGGATGACTAACTTGAATTTCCGGCCAAAAAACCCTTAATGCGTGTGCTTGTGGGTGGCTCCTATAAAAATACCAGTCTAATCTTAGGAGTTAAGATTAAACTGGTATTTACTATTTTTTGAACAATGCAACAAGACAAGCTTGGATCTTGGATTTTCGGCCAAAAAACATTAATGTGTGTGCTTGCGCAAGAGCTGCACCCAGGTAGCCACTATTTTGCTAAAATCCCTAACGCATTTTTTATTTACTTAAGCTCAGAGTTGTTCATGC
The DNA here is from genome assembly GCA_020205505.1 of Panax japonicus. Lineage (NCBI taxonomy): Eukaryota > Viridiplantae > Streptophyta > Magnoliopsida > Apiales > Araliaceae > Panax > Panax japonicus. The sequence continues at coordinate 75,735,330 of CM035109.1, forward strand.
TTTAAGCAACAACAATCGCCTCAACGTTCATATTTTTTCCTCTACCAACATTCATATTTTTTTACCATTCTGTTCTTTTTCTCCTATAAATACAAATCTAATCTTAGGAGTTAGGATCATAATGATATTTACTATATACGTTGTTACTATTTTCTGAGCAATTCACAGAGATAAGTCAAAAATCTCCTTATGTGAGTACATATAATTGAAGAATTTACCGTTGAATCTTAAAGAGTAAACCACTTAACTCATCCGCACCAAAAGTTATAACTAGTGAAGGCAAAATCAATTTTTAAAACATTAATTTTGCTACGCCTTAGTTTCTAGATAAATTACTGTTTTTCAACATCATTTTCCCAAAATAATTGTAAAATATAAATATATTATGTTATCTTCTGTTGTAAACAATACTACTACTTAAAAAATTAGTATATTATATTCAAACATATTGGATTACTTTTTTATGAATCCTACTGGGATAACATAAAGATTTTTTATTTAATAAGAGATTCATCAGTAATTTGTTGTCTTATCTGTCTATTATAAGATACTTCTTCGTCTCAAATTAATTGCTCAGTTTTGATTTTTTAAAATTAAATTGACCATTTTTAAAATTAATCTTTTTACTATTTTAATTAAAATATAGATGAAGAGATTATAACTAAAAAAATATATATACAATTTATTACTAATCCCAATTTTTATAATTTTAGAAATATATTTATATATGTTTAATTATTAATTCTAAAAATAGTCAATTTGATTTTAAAAAATCAAAACTGAACAATTAATTTGGGACGGAGATAATAAAACGAACATCTTATCTATATTAATTAATTGAGTCATTTTAATTGATCAACGAATTAGTTCGGAGTTCATCAGTTTTATTCTATTAATATAATATATGTTAAGTTTATAATTATACAGTATCCTTTGTTATATTATTTAGGCTTAAATATAATTTATTATCTTAAGCTATAGACCATATTCCTAAAATTAATTATTAATTATTTACAAAATATTTTAAAATTATTAAAATTATTAATTATTTAAAAAATATTTTACAATAATTTTAATAATTATTAAAATATTTTAAAATTATTAATTATTAATTATTTACAAAATATTTTTAAATTATTAAGTATTTACAAAATATTTTAAAATTATTGTTAAATATGTTGTAAATATTTTAAAAGTATTAATTATTAAATATTTACAAATTATTTTAAAACATTAAAATTATTAATTATTTACAAAATATTTTAAAATTATTTACAAAATATTTTAAAATATTAAAATTATTAAAATATTTTAAAATTATTAATTATTTACAAAATATTTAAAATTATTAAATTATTACAATTATTAAAATATTTTAAAATTATTGTAAAATATTTTGTAAATATCTTAATAATTTAAAAATATTTTGTAAATAATTAATATTTAATTTATATTGCCCATTTAAAATATTTTTAAATTTAATTTAAATTTAATTTTTACAGTTTTAAACAAATAATTTTTTTGTTAATGATTTTTTTTTATTTATATTTTTTCCCTCTAATATAATAAAAAATTTTGAAAACTTAATTTTTTTTAGTACACATCAGCATAAATTTGTCTAGTCATCGAGCTAGGTCATCAATTTATGACGTGACATACTTAATTGAACCAAAGTAAAAAAAAATTGATAGTTCAATCACCTAATTGACAAAATTGAAATGTAGATAACCGAAGTGGAATATGGCCTATAGTTTAGGGTAGTAAATTATATTTAAGCCTATTATTTAAATAGTATATATATATATATATATATATATATATATATATATATATATATATATATATATATATACACAGAAAGGATCAAGAGCATAATTCTTAAATAGCATAATGCCTTAAGTAGCATAATTTCATCAAAACGACGTAGTTTTGTAAGGACGCGGTGGCATTTTTGTAAATACCATGCCACCGCGTATTTACAAAAATGCCACCGCGTATATATATATAATAATTTTGATATACATATAACTCTTTAATTTCATGATCAATGTATTATCAATCCATATTACTCGTAACTCGCACGAGATGTTCGTCTATGTTTCTAATAAGAGTAATGCTACATACACAAACTATTTTATAAATTGCTGATGTATCATATTTCACATCAGCATATTGATCAACAAATTGTTTCAATGTAGTCTTCAGTCCCACACAATATGCTGAGGTAGAATATGTCACATCAACAATTTATAAAATATTTATAGAATAGTTTGTGTGTCTACCATTTTTCATGTTTCTAATAAGAGTAATGCTACATACACAAACTAGTTTATAAATATTTTACAAACTGCTGACGTGGCATATTTCACATCAGTAAATTGATCAACAAATTATTTCAATGTATTCTTCAGCCACACACAATATGCTGAGGTGTAGTATGTCATATCAACAGTTTAAAAAATATTTGTAGAATAGTTTGTGTGTCTAATATTATTCTTCTTGAATGTTAAAATATACAACTAAAATTATATTCGGTAGGAGTTTTTTTCTTCTGTTTATTTTGTCCGGCTTTGTTACATTTCTCTCAATTTTTCCATTTATCTTAAATTTCCTTCAAGTTTTCTTTTCTGGTTATCCACGGGAGAAAATATATGTGATATACAAAATGTAACAATAAAATATAATTAAATTGTTGTAATTGAAAATGATTGTAATTAAATTATGATAATTTGATTTATCTTTATTATATTATCATTTAAGACGTTACTCCTTCTGTTTTATGAATAGAATAATATTTTGATATTTTAAAGTCAATTAATAAATTTCTATATATCAATATTTATTGAGGATTGATATTTTTTCATGAGTCTATCCAATATTAAAAGGATGCCAGTGAGTCATTGATATTAGTTTTATATTTTTAATTAAAATTAAATTAAATTATATTAATTTTAAATTTCAAAATTTATAAATTCACTTCAAAAAAAATTAAAGGATTACTACAAGTTACTTATACAGTAATAGTACTCCATTATTCAAAAAATAAATGCCTTATTAGTTTTTTTTAAAAAAAAGTTATTTTTAGAATTATTTATTAAGTATATACATTTTTATAATCATAAATTTAGGATTATTGGAAAATTCTGTGTAGTTTGGTCTTTAGGACCATACTTCTATAATTATTATTTTTGTAAATAATGCATATATTAATTTTAAATAAGGTCAATTTAATTATTAAATAAAAAGAGCGTAAGAATTAGACATGTATTTTGAGATGAAGGGGTAAATATTTCAATTTACATATTCTTAAAATAAAACTAAAATACTAATATTCAATCAGAAAAAAAAAGTATCACACCTAAATAAGTTGTAACTTATATTTTTTAACTCATTTTGTCCCTTTGGCGGAGAGATGTTAAAACAATGTGTTTTGCCGGAAAATCAGGTAATCCAGTCGATTTCAATTTTAATTTATGTAGTAAATTATTGTGACAGTCCCAAAATTAGATATACATCATTTATCTTGGTTCGTCAGATATATGGTACAGAATTCAAATATAACTTACTAATACAACTGTCGTGTACAATACGACAAACATAAACTATGAGTTTAAATACAAATATTATATACTAGAGATTATACAAACTCAAAAGGAGTATTCATTACAATTATTATCACACTATTTCAGAGAATAGTGAGGACTATTAATGCTATCCTCTGGACCATCACTCCGTTCACCGACTCGTCCCAGCTATATTCTCATTTCCTGAAGAGAACAGTGAAAAAAAGGGTGAGCTCAACTAGCCAAGTTTAACTACAACAATGTTAAATTGATAAAATATAATAGACATCAAGTTTAACTACAGCGGAACAAACAATCCATTAAAAGAGTCAATTAGAAAATAAAATATACTATCTTTTATGATTTAAAAGATTTTTCATCACTGTTATCGCTGAGACTCAGCTTAATAAATATTTCACATCATCGAATCACCCCTGCAGTACGGCCAATGATATTCTTTAGTATCACGACCATAATTATCCATGCACTACGGGCCAAGAATATTTGTGTATTCATTAAAGGTCATGATCATGCCAACAACTGTTCATCAATGCACTACGGGCTAATGAGAACTTTTACCACATTATTTGTAACATTACGGTCATGATTACACCAAATAATTCCTGGTCATAATCATACCAAGTCCATCTATGCACTACAGGCCACAGATGACTTTTAACAAAATATAAACATGAGGATGATGACAATGATATAAGAATTCAATAAAACAAGTTCAAGAATTATTTTATCCAGGAATTATTAACGTCCAAATTATCAACATGATAATGTTTTGTAGAGTAAAATTTAAGAATGATCAGAAGAATATTTTCATGAAAAGATACTGGATGAAGTGCAAATATCAATGATATTCTACTAATTTCATGGAGTATAGAAGTCAAAACTTTAACCTACTATGTATAATAAAGAATGGAATAACAAAAGAAATCACCATGCATGCGGTACTTCGCATAGACATGTTATTCCAACAGAATAATAATAACGGAACCAGGTCAGGCAAAAATTGCACCGACAGGATGTTCCAACAGAATAATAAAGACGGAACCAGGTCCGGTGTAAAACACACAGACAGGATGTTCCAACAGAATAATAATAAGACGGAACCAGGTTCGGTGTAAAACACACAGACAAGATGTTCCAACGGAATAATAATAAAGACGGAACCAGGTCCGGTGTAAAATACACAGACAGGATGTTCCAATATAATAATAGAAGAATGTCACCAAGTATAAGGTAGACCGCGTATACAGGTTATTCCAACAGAATAATAAGAATTGGAATAATAACAGTTCTCTTAATGAATAAGAAAAAATAACACTCCTTACGAGTATAACAAATAATATTCCCTACCTTAAGAAGAAGAGTACTGGATATATAAGTAGTGAAGTAGCAAAATATTTTCTTTTTTCTCTCTATAGTTTATCTCTCTAGAGTTTCAGTTAATTCGTAAGAAAATAATGAATGAATGAGCATCTATTTATAGAAAAATGGAATGCATGGTAACTAACTCAAGAACGATCGAGATTGATTTACTTTAATCTGATGGTCCATATTTAAAGCAAAATAAAATAAAATATATTCTATTTATAATCTAATAAAACTAATAACTTTATAAAAGATTTTACTATGCAAACATTATGTAGGCACTATGCAAATACTATTCATAATAAAATATAATATATTCTAATTATTGTCTAATAAAACAGATAGCTTTATAAAAGTATTCTGTTTTATATAAAAAGATTTTACTATATAAAACACTATGCAGATACTATGCAACACTATGCAAAATAGAATATAATATATTCTATTTATAGAATAATTTTATAAAAGTATTCTGTTTTATATAAAAAGATTTTTTTGTATTATTACATTAATAATACCAACAAAACTGAGTGACTTATCACTTAAGCATCAATAATTAATACCGTGTGCTACTATGCAACCACGCATATTACTGTACTTTTAACACCGGGTGTTTCAACAGTTAACGGTAAAACTTCCGCCTTTATTTTCATAAACTATTTTTATCGTTTTCTCAATTCGACAATAATTCTGTTGTGGGGTCCACCAATGATTATGTCGTTGTACTAATATTCACTGTTAAAACGAATATTCCCCGACTAATCGAATATTATATAACAACTTGCGTACTTTGTAAAATTTATAAATATTACCCACAACTATTATATTAATTTCACTCCATAATATTCAAAAATAATATTTATAGAAAATTCATCTTTATTCAAAAATTTGGAGTTTTACAATCTCCTATTCTTATGAAATTTTGCCCTCGAAATTAGGGTACGTACCTGGTATGTCGAAGAAGTAAGGATACATTAATTTCATTTCAGATTCTAACTCCCAAGTCATTTCTTCAACATCGTGGTTTCTCCACAAAACTTTGACTGGAGGTATAACCTTGGTGCGTAGAATATGTTCTTTCTTATCCAAGATTTGAACAGGAACCTCTTCATACGTCAAATCTTCCGCTATTTCATCCGGTTCCAACTCAATAATGTGGTTCGGGTCTTTCACATATTTACGTAACATGGATATGTGAAAAACGTTATGAACACGAGACATACTTGGCGGGAAAGTGAGTCTATAGGCCACAGTTCCTACTCGATCAAGGATTAAAAATGGGCCGATGAATCGAGGATTGAGCTTTCCTCTCTTTCCGAATCTCGTAACTCCTTTCCATGGAGCAACACGTAACAACACATTATCTCCTATATCGAATTTCACGTCCTTTCGATGAGAACTTTTACCACATTATTTGTAACATTACGGTCATGATTACACCAAATAATTCCTGGTCATAATCATATCAAGTCCATCTATGCACTACAGGCCACAGATGACTTTTAACAAAATATAAACTTGAGGATGATGACAATGATATAAGAATTCAATAAAACAAGTTCAAGAATTATTTTATCCAGGAATTATTAACGTCCAAATTATCAACATGATAATGTTTTGTAGAGTAAAATTCAAGAATGATCAGAAGAATATTTTCATGAAAAGATACTGGATGAAGTGCAAATATCAAGGATATTCTACTAATTTCATGGAGTATAGAAGTCGAAACTTTAACCTACTGTGTATAATAAAGAATGGAATAACAAAAGAAATCACCATGCATGCGGTACTTCGCATAGACATGTTATTCCAACAGAATAATAATAACGGAACCAGGTCAGGCAAAAATTGCACCGACAGGATGTTCCAACAGAATAATAAAGACGGAACCAGGTCCGGTGTAAAACACACAGACAGGATGTTCCAACAGAATAATAATAAGACGGAACCATGTTCGGTGTAAAACACACAGACAGGATGTTCCAACGGAATAATAATAAAGACGGAACCAGGTCCGGTGTAAAATACACAGACAGGATGTTCCAACATAATAATAGAAGAATGTCACCAAGTATAAGGTAGACCGCGTATACAGGTTATTCCAACAGAATAATAAGAATTAGAATAATAACAGTTCTCTTAATGAATAAGAAAAAATAACACTCCTTACGAGTATAACAAATAATATTCCCAACCTTAAGAAGAGGAGTACTGGATATATAAGTAGTGAAGTAGCAGAATATTTTCTTCTTTCTCTCTATAGTTTATCTCTCTAGAGTTTCAGTTAATTCGTAAGAAAATAATGAATGAATGAGCATCTATTTATAGAAAAATGGAATGCATGGTAACTAACTCAAGAACGGTCGAGATTGATTTACTTTAATCTGATGGTCCATATTTAAAGCAAAATAAAATAAAATATATTCTATTTATAATCTAATAAAACTAATAACTTTATAAAAGATTTTACTATGCAAACATTATGTAGGCACTATGCAAATACTATGCATAATAAAATATAATATATTTTAATTATTGTCTAATAAAACAGATAGCTTTATAAAAGTATTCTGTTTTATATAAAAAGATTTTACTATATAAAACACTATGCAGATACTATGCAACACTATGCAAAATAGAATATAATATATTCTATTTATAGAATAATTTTATAAAAGTATTCTGTTTTATATAAAAAGATTTTTTTGTATTATTACATTAATAATACCAACAAAACTGAGTGACTTATCACTTAAGCATCAATAATTAATACCGTGTGCTACTATGCAACCACGCATATTACTGTACTTTTAACACCGGGTGTTTCAACAGTTAACGGTAAAACTTCCGCCTTTATTTTCATAAACTAATTTTATCGTTTTCTCAATTCGACAATAATTCTGTTGTGGGGTCCACCAATGATTATGTCGTTGTACTAATATTCACTGTTAAAACGAATATTCCCCGACTAATCGAATATTATATAACAACTTGCGTACTTTGTAAAATTTATAAATATTACCCACAACTATTATATTAATTTCACTCCATAATATTCAAAAATAATATTTATAGAAAATTCATCTTTATTCAAAAAGTTGGGGTTTTACAATCTCCTATTCTTATGAAACTTTGCCCTCGAAATTAGGGTACGTACCTGGTATGTCGAAGAGGTAAGGATACCTTGATTTCATTTCAGATTCTAACTCCTAAGTCATTTCTTCAACATCGTGGTTTCTCCACAAAACTTTGACTGGAGGTATAACCTTGGTGCGTAGAATATGTTCCTTCTTATCCAAGATTTGAACAGGAACCTCTTCATACGTCAAATCTTCCGCTATTTCATCCGGTTCTAACTCAATAATGTGGTTCGGGTCTTTCACATATTTACGTAACATGGATATATGAAAAACGTTATGAACACGAGACATACTTGACGGGAAAGCGAGTCTATAGGCCACAGTTCCTACTCAATCAAGGATTAAAAATGGGCCGATGAATCGAGGATTGAGCTTTCCTCTCTTTTCAAATCTCGTAACTCCTTTCCATGGAGCAACACGTAACAACACATTATCTCCTATATCGAATTTCACGTCCTTTCGATGAAGATCAGAATAACACTTTTGTCGATCTTGTGAGGTTTTTATACGTTGCCGGATCGTTTGAATCTTTTTCGTAGTCATACATACCAACTCCGGTCCCAACAACGTTGCTTCACCCATCTCATCCCAGCATACTGGAGAGGGACATTTTCTTCCATTCAACGCTTCGAATGGAGCCATGCCAATACATGTTTGATAATTGTTGTTGTAGGAAAACTCCACCAATGGTATGAATTTGTCCCAACTTCCCTTGAAATCAAGGACACATAGTCTTAATAGATCTTCAAAAGTTTGAATAGTCCTCTCCGACTGTCTGTCCGTCTGAGGATGATATGCCGAGCTAAATCGTAAATCTGTGCCCATAGCTTTCTGCAAACTAACCCAAAATCGTGAAGTGAATCTTGGGTCTCGATCAGAAACTATGGATACTGGCATACCATACAGTCTTACAATCTCGTTTATGTACATACCAACAAGACGTTCAAGTGTATAAGTCTCTCGTATTGGTAAGAAATAAGCAGACTTAATCAATCTATCAACAATGACCCAAATCGCATCTATGCCTTGAGAAACTTTGGAATTACCAGTAACAAAATCCATGGTAATGTACTCCCACTTCCATTCTGGAATTTCAAATGGTTGTAATTGACCTTTTGGTACTTGATGCTCTGCCTTGACTCGTTGACACGTTAGACACCTTGAGATAAACAACGCTATCTCTCTCTTCATATTGCCCCGCCAAAATGTATGTCGAAGATCAGGATACATTTTGGTACTCCCAAGATGGATTAAAAACGGTGTGTTGTATGCCTCCATCATGATTTTATACTTTCAATCAGGGTCGTTAGGAACACAAAGTCTAGAGTTGACTCGAAGAATTCCTTCTTCATCAATTCTTGCTTCCGGCATCGCACCTTCTTGCACTTTCTTCCTCATACGCATCAGCTCCGGATTTGTAATTTGAATAGCTTTAATTTTATCAATTAAAGTCGGTTCTACTCGTATATTTGCCATCATCACGTGGGTCCCTGGAGTCTTTATCTCTATCTCCATCCTTTGCAAGTCATGCAAAATGGGCCTTTGCGTTGACAATATTGCACTCGTACCCGCATATGATCTTCTACTTAATGCGTCAGCTGCCACGTTCGCTTTTTCAGGATGGTATTGGATGGTATGATCATAATCTTTCAACAGTTCAAGCCAACGTCGTTGTCGCATGTTGAGTTCCTTTTGAGTGAAGAAATATTTAAGGCTTTTATGATCCATAAAGATCTCCACTTTCTCCCCATACAAGTAATGCCTCCAAATTTTAAGTGTGAAGACAACATCTGCTAACTCTAGGTCTTGAGTAGGATAATTCCTCTCATATTCTTTGAGCTGTCGAGAGGCATAGGCTATGACTTTCCCATGTTGCATTAGAACACATCCTAATCCTTTGCCCGAAGCATCACTGTAGATGACAAATCCCTCCGAACCAGATGGTATTGTCAGAACAGGTGCAGAAATGAGTCTCCTCTTGAGTTCTTGAAAACTCTTCTTACATTCCTCGCTCCAACCAAACTTTGTATCTTTCCGAGTCAGCTGAGTTAGTGGAGTAGCGATTCGAGAAACCCTTCTACGAATCTCCAATAATAACCAGCTAAGCCGAGAAAGCTACGTACTTCGGTCACTGATTTAGGTTTCTCCCAACTTTGAATAGCTTCAATCTTTGCTGAGTCAACAGATATTCCATGACTTGATACCACGTGCCCAAATAATGCTACTTCCTCAAGCCAGAACTCGTATTTCTTCAACTTGGCATAAAGCTTGTATTCACAAAGCTTTTGGAGTATCAGTCTCAAGTGTTCCTCGTGATCTTCACGGCATTTGGAATATATGAGGATGTCATCAATAAAGACGACCACAAAATGATCCAAATATTCTTTGAATACTCGGTTAATCATATCCATGAAGGCAGCAGGAGCATTAGTCAATCCAAAGAAAATGACTAGGAATTCATAATGCCCGTACCGAGTTCTGAAAGCCGTCTTTGGAATATCATCGGTTCTAATCTTCAATTGGTGATATCCGGAACGAAGATCAATTTTTAAAAAGAATTTGGCTCCTTGCAACTAGTCAAACAGGTCATCAATACGTGGCAATGGGTACCTATTTTTGATGGTGACATGATTCAACTCCCGATAATCAATACAAAGTCACATACTCCCATCTTTCTTCTTCACGAATAGAACAAGAGCACCCCAAGGAGAAGTACTATGACGAATAAAGCCAATGTCTAACAATTCCTACAGTTGAGTCTTTAACTCCTGAAGTTCAATAGGAGCCATTCGACATGGGTCTTTGGAAATGGATTTTGTATCGGGTTCAAGGTCGATACAAAATTCAATTTCACGCTCTGGGGTAGGCCATGAAGTTCTTCAGGGAATACGTCAAGAAATTCATTAACAATATAAATATTATTCAAAACTGACGTATTTTTGTTTAGATCTGTGACATGAGCTAAGAAAGCTTGACATCTGTTTTTCAATAAACGAATAGCTTTATGGCTTGAGATGACAGTGATTGATTTTAATGGTTTGGTTGCTTGAATTCGCATAATAGGTAGATTAGGAATATGAAAGCTAACAACCTTACGAAAACAATCAATTTTTGCATGATGAGTAGTTAACCAATCAATCCCTAGAATTACATCAAATGCAAGTATTTTTAATGCAATAAGATTGACAGGTAATGTGTGGATACCAACTTGAACCAATCAAGACTTATAAACCGTGGATGTAATGAAGGTTTCTCCCAATGGAGTTTTCACAGATAAGTCAAAGTATAAAACATAATGAAACAAAACAGAAACAGAAACATCATGTAATGAAACCCAGTTTAGGCAATCCATGTATACTATACAATTACATATTAACCAGAATAAAAAAATAAAAGTATCCGAAATCCCACATTGAGGACACAATAATAGTAGCCAAACTATAATGTAACAGTAACTAAAACATAATAAAGAAGTAACCAAATAGTTATATAAAAGTAACCAGAACATGTAAGATGTATTTGTGAAAATGGAAGTAGAAATAAAATAGCATAAACCTTATAGAATATATTTGAAGGAATTTACAAAAATAATACATCAATGTATACTAAGCAAATATATGGTTTATTATGACTTGGATTTATTATTTATAAAAATAATACATCTACAAACTAACGATGCCTTAAACTTCTTCAATTGTCTTGGGTTCAATTTCTTGGTAATAATGCAAGGGACTTCCATGTCACACCAATATATAACTTTTCCAATGAATTTTCTATTGCATTCCTCATAGTAAAGATTCCATAACTGCAAATAAAAAAAATCAGATTTACACAGTCATTAGTAACCAAATATAAATAATATTTATATCATAAACAGTTTACCAAACAAATACATTGTAACCAAAATAACATATAAAAGTAACCAAAATCTCAATTGAGGGAAAAAGAATGGTATCCAAATCATAAGCTAACAGTAACAAAAAATATACTAATGAAGTAACCAAACAGTTATATGTTAGTAACCAAAACATATATTAATGGTAACCAATACATAAACAACATATAGACCAGACAAAGTTTAGTCAACCCATATATTAAGCAAATATATGGAAACCAGAACAACAAAAAACAGTAAGAAAAATTCTAACTCAAGGAAATGAAAATGGAATCCAAATCAGAAACTAATAGTAACCAAAAACATATTAAATAAGTAACCAAAACATGTTTTAATGGTAACCAATACATAAACAACATGTACACCAAAACCAGTTTAGTAAATCATGTATACTAAGCAAATACATGGTAACCATAACAACATAAAAAAGTAACAAAAATACCAAATCAAGGTAACAAACATGGTATCCGAATCTCAAGCTAACAGTAACCAAAACATAATGCAGAAGTAACCAAACAGTTATATGATAGTATCTATTTTTTATTACTTGACGTAGCTACAACGTAAGCATTACATTAAGCCCTCAGAAATTAGTCTAGTATACTAAACAACATGTAGTCCAAACTCAGTGTAGTCAATCAATGTATACTAAGCAAATACATTGTAACCAAAATAACATATAAAAGTAACCAAAATCCCAATTGAGAGAAAAAGAATGGTATCATAATCATAAGCTAACAGTAACAAAAAATTATACTAATGAAGTAACCAAACAGTTATATGTTAGTAACCAAAACATATATTAATGGTAACCAATACATAAATTGTAACACCCCAGTCCCACATCGAAAGATAGGGGAAAAATTTGTCTGCATATAAGGAATTAAGTAACTACCAATAGTACCTTCAAGTCATGACCTTTTGGGAGCCTGTGGTGGGCTAGATGACCCAAGAAGATACTATTGGGCCAGTGGTTTGAGGCCTTATTTGGATGGATTTGATTCGATTCGGACTTGGGATTTGACCCAAGATTTGTTCCGGACTCGGGATTTGACCCGGGTTGTTTCATATGGTATCAGAGCCGACTCTCGAAAACTCGGGTCGGGTCATCCGATCGGGTTGCCGGAGGTGGGGACACGAAGGCTGGTGGTATTATCCCACAATGGAGAGATGAAGGTCCGGAGGTGGGGACACGAAGCCAGCCGGTATTATCCCACAATGGCTAGAGAGGCAAAGATCTTTGGGCCGTGTGTGTGATCGGATTCTGACGGGGACGTCAGAAATTTAAGTGGGGGAGTTTGTAACACCCCAGTCCCACATCGAAAGATAGGGGGAAAATTTGTCTGCATATAAGGAATTAAGTAACTACCAATAGTACCTTCAAGTCATGACCTTTTGGGAGCCTGTGGTGGGCTAGATGACCCAAGAAGATACTATTGGGCCAGTGGTTTGAGGCCTTATTTGGATGGATTTGATTCGATTCGGACTTGGGATTTGACCCAAGATTTGTTCCGGACTCGGGATTTGACCCGGATTGTTTCATAAATAACATGTACACCAAAACCAGTTTAGTCAACCATGTATACTAAGCAAATACAGGGTAACCATAACAACATAAAAAATAACCAAAATACCAAATCAAGGTAACAGAAATGGTATTCGAACCCCAAATTAACAGTAACCAAAATATAATACAGAAGTAACCAAACAGTTATATGATAGTAACAATAACAAAATTGAAGTTAACACACCTTTAAAAAATTTTTGTTTGAAAATATCTTCTGGCTATGAACTTGAGCTTCTTCCCATGACATTTGTTGCCATGATCTCTTTCCGAATAACATCAAGAGGCAAGTTTGAAGCAAAATTTCTATTATCTCAATAATAGAACATGTATGTTTTCTGATCCAAAACCTTCTTTTCACTAACTTGAACAACCTGTGAATCAACAAGTGCATCAAAAATAAATTAAAAAATAATCAAAAAATTAAAGGACTATTAGACAATGCAAACCTGTTGCATCCCCCAATAGCCTGAAGGAGATCAATATTCATTAACCAATTTACGCCACCCAGTACGAACAACTATGATGAAGAAGAAGAAGAAAAATATTCATTAACCTTGTATGCAGGTCTAGTTAATTAGTCTAACAACTATGATGAAGAAGAAGAAGACGATTTTAGAGAGAGAAAGTACGAAAATTATGGAAGTTTGAAGAAAAAGAAGGTTTATTTACATAGGAACACGCGTTTCAAAAAAAACTCACCCGATTTGCTATATCAGCCAATTAATACTAATCCCTTAAATTATGAAATTCTAATTACACTAATATTGTAAATAAATATTAAAAAGTGTAATATTTTTGTAATTATTTTATACGTGTATGATTTTTGTAATTATTTCTAAAAATGTACTAATATATGTAATTTACCCTCTTTTTTTAATAAAAAATACAGTTAAAGATACATTTTTTTTATAAAAAAAATAATAATTTGTAAAACCTTAAAATTCCAAATAGATATGAATCTGTTTAACTTAGGAAATGTAATCTGTTTATCTCAATATATCTTTTAGACCATCTTAACTTATTACGGTCGGTCTAACGTAGAGTATTACATGAACAATTAGTAGTAGTAACTTTTAACTACTTTAGACAAGTCAGTCAGCTTTTGAGTTGAGTACTTCCTTGACCTTCTAGATCGATCCATCTAATTTTGTTTGTTTGTGGGTGGGTGGGTGGGTGGGTGGGTCAGGTCATGACATATAATTTTTTTGGTCAAAATCAATTTAATTTATTATTGTCATACTACGTCGTTTTGACGAACGAATGCGCCAACGGTTAAGTGATTTTGCCCGTTTTGCAAATTGAATTCCCGTTTTTGCATTCTGCATTTTGCAATATATTGTTCTTCCCAATATATTTCCTTCACTCATCATATCATCACAATAAAGTTCAAATACAAAAAATAGAAATTGTGTTCGAAGAATTCTTAATTTCAAAGTGCTGCCAATTAAAATTTGGAAATCCGTTTTATCTTGGGAAGTAATTATTGAAAAACATTTAGCATCAGTGAGGGAATAAATTTGCTTCAAGCAAACTTTGTGAATTCAAATGACTCGAATTTATCTATCTTGTATTTTCAGAATTTAGTTTTTTTAAGAAAGTACTCCCTCCGTCCCAAATTAACTGCTCAATTTTGACCTTTTTTAGTCAAATTGACTATTTTTAGAATTAATAATTAAACATATATAAATATATTTCTGAAATTATAAAAAATAGGATTAGTAATAAATTGTATATACTTTCTTTTGGTTATAATCTCTTCACCTATATTTTAGCAAAAATAGTAAAAAGATTAGTTTTAAAAATGGTCAATTTGACTTTAAAAAGTCAAAACTGAGCAATTAATTTGGGACGGAGGGAGTACCGTTTACATTCTAAATCTGATTTGCATACTAAATTTATATAAATCTGTTATTATATATTAAATGTTACTATATTTACACCACAGTAGGAAGCACAAGGATCATCTCATCTCCTAGCCTTCGTTCACATTTGCAAGTCAAAACCGGAAGTGGTTAGTATGAAATTTATTTTGGGGTAAGTTGGTCAATTGATCATTAAAATATTATTACGCGTGCGAGGTTGTATATGTGTCAGTATTCTATTGATTAATTGACCAACTTACTAAAAAAATAACTTTATGCTAACCGGATCCGTCAAAATAATCTCTCCTACAGTTTTAGTTATGTACGTGATCATCATCATTTTATAGAAAGAAAATAAATTAAGCCTGTCGGCAGTTAATTTTAACCGTTAGAAATTAACTTTAAACTTTTCTTCTTCTAATTTTCAGAATAAATAATAAATTATATTTATCAAAAAAATAAGTTTAAAAAAGAACTACCACCTCTTTTGATTGTAACATAAAATAATTCGATATCCTTAATCAACACATTAATTATATATATATATATAATAATTTATTAAATTGAACACAATCATAAATATGGAGAAAAATATATGTTAATTTTAAAGTTTGTAAATTTGAATGAGATTAATTCTTTTAGTAAAATTGGGAAATTAAATTTACATATATAAGACATATTTAGATATGTTTGTGTTAATAAATTTCAGTGTTTAGCATTATCAAATTTAAGAATATATG
Organism: Panax japonicus; assembly: GCA_020205505.1. Classification (NCBI taxonomy): domain Eukaryota; kingdom Viridiplantae; phylum Streptophyta; class Magnoliopsida; order Apiales; family Araliaceae; genus Panax; species Panax japonicus. Next base: position 75,751,480 of record CM035109.1, read on the forward strand.
ATACTCCCTCTGTCCCAAATTAACTGCTCAATTTTGACCTTTTTAAGTCAAATTGACTTTTTTTAGAATTAATAATTAAGCATATATAAATATATTTCTAATATTATAAAAATTGGGATTAGTAATAAATTGTATATACTTTCTTTTGGTAATAATCTCTTCACCTATATTTTAACAAAAATAGTAAAAAGATTATTTTTAAAAATGGTCAATTTGACTTTAAAAAGTCAAAACTGAGCAATTAATTTGGGACGGAGGGAGTATATAATTTTTCTATATGCTAACATAACGACGATTTTAATTTATTAGAGAGATTTTTTGTATATACATATATGCCTTAGCAACGAAGAAAACTTAATTACGAGAATGTAAGGGCCCCCTGGGTGAATTAATATAGCTAGGCTAGATATTTAGTACACCTACTATTTGATATTGTGCGTTGCCAAACAAAACAAGAATTATTATACTCAATTCTCCCTCCGTCTTTAGATAAAAATCCTGGTGAAATTTTTACGCATATTAAAAAATAAATAAAATAATAAAATTGCTCATAATAATATCATTAAATATGAAAAAAATTAAAATAAAAAAAATATGAAATATTTAATGTTATGAGTATAATAAAAAAAATATGTGTAAAAATTTATTTATTAAAAGAAAATAAATATTTAAAGACTACTCAAAATAATAATAAGAAATTTTTGAGTCAAGTAGAAGGAAATGGAGGGATTAAAAAAGATGAGAAAATGAAATATTTATATTACTAAAAATAATCTTATAATATAAATAATATGACAATTTTGTTTTGTCCTTTAGCATAACTTATAAGTACTCCAAATACTTTTAAATGATAACTGAAGGTGGGCAACCCAAAATATCTAGTAGATATTTCGATCGGATATTTGTATTTACTCCACAAAAACAAAAAATAAAAATTAACAATACGTATATTTTTTTGTTCCAACCTTCATTACCAAAAAGGAGATCTCCTAAGAATTTTATATAAGAAAAACAGGCAACCGCAATGAAGAAAAGAATTTACTCCTCAAAAATAATTAATATTAAATGATGAAATGAAGAAAAGATAAAAAATACACGTATTTTAAAAATAAAAAATTAACAATACGTATATTTAAAAAATAAAATAAAAAGAGTTAAATTTTATTATTACCCTTATTTTAAAAAAACTAAGCTTATTTTTATCTTATAAAAAAAGTATACTTTTTTTTTAAAAAAATATGTGAAAAAGAGAGGAGAGAGTTTTAAATACGTGAAAAGTCAAGTTATTTTATGGGGGAGAGAATGTAGATTTCTAGGTGAAATAAATGATTTTTTTAAAAAAAGATAGATAAATGTATTGTTGAGAGAGTAATATTTATTTTAAATAAAAAATAATCATATATATATATATATATATTAAGAGCATTTTAGATAATTAAAATATTTGTAATAAATATACAAAGAATTTAAATGGGGACAGAGCAGAGCGAGTATAAATAAAGGGAAACTCTTGGCAGACAGGAAATTTGGACAGGAATATTGGACAGGTCCAATTTTTTTTTTTTATTTTTTTTTATTTTTTTTTGGTGACTCTTAAAAAATGTATAGTATTTATTCCAATAGGAATTTTTATAAAATATAGTGTTTTGGGTGTAATTTGGATACATATACAAATACAGGGTTATACAGCTGTCCGTGTAGAACCAAATTTTCCTGTCTATCTCCTGTCCGTGTAGAACCACTCATAAATAAATAAAGCTCCCTCCCAATCCCATATCATTATACTACAGTTAGGAATGCGTATTATACACGTCTGTAAACAAAAACACGTTTTCATTTAGACAACTAGGTCTAGGGAAAGGCAATTGGACAACTACTGTCACCAACCTACTCTAAATACACACATATCCACAGCTTCATCCAGCAGAAGAGAGAAAGAGAATCAAGAACCAAGAAAATGAACTGTAAAGTGTTATCATCAAACGACATTAGCTACCATCTTTCCCCAATACCCAATAATTTTTCAAGAAAATCAATCCTTAAGCCTTGCGGTGCAATTTCTTTCAATACCCATCTCAGAAATTCAGGCTTTTCCACCAAAACCTCCTCCTCCTCCTCGTCTGGGTCGTCATATAAATCAAGAACAAAGGCCGCCATGTACGCCCCAGCTCAAACCACAGAGAGCTTTTATGAATTGTTGGGTATATCAGAGAGTGGAACCCTCTCTGAAATCAAGAAAGCTTACAAGCAATTGGCCAGAAAATATCACCCGGACGTTTCTCCGGCCGACCGGATGGAGGAGTACACACAAAGATTCATTCTTGTACAGGAGGCATATGAGACTTTATCTGATCCACATACAAGGGCTTTGTATGATAGAGATTTGTCTGAGGGACTGCACTTGGCTTTCTCTGCTAGAAAAAGGGTTGATTATGATCAGGTATATATATCAATATATTTTTCCTCTTCTGTTTTCACATTTTTCCTTTCCCCAGCCTTTTTCTAATTTTGGAACATGATATGAAACAGGTGAGAGGAGATTGGAAAAATAGATGGCAGTCTCAACTAACAGAGCTGAAGCGTATGAGCAGGAACAATGATTCAAGAGGGTCATGGGGAGCTCGAATGCGTAGGCAAAGAAGTGAATCGTTTGCATTTTGACCACACAAAAAACACACACACCCCCTGTTTTCATTTCTCATTTATCAGATCAGAAAAACAGGGTATTTCTCATTTATTTATTTTGTTATCTGGATGGATCCATAAGGTGAACATTTTAAGCTCCTCAATTTTACGTACTTGATCGAATAAACAAAAAATGGGAAAACTCGTATATATAGTAATAAATTGGACCCACCCGGCCAACCCCCTTTGAAGACTAAAATGCAAGTTGACGAGCGTTAAAGAAAAGCTAAAAGTGTTATTGTAAGGAGTATAATATAGTATATGGGGTCAAATTTTGACTTGAAATGAAATCATAATAAAATTTAATGTATTATTAAAAATATCTGTTTAAATTATTTGAGCGGATCAAGTAATAGTTTAGCAGTAAGAGAGGAAAAGATTTGATAAGCTAAATAAAAAATCATGTTTATAAATGAGTTTGGTGTAAAGAAGTTTCTCCCACAAACACAAACACAAACACATGTTTTTGGATCAAAATTGGCTAGATTAATTCTTAATAGTTTGCTTAACCACTTTTTAATTCAAAGATTATTTTTAATTAAGGTTTGTTTGCCACTTTTATCTGCTTCGGCCAATGAAGCTGATAATGACTTGCACTAGGAATGGAACATCTTGATGACTAAGCAACTCACCTCAAATCCAATCCAACCCAACCCATTTTTTCTATCCTCTTCTGTTAACCATTTGGTCCACTTCACTCACAGGAAGAAATGATCAAGACTTGAGTACGATGTCTTTGTTTTTCTTAGAACAGCATAGCTATCCGTTTGCCCCAAAGGATAATTGTAACACCCCCTTTCTAAAATAAAAATAGGAGTTACTCAAAACACAACAGAACTAAGGAAGATCACAAAATTCTAAACCATAAAAGAATAATCTCATAATAATTCAATATCATAAGACAAACCATAATAAATGTCACACTGGCTCAATCCACAATCTAAAATAATTATTACAACTTTAAATAAATCAATGTATCGAAACCTAACAAAATATATCAAAACTATTGGATTAAAGGAAGCTCTCGTCACACTTGCCCTTGGTCCCCCTGGTTACCTGCCGGAAAAGAAACACAACATGAGCCAAATGCCCAGTACAGATAAAGAATACAAATAATGAACCGAAATAACTAATTCAATTAAATGATATGAAGCGAAATGAACTGAAACGAAACGAAACGAACTAAACTAACACAACGAAATAGTAGGCTGAATCAAATGGTTGGGTGTTATTTCATACCGGACTCAAAACAAATAGTAATATACCTTGCCACACAGGCAAGTCACATAATGTCACACAGACAATCAAAATAATGTCACACAGACAATCACACATCGGACTGCGCAATCCAGATGCGTGCAAAATCGGAAGGCGTGTTTGGCACAAACATCACCACCCCGCAGAACAAAACAGAAAACTAGGGTCGACCCATACGCCTCCTACAACAAAATACCAAATGGCCAACTCCCACCGGAGCACAAAACGGAGACGCCGTGGACTGATCACACCGCCACGGAAGGTGTCATGCCTCGGTGCCAAGAGGACATGTCTGTGGTACCCCCACAGGTGGTTATAGCTCAGGTATACCCTACAGTATTCTAACAAAATATAATGTTACAACACATGCGACACAACAAAGGGGTCCTAACATGTACATGTTAAACTGAAACGAGATATCAACACAAGTCTCCAAAAATATTAACATGCACATTACTACAAATATCAAAATAAATTTAGGCATGTTGTACTAGTCTACAGAGTACAAATATGAGTTCCACTATGAACGCCAAACGAAATTATCACAATGAATTTGACAAGAAATAATCATGAGAGACAATACTAATTTTCAAAACGCATAACGAAACGAATAAATTAGAAACAAAAGAGTCTCGCTGAAAGAGTACGGAATCCGTACCTGGATTAAGCAATGTAATACCCAAAATTTATATTCCAAATATACTTCTTAAATTTCCTCCGTCCAATCTAAAAAATAATTATAGTTCAATTATAAATTACCAAATCACACGAGACCACTAATTAAAATAATAACTTATAAAATTATTATTTTTATCTTCTACCCGTTAATTAGCTCGTTTTTATTATTTCTATTATTATTATTTTTTTCGACCATTTATTATTTTAGTATGATACTGACCAAATACATAGATTTATCATTGGCTAGTCTAAAACAAATGTGTATAAATTAATGATAGAACGCAAACTAAAAAAATCAATTGAAATCCTCCAATTTCCGTCCAACACTACTAGAAAAACAAGAATACGTGACGGAATTTTGTGACAGTTTTTAAAAACCATCACAAAAGATAGTAATTTGTGATGGACTTTTTAAGCAATCACAAAATAATAGTATATATGATGGCTCTTAATCATGACTGATTTTTCCATCAATGTATTATAATTGTGATGGTCATGTCAATCACACCAATTTTTTCACGCAAAATAAATTTTCTTTTTGTGACGCACTAAGTCATCACTTATAGATATACCCTTTTCGTGATTGCATTTAAGCTATCACTAATATTTTAATATAAAAAATAATCAAAATAATATTTTATGACGGTCGTGACAATCATTAAAAAGTTAGATTTTTGTGACGACTTTTATTTTCAATTACAAAAAGAAGGTATTTTGTGATGGAATTTTCAAGACGTCACAAAACAATACAATATATGATGGCTCTTAGTGATGACTAATTTTACCATCATTATAGAGTATTTGTGATTGCCATTGCAATCACCAAATCTTATTTGAAAGTAATTTTGTTTAGTAAGTCAACTCATATATGTTTTCTTTTATATTTTGTTTTAAAATTATAATCATGATCTGGACTTTGGTGTAGTGGTAATACTCGTTATTTAGTTTGCAAATGGAAGAGGGTTCGAATCCTACAAGTATCATTTGATACAATTAATATAGATATAATTAATATAGTGAAATAAATTATACGTAAATAGAGATTCACGTTCTTACATTTGATCCCTAAAGTCTTATTTTTTTGTGATGACTTTGACAATCACAATAGATTATATGTTAATGTGATTGTATTAATCATCACAAAAGCACTAAGCGTTTACGTGATTGCCAAAACCATCACCTAAAACCTTTCATGATGGGCGTATACAAGACGGCCATTGTGATGCTTAAAGCCATCACGTAAACCTTTCGTGATGATTTTTCTACTTTTTGTGATGGATTTAGGCCATCACAAATGATCATTTTTTTAGTAGTGCAAACATAATCTTATCAGAAATGATTATATATATTCATATTTATACTCTTTTTTTTCGGTTCAGAACCTAACAATTGAAAGCTAAAGTTCATAACATAGAAACATAATGATATATAATTATTAAATTCTAATACAATGCTAGTACTTTTCTGTAGGAATTTTTAATACTTAATTTGTTTGAATACCCAACCACTAAAATCTAGTTAATTTACAAAACCACTTACTTGATAGCAAAATTCCGATCTAATGCTTCTTCTTTGCACTAAGCCGCCATTTCTCTCTCTCTCTCTGTTGGTATGAAACGCAGTGTAAGTAGCTAGGTTTTATTTACTAACATGTTTTTATAAATTCTCATAATTATAAAAGGATTTAATATTACCCCCCATAAATTAAAGGGTCCCTTACATAAGTATACAACAAATAGAAAGTAATTACAAGAAAAATGTATCAACTAAATAATTATAAAAAGAGTGTAATTAGGACTCATATTACAAAAATAGTATAATTCACATTAATAAAGAAACCTAAAATTAAGGATAACTAATAATTCTAATTCAAATTCAAATCTTGTCTCTAACAACAATTTCAAATCCATATTTCAAAATTCAAATCAAAATGAGAAAATTAAAAATAAAAAATTGTGAAGGAACTAATGGTCATCATCCTTCTCTCTCGCCGCCATCGCTGCTTCCGCCACATCGCCGCCACCGCTGCCGCCGCCACATCGCCGCCACCACCGGAGTTGCTATTCTGAATTTCTTTTGACGATTTGGTTACCCACAAAAATTGAAATGATTACCTTTATACTAATTTTGACTAGTAACTGCATCACATTTAAAATAAAATTGGTAATCAAATAAAACTGAATTGATTACCTTATCAAATGGTTTGGTAACCAACTATATGAAATTTGGTTACCAACTGCATCACATCCAAAATAAATTAGTAACCCAATAAAACTAAATTGGTTACCTTATCGGAAGGTTTAGTAACCAACTGCATAAATTTTGGTTACCAACTGCATCACATTCAAAATATATTAGAAAGCGAATAAAACTGAATTGGTTACCTTATCAAATGATTTGGTAACCAACTACATGAAGTTTGATTACCAATTGCATCACATCCAAAATAAATTAGTAACCTAATAAAACTGAATTTGTTACCTTATCGGAAGATTTTGTTACATGTGAAAATAAAGAATGGATCGGTAGCGGTGGAAGGCGGAAGGATCGAGGAGAGGGAGGGGTGAGAGGAGGATGGGGTGGGGCGTGGGGCGTGGGGTGTGGGGGGGGGGGGAGAGGAGGGTGGAGGAGAAAAGGGGGCGGGAAGACGGGGAGGAGAAAGGGAGGCGTGAGGAGGGTGATGCGGGAGGAAGGGGAGGCGGAGGGAGGAGAGGTGGTGAGGCGGAGGCGGGAGGAGGAGGAAGGCAAAGGGAGAGGGAGAGGGAGAGGGAGAGGGAGAGGGAGGGGGAGGGGGAGGGGGAGGGGGAGGGGGAGGCGGAGGGTAGGGAGGGGTTGGACAGGAGGAGGAGGAGGAGGAGGATGAGGGTGGGAGGAGAAGAAGAAGGGAAACAGAAATGGAGTGGGATAAAATCGTGGGAGAGATGAGAAAATTGTGGGAGAGATGGGGGAGAAAATCGTGTGCATAATTAAATGGATAAAATTACACTCTTTTTGTAATTAAGTATTGCATTTTCATTAATTGTGTAAATATTTAATGAGTGCACTTTTGTTGTAATTATGTTTTTAAATGTACTATAAAATGTAATTGTTCCTAAATTAAACCCAAATAAATTTTAAAGCCCAATTTTATCAAATTAATTTATTCAACACTTATTAACTTATTAGCCCAAAATAAATGACTAGTTTGACCCAAATACAAGACAAGGTCCAATTAGAATATGTTGTTAAAATAAATAATTGTTTTATTATCTAATTAATCTTTTTTTTTCGGGTATTACAATAATCTTATCAAAATAAATAAATGGAAAAGGATAAAAAGAATAAGGCTTGAATTGATTTTGAGGACTAATAAAAATGAAAATTTTGTTTTTTTTTTAATTTTATTTCCCAACCCAATCTACTATCGCTACAAACATTCCTTCCTCTCAAAATTAATAAACTTTTGACTGAATTTATGTGGATTAAAAAAATGATATTGAGACAATGGAAATTATATGACATATAATTTTGTTTACTCATTCTTTTAGAATAATATTTCGGTGACAAACAAAAGATTTTGATGTGTATAATTGTGATCGATTATAATTATTTCAAAATTTGTACCCCTCTATTTTATCCATTGTTTCGAGATTTTTTTTTAATTTACAAGAAAAAAGGATTTTAATCTTATTGAAATTAAAAGTATATTAGGGGTATGGGCCAAGGGGTGACAATGAGATTCTTGCTGGACTTGACATAGTATTCAAAGCCCATTGGGCTGATGTCTCGGGACCAATATATCACTTCCATGATGGCCTGATGACTGAATACTATTGCTTGGTGCATTCAATCGATAAATCTACGAAATTAATTAATATATTGTACTCATTTTAGAATTTTTTAATTGTCCTGATTATTTGTCGTTCATTAAAATCTAACAGAATTGGTCATAAGTTTTCCAAAATTATCCTATTACTCTCTCTAATTTTTTGATAAACTAAAAAATTGGATAAGTTGTTTTATGGAAACGGAGAGAGCCCAATGTGTAAATGAAATTAATGAGTTTTTTTTAATAAAAATTTATGGGAAAAATATATAACGTTAGATAATTATGATATGATATGATAATATTTAAGAGTATTATTGATAATTGATATTATATTTAATATTTTCCGATAGTTATCTTAATTCTTGAGCAAACGATCCTATATATTAAGGGACGAGGGAGTATTACTCGGTAGTTTGGTAAATCAGTTCGATTTTCCGGTAGATTTAGAGAGATGGCAGCTAATTTCTGGACTTCAACACACCAGTAAGTTTCAATTCCATAGCATTTCGTTTGACTCTTTCTTCTCTTTATTGTCTATGTTTTGATTTTGATTTTGATTTTGATAATCCTTATTCGGGTTGTGTTTTTAATCGTATTAATGCAGGAAACAGCTTTTGGACCCCGAAGAGGTGGATGTTGTCCATCAGCTTGACAAGGAGAGGGGGTTCAGTCTTGAAGATTTCAAGCTCATCAAGATGCATATGTCTAACTGTAATTATCTCTCTCTCTCTCTCTCTCTCTCTCTATTATTTTAGCAATTTTTTCATCTGAGTTTTAGCTCGTAAGCATTAATCTGTTTGAATTCTAAAAATTGAGAAATTTGTAGGGAAACAATTATTTGGTAAATTTACTGTTCCTGAAGTTAACTTCTTATGAACGACTCCTTGTTTATCTTGAATGAGTTTGTTTTCTCAACTCTTTTTGGGTGATAAGTTGTTTTCTCTACTTTTTTGTCCAAACAGCCATCTGCATTTTAGGCTTTTAGCCTCTTAAAATGCCTATCAGATAAAGTCAAAAAGATTTCATCTGTAGTTACTTTTGGTATTTATGAATGCATTAACACTAAACTGTTAAGCGTGTAGTTATGCAATAAACGTGAATTTACAAACATGTGTTCAAGGTGTGGATTGTTATCAGCATTCCTTTGTTTATGATCACATTCCAAGGACGAAGAGATTTTGTCAAACTCTACTGACTGCTCATATTTGTGATATCTTCTTGAGAGTCCTCATTAGGAATGTAGTATTCCCACTCATGTAGAATCAATTGACAACTGGATGCTTTTGTTGTTTGTAATATTCTTCTGGATGTCTTGTTTGTTAAATTGAAACAATTGGTTTCTCGTGTTTATATTTTTCATGCAAGTCTTATGAATATAAATCAAAGTATGCGTTCACATAAGTATACATGCGTTTCTGTCTTATATTACATTTTGGTTAATGTAACTAAATTAGTAAATTTCTATTAATTTTCAAGTCATTTGAAGTAAACTGAATTCACTGAATCTGTTTTAGAATTACAACTCTATTTGTGCAATGCTCCCAAATGTCAGAATTGGGTTTAAGTGCAGAATTCCAATTCTGGGTGGTAACTTTGTTCCCAATTCCGCGTGCCAATCAGGGGCTTATACACTTTCAGATATCATCAGTTTCTTATATAGTGTAATGGAGATTTTTTCTTGTGTAATACCTTTCAAGAAACTTCTAGTTGTAATAGCGACTTGAAGCTTCTTCTTCTAAGACTGGTAATGTGGCTGACCTAGATGTCGCATTTCTTGCTACTGATAATCTTTGTTCATTTTGTTTGCTGTGATGACATGAAGTTTTTATATTCTACGTTTTTATTTTATTCCCTCCGTCCTGTATTAATATCCCCACTTGATGCATTTTAAAAAATTGAGGGGAATGTGTAGAATTTCTTTCAAAATTCCATTTTAACCCTTCAGGGACCACTTCCATATTTGAATGAATGTATAAGTTCTTTGTGGCTCGATAGTGGGAACTTTATCAAATGCAAAATCCTATTCAAAGTAAAATTTTGAAGTTTACATGGTTTTGTGACATCCAAAAATGAAAAGGTTAATACCTAATATGGGACGGTGAGACTCGTGAGAGTAATACAAGGCTATATCGAACCATGTTCCTTAAAAAGTAAATGAAACACATGCCACTGGCATGCGAAGTCTATTACAGCAACTGCTTATAAACTAAATTTATTTTTTTGATAGATATTGACACTGCTATAAAACTTGTTTTCCATGTTTTTATCTCCTAACATCTCCTCATTTTGTACTTTTTCCTTTTTCAGACATTGCAAGATTGGCTCAAAATGTGAAAGTTAGACAAAGGTTTTACCTTTCTTTTTCACAGTGTTTCTGTACAATTTAGTAATTTTATATTTCTTATAATGCTTTTCTAGAAATTTATGTGATCTCTAGCAATTTGTGTGATATGTTAGCAAACTTTGAGGTTAACTAACTCTTTTTAATTTCTGGATTATATTTGTCTCTGCTTTAACATAATTCCTTGTAGTCTGTATTCAAATGAATGGCTAATTGTAATAGCTATTCCCTAGAGTATAAATTTCAGGAATTTTATGTAATTTTCTTTATTTGTCAAGATGTATTGCATGTTTCCAGAAGTCGCTGACATAAAATAATCTTACATTTGGCTACTTACAAAGTTGAAAACAAAAATCTGATGTTTGTCTAATACTTATTTGGGAATCTGATATCCTGGATGGGCCGATGGCTGGATGGGTATTCTTTCCATAGTTGAATTACTAAAACTTGATTTTCATCTGAAATAATGGCTACCTACTTATCAGAGAGGAAAATACATAAGATAACAATCTGTATGCAATGCAATATATATTCTAGCATGATTATGGGTGATCTCAAGGGATAGGTTTAAATTATCTACTATTTAGGACCGAAGAAAATATATTCAACAAGAGTTAATTGAATTTTGTTTCTATTGGGTTGTGTAGTATAAGAATATTCAATATTGTGAAGGCAGTGTTACAGATAAGGCAGAATGAATTCACATTTGCATCGGGTCCTTCTCATTTACGTAGTATTAATGCCATATAGATCTCTTGTTCACTTCCTTGTTATTAACGGACTTTTACTTAACAAAATTTTACTAATGAAAAATAAATAGATGAAATGGTGTTTTCAGTAACATTTTTTTAAAACCTGATTGTAGTTCCTGTATTTAATCTATATGATTTCAAAAAGTGTTGTATTATTTCGTATATTGCTAATGGCAATTAATCCTATGACAATGTATTTATACTAGACAGCTTACTTTTTCAGGGTTGTAGCTACTGCTGTTACATACATGAGACGAGTTTATACCAGGTATATGTTAGAATTCCTTGTGATAGAAGAATTGTACCATTAATGACCATCTAGATGGTCTTTGCTTGAACAGTTTTTGCTTATTGTTGGTTCTTATTAAGTTCTTCGCAAAGTATGGTGCATATGTCTAACACGATTCATTAACTTATTTCAGATGCACAAACTCTGTTCTTGTACGATGCATACTCTGAACCATTAGTTTAACTCGTTTCCGATCTGATATTTTTCTTTGTGTTCGCTGCATGGGTTTGCCTCCTTTCAGTTGCTTTCCTCTTTCTTTTGCTCGCCCCTCCACATATTTTTATATCGTAAATTTAATCTCTGACCTTTTATATCTGATAATGCTGATATGCGGTTGTCAAATTTTGCCAGTTTATCTTGTTTTTAGAGGTATCAAATTATCAATGCAGGACGACCAAAAGTATCAAATGCTGCAAGTCATTTTCCTTATTTGGTTTATTCTTCTTTATATTCTGTGATTATGTTTGATTTCCATCTTTGTGCCCTCAAAATAGTGTGAGTACTATTTTTTTTGCTAGTTTTAAAGGGAATTTAACATTCTTGCCTTTTTACCCAAGCCTTATGAGTAGTTTTTTTATCATTGAGTCATGAGGGGCTTGGTTAGTGTGAGAAGAGAAGAAAGAAATACACTTGGTCCTTGCTTCGGTGACTCTTTGTAGGCAGTTGCTCTGCAGGTTCTAAGTTGAGTGGCAATGAGCAGTACATGATTCTGGAAAGATCATAATTCATAAGCACCATATTTGATATTACACTAAGAAAATTGATAAACACACATATATATGTATATATATACAAGCCAGTTCTCCGACGGAGACCGGCTATGGCGAAGATTTTCTGAACTATAACGACGATATGAATTGTCGCCATAGCAGACTGGCTATAGCAACGGTTCATACCGTCGCTATAGCTCAGAAAATCGTCGCCATAGCCGGTCCGTCAACGGACTGGTCCATTAGAGAACCTCTCTCTGTGTGTGTGTATATATATATATATATAATTTACTGAACATCATTGGAACGGATATAATCTCAGGAACTTATATTTGGAATTGAATTGTGTTCATATATGGCGCGCTCTCACTTATTTTCTGAATTGCTTGCTATAAAAATTGCTCTTTTTTTCACATAAATTTAATTTTCTCAACATTCTGATATTTAGAAATGTTTGGTCCAATTAAACAGAAGCTTAGCTTGGACATTGTGGTCCTATATTTGCCTTGTTCAAACATTAATCCTATAGCTTGCTGAGTGTAATCTCCTCTGCTTTCAGGAAAAGTATGACTGAATACGATCCTCGTCTGGTGGCTCCTACATGCTTGTACTTGGCATCAAAAGCAGAGGAAAGCACAGTGCAGGCTAGGCTTCTTGTGTTTTATATCAAAAAAATACGTAAAGATCTTTACTGAATTTGTATCCTATTAATTATTCCATGATCCTCGGAATTAAAAAATGGCATGTTCTATTCGTACAAGCAATGAGATCTGCTCTACTTTAATTTTGCAGATTCCGATGAAAAGTATAGGTTTGAAATAAAAGAGATACTTGAAATGGAAATGAAAATTTTGGAAGCTCTCAACTATTATTTAGTTGTATACCACCCTTACCGGGCATTATCTCAGTAAGTATTTTTCTACAAGTTGCTTAAATTTTGATGTTACTCATCATGGGGTGTAGTTGTGGGATACCCATCTTCGTATATTATGGTTTCTATAAGATTTGTTTCTACTTATTCTAATTTCTATAACCTAGAACTTGACCGGGGGTACTCAACTCTTTCCTCTGTATACTAAATTCTTTTTTCCTAGAGCTTAAGTCACATGCTGGGTCCATAAGAAAGGTGTTAGGATCTAAACCTAGATCCTAAAAATTATTTGAACCCATGATGGAAATAGAGTTCAGATTTAGATCTGAGGGAGGAAGAATGGGCAGAAAAAGGAAGAACTTGGGGAGGAAGAATGGATAAGGGAGAGAAATTTCTCTCAGTATTCAGTATTCAAATTCATTCACATTAAGCATAAAATAGAAAATATATCCACTACTCATTTTTACACTGCTAGCTAAAATGAGTCGCTGATACCTAATCCTTATCCTATCAACCCTGTATATGGGTCATGTGAGGTTACAGTATGTAACAACTACAAAATAATAGAATTTTACTAGGGTTTCTCCCGATAAAAGGTTTCTCAAAGAGTTGTCTACCATGATATGATATTTCATTGGCATGTACTAGCCATATGGGATATGTGTATGTCGCTTATGTTGAATACACTTCTTTAAGTGTTGATAGTCTGTCTATTCCCGGCACTCCAACCTATAAAAGAACAGTTTCTTTGGTACATTCCACTCAAAATCATTTTTATCAAAAATTAAGAACAAAAAAGTAGAAGAAGATGGCTCAAGAATTGTGCTGTATAGAGTATCTGAATATCATGAGGTAATTGTATGGTCAACTATTGTGCTAAGATGCAATATTGATGAATTTATTGTACATTCTCTAAATAGTCACTCTTTAACACCTGGTTCCCAGTAAGTTTTTGTATTCTGTTAGAACTTGTTATGTATAGGAAATCTTTTGTGTTTTGAACTTTTTTACTCCTATTCAATGCTCTATCTTCATTAGGGATTCGTACCAAGTTCTGGTTAGTGGTTACTCGTAGTTACATTGGTGCATGCCTTTTAGCCACCTGAAGTTGGTCTTTCTTATTATGTTAGCTAGTCTAACTTTCATCATATACAGTTTCCACTGATCATTCTCATCCTTATAGGTTGCTGCAGGATGCTGGCATGAGTGATTATACTCAATTAGCTTGGTAAGAAACAATTTACTCAACTTTCTGAAGTTATTGGTTTGACATATATAACACCCTCTGGATATTCTAAAGAAAACAAAATTATATCCTTTATATGTGGGGATGATTGGTAAAGATGTGGAATACATGTTCCTACATCTTTGTCGGAAGGACTTTGAAGTTTTGAAACCATAGGAGATTTTGTGGATAAGAGTTACTTGATTAGACTTCTGGCCTAACAATCTCATTCTAGTACTTTTTGTTTACCCCTTTCTTGATTGCAAACATAATTTTTGCTTCCTTAATTTTAAATATATATAAAAGTTGTGACAAGAAAGACTCGATATAGCTTGATGATACCAATAGCAAGCCATCTCTGGGAACATGTTTCCATTATCATGCTCTGTACACACATTCTAGGAATTTTTTGATCGGTGATGATATGCATCTAAAACTCAATATAGCTTGACGTGCTCATTGGACCTGCAGAGCACGTCAAGGTTTTCATGAATCAAATACATCATCAGTTCATGTGTTCCATAATACATGCCCTTTTGTTTCAAAAGATTTAATATTTAGGTGCAGAAATAAGAATTTTGCTTGTGAAGTAGAATGAGGCACTATAAGAGTACAGGATTGAATTTAGTTCTTTATCCTTTCTGGAAATTACTGATATGGTTTATAGAAATTGTCATTTTTACCTCCTGTTTGGTGATCATTGTCTATTCCACAAAGCATGAATTGCTTCATTATCTCCTTTCAGTTTTTGCCTATTGTATAATTAGATTTGATTGTTAAGAGGAATTTTAAGAAATATCTTGAACCGTACAGGGGACTTGTAAATGACACCTATAAGATGGATTTAATTCTCATACATCCTCCACATTTGATTGCATTGGCCTGCATATATGTTGCTAGTGTGCTCAAAGATAAAGAGAATACTGCCTGGTTTGAAGAACTACGAGTTGATATGAATGTGGTAAGTTTATATACTAAACTCTCTCTCTCTCTCTCTCTTCATGTTCAAACTGCTTGGTTGACACAGTACTGTGTCTGGTTGTCCGTTGTCCTCACCCATCGAGCCTTGACCACATCTCGTTAATGAGATTTGAACCTACCACCTTGTAAGGATAGCATTGTTTAGGGAACAGCATAAAAACTCTTTTACTGTTAGATTGAAATAACTGTATAGGTTGCTTGTATTTCTAACCATTAGCCATTTCTCTATGCTTTTTGTTATAAAGTCCATAGACATTACTTTCTAGCAGCATCTTGTGGACTATACCTTAATTGAAACATGTTATAGGTTTTGAAGTCATTCCATTCATGTGCTTGATGCTTGAAATTGTGTAATTTCACCATCTAGAAATACAGCTAGTATAGGGAGCTATGATCCTTGACGTGTGATACTTTTTTTCCTGGATATAGATAAGTTTGATTCATTCACAATTACGGCGGTTTTGCTGCTGTTAGATTCTCAATGCTTTATTTGTCTTTTATCTTGGATATTTTTGATACGCTTAGGTGAAAAATATTGCAATGGAGATTTTGGATTTCTACGACAGCCACAAAATGATCACAGAGGAAAGGGTACACGGTGCCATGCACAAGCTAGGCTTGAAACAATAGATGTTGGCAAATTAGCTCCTCTCCTCCTCTTTGGCTGTTGTATGTTGTAGTATTTATTTCCAATCATGTAGTAGTAGTAGTAGTAGGTGTGTTTCAAAACAAACAGAATCTATTGCTAGAGTGAGTGAGTGAATGAATGAATGCATGGTAATCAAGTCGCCCCCTCAAAATTTTGGAAAAATGTACATTTCTTTTATATATTTATATTTTAAAGACAACTAATATAATCATGACATGTGAACTTGAAACCTAAATTTGTTTATGAAATTTTTATTTAAACAGGCGTAATTTATGATGTGATGGTTGCTTGGTAATTTATTATGAATACCCACATACGTGACAAACATTTGTACATTATACAAATTCCATTGGGAAAAGCCAAAAGAAGAAAGGAATAAGAAATCTCAGCTGTCATACCAATCGTTAGATCTTACTTTCCCAAGGAAAAAGACACCCGGCTTATATTTTCTCTAATTGTTACCCAAAAGGCCAAAATAAGATTAAAATTTTGAGTTTAAAAAAAGGTTGAAGATGTGAATATATAAACAAGTAAATCATTAATTTAAAGATACATAATATCATTTATATTAAGTATTATATACACAATAGTTACTACTATTATTGTAGATTTTTAAATTTATTTAATTTTTCATCAATAATCAGTTATAAATTATTAGTTAAATATATTTTAGAATGAATTTTTTTTACAAACATGATTGCACACAATATTAAATTTGTTTCTGGATAAAATCTAGTATCAGTAATCAGTAGAGTTGCATAAAATCTAGATTTTCTTGCAGATTTGTTTCTGGTTTTGGGTTGGTGTGAACCGTAAAGGTAGGTTAATAAGTCTCTTCCACTCAGATCCGCAATAAAAGGGTGTCCATTTTTATCTTCTTTCTATCAAGGTTGGTTGGTTGTTGGCATATTCCATTCCCCAATTCCATTTACATTTGAGCTCGTGGGTTTGCTGTATTGTCAATTTTCATCATGGGTTGGTAACGAACCCGCAGTCGCACCACCCACCTATTTTCACACTTTTTCTATATATGCGTTGCGTTGCGTTGCCCAGAAACAGAAAAGGCTCGCTGTTTTGGATGAAGAAATCCAGTAGAAATTTCTTTCACTCCACACATTCCAAGATTAAACTCCAACCGTACACTGCATTTCAATAATTATCTCTTCATCAATCCCTCCTCTTAATAACAGCCGCATCATACCCCTCCACCGCATTTCCATATAAAGTTTCGATATTTATTCTTTATTATCTGAGGGCTGTGTTGTATTGATTTGATATCTGAGAACCCTTTTGCGTTTGCACTCTTTTCTTAATCTGGGTTGCTCGGGTTTTGAAAACCTTGCTTAGCTCTTTTATTGAGAAGACTAGATAATTCAAATGGTTTTGGAGTCTTGTTGAATTTTTTTATATTTGGGTAGTTGTTGTGTGGGGTTTGCTTGCACTTTTAGGGTCTGTCAATGTGCACTTTAGGTGGGGGGCATTACAATGTGGAGCTAGAGAATGGAGTGAAACTAGGGGTATTTAGTGAGCTGGAATTTGAAAAACAACCAGAGACTAAGGCAATTGAGGATGCTGTGAAAGTCTTGTTGCTGGGTTTGGGTGAGGACATCAATCGAGAAGGTCTTCGAAAGACCCCATTTCGTGTTGCCAAGGCCCTCCGGGAAGGAACAAGAGGTCAGTTCTCTATGGTGTGTACTCATTTATGCTACTGCTTTTTATCTAGCTTACCTCAAATTTTGTCCCTTATTTGTCTTTATGGATAAGTAGTGGAAACTATTGTGATTTTGTACTTTTTTGCTAATCAGGCACTTCATTGTTTTAAGTTTTACTAGTTTTGGGACCATCCTACTAATGGTTAGCTGCCCTGTTTTAGAAGCAGAATATGGTTTGACTTGAGTTATATTTGTCTCCTTGTCCAAATTAACAAGGAAGAAAGCTTATGAAGGACACTTATTGTTGTTGGAAATGGGTTTGACAATGATAAATATTTAAAGCATTTTGAGGCTTAATTTAATGTGGGACCCACACTCCGGAAATGTCGGGTCCATGCACTAATGCGTTCTCTATGGAGAGGACCTAGCCAAGGCATGGTTCAAACCCACACGCGCGCCGCAGTCCGGTCGGTTGGGCTCGGGTGGGTGGGTGGGTCATGATATATATATATTTTGGACAAAATCTATTTAATGTTTTATCAGATTTTGTTAAAATGATTATCATGATACTACGCAGTTTTGCCAGCGGTAATAAACCGCGCCAACGGTAACATACCAACCGGAATTATTCTATAAATAATCGATATGGGCGCCTTAAAGAATTCAATAATTTTTCCGTTCTGCATAATTTTTTCCGTTCCTATTCCCCGTTCTGCAGTAATTCCTATTTCCCGTTCCCGTTCTGCAGTTTATTTCCCGTTCCCTTTCTACACAGAATAGTTTCCCGTTCCGTTTCTGCAATAAAATTGTGCAGTAAGTTTTTTATGTTTTCTTCATGCATGCATTATTATTCATACAGTTCAGTACATAACATAAAGTTGTGTTTGTAGTGTTCTTAAATTTGAAGTGCTTCTAATTAAGAACTGGGAATCCGTTTTATCTTGGGAAGCAATTATTCAATTAATCCTTTAGCACATGTGAGGGAATAAATTTGCTTTAAGGAGACTTTGTGAATTCAAAGGACTCGGATTTATTTGTTTCTATTTTTCCTGTGTTATAATTTAGTTCTGTTTTATTATATCTATAAACTAGTAATTGCCCGTGCCTGAAGGCACGGATTAACAAATAATTAGACTAAAATTCAAAAAATACTACATTACGTAAAGACTCTTTGTAACCTAAAATAAATTACAATCAGACATAACAATTATCATAATTAACCACACAACCACAATAATTAATACATACTAAATCATCAACACATATTCAACCATCAAAACATCAAGCTAGTCGTTACTAATTTTAAGAAATTTCGACAGATTTTTTTTTAAAAATAGATATCCAGAAAAATCTAAACATGTATACAAACAATCACCATTCCATACCACCAAAACAATCACCATTCCATACCAAAAAAATATACACATGTATCCTATAGAGAAACAACTTCGTATTCTTTACAGATTACACCAAGTATCCTTCAATGTATACATGAAAATATTTAAAATATAAAACATAAGACCCCTTACTTTAGACTAATTAGCAAATTTGACCCTCCTATTTGTCATATTTTTGCTTAAGTGTTCCTTATATTTTTTTTGGCACATCTGTTCCTCAAATATGCATTAGTTGTGCAAAAATTAGACTTGGCAAACGGGCCCAAAGCCCGCGGACCGGGCCGGCCCGCCCGCCAAAAAGCGGGCTTTGGGCCGCACTTTTTTGGCCCAAAAAAAACCGGGCCTTTTTGGCCCGGCCCGCCCGCGGGCTGAAAAAAGTGCAAAAATAGGCATAAATCATCTTCGGCCCGCGGGCCGGCCCGGCCCGCCCGTGAACCCGCGGGCTATGGGCTTACTTTTATTGGCCCGTGAAAATTCGGGCCTTTTTGGCCCGGCCCGCGCCCGCCCGTTTGCCAGGTATAGCGAAAATGTTCCTTCTTTATTTTTGGTCAATTTTTGTTGGTCAAATATTTTCCCAAACTTTTATCATTTTCATTTATATATCCACTAAATATATATATGTATATTATCATTTTCATTTAACTTGATCAAATTAATCAAATTATGAACTTGTGCGATAAATAACATAAATATTAAAAAAATAAATCCAAATTTTTTTTGTTAATTAAATTTTAAAAAATAATTTTTTGTAATATACATTAAAACATAATTTTTTCTAATATAAAAATAAAATTGTAATACTCATAAAAAGTGCAAATTAACACACAAAAAATATTTTTTTTCTAAATATTAAAATTTACGTAAAACAAACTTAGAAAAAATTTATTACGAAACAAATCTTATATATCATATAAAAAAATATTAAAAATTATGTTAATTATCACATCTAGTATTTTAACTTTAGATATCAAATCATGCCAACAATTAACCAATTTTTTAATTTGTTAACATTTGTTCTATGATAAAGAAAAATTAAAAATTAAAAAAAAAAGAAAAAAGAAAAAAAAAGAATATATTTAATTTTTTGATTTTGTAACCATTGATGTTTTTTTTATGTATTATACATTTTAAAATATGCATACTATAAAAAATTATTACAATTTAAAATAAAATATTAATTAAGTAAATGGGGGAAGAGGGGAAGAGAGACACAAAGAGGAGAAAGGAGAGGAAGAAAAGAATGGGAGGAATAAGAGGAGAGAGAAAGAGAGAAAATAAGATTCAAAATGGACCGTTGGATGTTGAAGCCTTAATTGATTTGAGAGCGTCGGATGTTGAAGCCTTTATTGATTTGCGAGCCGCTCTATTTTATTATATAGATATTAAATAATACTATATATATTACGGAATACAATTGTTTATGAGGAGTTTTTGTCGTATGGGGTTGACTCAGTGTCACCGTCTAATGCATACTTGCTGTAATGATTATGGATCTGCAAATGATGACTTATGTTAATCGTCTATTCCTTTTATTTTTATGGGGAATCCTTATATTTCCAAGGAAATTTGAAATTTTGCAATCACGGCTCTACATAAATGTGGGACAAACTTGCTATTTATGTTTTCCTCACGTAGGGATATTTGTTTGGTTTTCACTAAGATATGACTTTGCTTTGAAGCTGGGCTGTTACGAAGTTGCTTGTGGGACTTGCATACATATGGTTAACAGTTGATATGATACAGATGTAAACTACCAAATTTTGCTTAGACTCGACGCAAAAAGTTTCATCAGGAGACAAATAGGAAAGAGATTACTGCTTTAACTGGTTGTAATGTCCAAGTTAGCATCTTTATTGTTTTAAAACCATCGCAGCTATCCACTTATGGTCCAAAACTTGCAGTGCTACTTTGATCACCATAGTAATAACCCATCAAAGGAGAAAAGAAATAAAAAGGCTAAATTTTTGCTGGTTACTACATTTGCATTGCAAAAATACTCTTTTATAGTCTTATAGCACATCTATCTATATATGAAACAGTTTACAGACTTGTGCAGAATAACATGACTCTATATAGGTGTATAAGAAAGTAAGATACACCATATGTTTGGTTTCAGCAGCCAACTTTAATGAGCTCTAACCCTTTAATTGTGGTTCTTCTTCTGTCCAGTTCTACATTTAAGCAGTTATTAGTTTTTTGAATCATATCAACCTTCTTTACCCTCGTTGTCTAAGGAACTGTTATTTGTAGCAAAAGCTCTGCCAGTGCTAGAATTGTAACTCGAATTACTTCTACAATTTCAGGTATTTAGACAAGTAATTTCGACAAGAATGTGACAATTCTTGAAGTTATTGTGATAGAATAGAATAAAACTAGTTTCCTGAAAACATTTCACACTACCAACTTTATTCATTTTTTCGCTCTTTTACGCTACTGTTTTTATTATTTTTTTGTCCCTATTCTTCTCTCTTCAATATTTCTGGATAAGATGGTGGAAACTAGTAGGGTCTTTGTATTGCGTATTTTGTTGCTAATTAGGTACTTCCTTGTCTTCTAGTTTTGCTACCATCCACTAAAGGTTAGCTTCCCTTTAGAAGCGTATGACTTGAGTGAAAGTTTTGTTCTTATCTCCAAAAATAAGGAGGAAGAAAGCATATGGAGGACCGAGGATTATAAGGGAGGTTTTCTGTAATGTGAGACTGACTCACAGTTTCACTGTCCAGTGCACACAATGTTTGAAATAGCGCTCGAGGCGTACGCCTCGAGGCGCGCCTTGTAGCGAGGCGGAGGAAATGGGTTGCGAGGCGACCGCTTACTCTTGACTTAGAGGAACGATCGCCTTTTTCTGTCGAAGCTTGCACCTCGTGGCGTCGCGCCTCAAAGGCGTACGCCTTGATTTGGTTTAAAAAAAGACCTAAAATCAGATTGGGCTTCGACTTACCATTACCGAAAATCAGATTTGGCTCACGACTGAAGACTGCTTCGATCGACTGCTTCTCCTCGTCGATTACTTCTCCTCTTCGATCGCGACTCCAGGTATTCCCTTCTCCCTCTTCTACTTCTCCTTCTGCTCGTCGATTGCGAATCGCGACTCTAGTCGACTACCTCTTCTACTTCTTCTCCTTCTCCTTCTCCTTCTCCTTCGATCGCTGTCGTTCCTTCTTCTCCTACTCCAGTCGACTACTTCTTCTCTTCTACTCCTTCTCCTACTCCAGTCGTCTGAATGTAGTGACCCATTAGCTTTTTTGAGTTCTGTTTTTTACAGTTTTAGTTTTAATTGTTATTGTTTTAATTGTTTTAATTGCTATTGTTTTAATTGTTATTGTTTAACAGTTTTTATTGTTTTAACAGTTTTTATTGTGTACAATAGCATATGATAATTCCATTTGATTTTTTAGACTGTCAATAACAATATCAATTTTTGTGTACATGAATTGCTATTTGCTAATATAAATATGTAATAACAATTTCTTTTATTATTACAGTGAATTAAGATTATGGGTAAGTACTTGATGATATTATGTAATACTAATTTCTTTTATTTGTGTACATGAATCACTATATAAGTACTTGATGATATTATGTTATTTTGATGTTTTGTACTGATACATTACTGTGACGTTGATTATTTATGTCTTCTATGACCTTATTTGTAATGATGAATTATTTTATGGTTTTATTAGTATGTTTTCATAATTTTTTGGGGACTTTTAGGTCTTTAAATCAAGGCTTCCGCCTCGCTCCGCCTCGAGGCTTACGCCTCGCATAGCCCAGAAAAAAACGCCTCGTACCGATTTTAGATTTTTCGAACATTGAGTGCACATGCTCATATCTACTTGCTATAATGAATTTGAATCTGTAAATAAAGGCTCGTTGTTGATGTGTATCATTTGAAAGGAATTACATGCTTTGAAGCTGACCAATTCTGATTTGCATATGGCATCAGTTTTACAGTTAATATGATAATGATGGAAATTTAGATTTTTCGTATAATTGATGCAAGAAGTTTCATCAAAATAGGAAAGAAAGTATTTCTTCAGCTCAATGTTTTAAAAATTGTCAGGCGGACCTAGGCGGCGGACGGGGCGCCTAGGCGTTTTCCTAGGCGGATTAGGTGTTTTCTTAAGCAATCTCATTTATTTATTTATTTATCGTATATATACTTGTTATACTATACAAAACATATAGTATATGTATTTTTTAAAAATTTTGCATGAAACATTACCAAAAAACAATATTTTAAGGCTTAACAAATTCATTCAAGTATTGTAGAGTTTCAAAGTAGAAGTCTGATTCTGCCTAGGTGGGGGCCTAACCAAATCAAGGTGGTAGAGGACCGCTTAGTCCCTAGGCGGGGATTAATCGGACCAAAGCGGGGATTTTTAGAACACCGCTTTAGCTGGCATGTTAGCATCTCTATTGTTTCTAAATCTGTTCATTAACTCATGCTACCTTAACTTACAACATGCGTATAGATATGAAAGATATTACAGAATTATGTTGAATATATGACCATATACTATATATATATAAGCTTTACCAAAAAGACAGGAGTCAAAATATGCTTGGTTTCTTAGCCCACTATAATAAAGTCTAAGACCATAAGATATGCAGCTACGTCTGTCAAACTATAAATTTAAGCAGTTATTGAGTTAATAAATCATATCAGTTCTATTTACCCTGACTTTCTCAAGAAGTGCTATTTGTAGCAAAAGATTATTCATACTGATTCTTGGAGTTGGTGATAGTTTCTGAGGACATTTCACACCACCAAGTTTATTCATTTGTCCACTTTTCTTTCACTTAAGCACGGGATCCCCAGTTTTTCTTATTCTTCGTCATACTGTATATTTACTAGAATAGGCTGTTATGCATGTCTAATGTGCACATTTCTTGTTGCACATGCGTTGAATGTTACTGATAGAAAACCACTATTATTCCCCGAAGTTGGCTTGGAGAGTGGAGTTGGTCATGCTGGAGGAGTGGGTGGGCTTGTTATGGTTCGAGATCTTGACCTGTTCTCATACTGCGAGTTGTGCTTGCTTCCGTTCCAGGTTAAGTGTCATGTCGGTTATGTCCCATCTGGGCAACGAGTTGTAGGCCTAAGCAAGCTCTCTCGAGTAGTTGATGTCTTTGCAAAAAGGCTACAAGATCCACAACGCCTGGCAGATGAAGTTTGTTCAGCTTTACAGCAAGGAATCATGCCAACAGGGGTTGCTGTCGTTCTCCAGTGTTCACACATTCATTTCCCAAACTTTGAATCAGCGTTTCTCGAATCAAATCACCACGGATGGTTCAAGGTAGTAGTTACTTCTGGTTCAGGAGTTTTTGAAAATGAGAAGGAAAATATTTGGGGTGAGTTTCTGAGTCTTTTAAAATTCAGAGGCATTGAAGTAGAGAATGCCCATTTAAGAAGCTCTGTCGACCAGTTTTGGTGCCCATCTCGAACTTGCTTTAAGATTGAACCAGCGAATTTGGAAATGGTTAGTGCAGTAGCTTCAATTATTCAGTCTTTGGGTGAAGAGCCGCTAAGAAAAGAACTTATAGGAACTCCTACTCGTTTTGTTAAGTGGCTGATGAACTTCAAAAACACTGATCTCGAGATGAAGCTAAATGGGTACACTAGTGATAGAATGGATCTTTTTAAATCCAATGGGAACAATGGTCATCTTGAAGAATCTATCCGTTCTGAGATAAACTTGTCACTCTGGTCCCAGTGTGAACACCATTTACTTCCATTTCATGGTGTTGTGCATATAGGATATTTCGGTGCTGGAGTCGATCCCATTGGAAAATCCCTTTTAAAGTCGATAGTGCTTTTCCATGGTTTCAAGCTTCAAGTGCAGGAAAGACTCACTAGACAGATTGCCGAAACTGCTTCATTGCTGGTGGGCAGAGATGTAATGGTAGTGGTAGAGTGTAACCACACTTGTATGATATCTAGAGGGATTGAGAAGTTTGGCAGTAATACAGCTACACTGGCTGTCTTGGGTCGATTTTCAACAGAATCTTCTGCAAGAGCAAAATTTTTGCAGAGCATTCCATCCCCTTCAACTGCTGGAGGATGATATCTGATAGAATACAGCTGCTATATTATATTCTCAACAAGATTCCTGACTTGGGCTGTGTGGCTGGCTGCTGTGACACCGTGTGACAAAGAATTTATAAGCAGACTGACTTAACACAGATGGGTTGAAGAAATTCGGGTCTTGCTCAGAGTAACGTTTGTGCTTTAGATTTCCATTCAAGTATGTAGTGGTAGGTTAATTGACCCAGAGATATCCATTTGAGCCTGTAGTCCTCGAAGATTACTAGCCTTTTATAGTTGGCACAAGGAAGCTCTACCCGTAGGCAACTTGTGCCAAATTACTGATGACGTTTTAGGGTATATCCCTTCATAATTAAGTCTCTTAAATTTTGTGGCTCGCTCTCACCAAATGTTGGTTACATATTTGGATCTTTATGTTTTTTTTTTCCTTGATGTTATTTTTCTTGATACCTGTGTTCCAAAAAGGAAGGTGGCAACACATAAAATTTTCTTTTAGGATGGGATTAATGTTTCGGAAGATCTCCAATTTTTATGCCGACTCAACCAAGTTTTACCACTACTCAGAGTAGAGGAAGAAGAAACCACACTAAAAAGAGGACTCCACAATGCCTTAAACTGATGGTTCCTTGGTGTTACCCATCATCGCGGGGTGGGGGTTTCTCCATTACATTTTGTTCCCTATTATTTCCTTCTTTTATTTTCCCTTATATTTTGGTTGCTTACACAGCCACATTCATAACTAAATCAATTGAATCATAGACCATCTTAATTAACATGAAAAATCTTCAAAACAGATTCATGCTCAGTCAAAGGCCTCCAGAATCTTATATCCAATTGATCTTCCGGTTTAAGTAGCGAATTACTATCCATTGTAACAGGTAAATACATCCACTAAACAAAACTGGCAACAAATCATATCGGGTAGGACATGTAATTTTAGATCACTGAGAATCCGAATATATTTAGCGTCACATTTACATTAATACAAGCTCCCTCAGTTCCAAATAACATGAACACAGTTCGATACAAGAAACTGAATATATTTAGAGTCACATTTACGTTTTCAGTAATATCAGCAATGTGCCGTCAGATACTTGAAAATCAGATTTTGGAAGGTCCGTACATCACGTTCTTATGGCTCCACAATTATTTTTCCCGTAGCATGGCCATCAATGCTCTTAGCCCAAGCATCTTCTGCCTTACTCGGTGGATATTTAGAGTCGATCACTGTTTTAAGCCTCCCTTCCTTCACCAACTTAACAAGGTAAGCCAGGTTATCAGCTTTAGGGATTAGAAGCAATGGTACTAGTTGCTTCCCGGAGAAGGTGATTTTCTTCGTAATGAAAGTCCACATGGCCTTAGGGCCAGGTGTAATATCAATTACCTTCCCCTTAGAGCTCAAATTAGGCTCAAAGGTAGACCAACTAATACCTGTGGCACAGTGGATCACAGCATCGTATTTCTGCCCTGATGGGCTTTTCAGAGCTGCTCCATCTGGTGTCTTGTAGTCGAGAACCTCGTCCGCCCCTAGACTCTTCACCAGATCAATGTTGCGAGCCCCACAAGTGGCTGTGTCATGTGTGTTTCCGAGCTTTGCCAGTTGAACTGCATACAAACCAACACCACCTGAAGCGGCAGTGATAAGAATATTTGCCCGGGGACCACTAGCATCAAGCTTGATTCCAGCAGACTTGGTCAAGGCCTGGTGAGCAGTAAGACCTGCAATAGGTAGGCCAGCACCTTCGGCAGCTGATACTTCAGGTGGACTAGAAACTGTCAAGTTTTCCTTGGCCACAGCATACTCAGCTAATCCACCACAACTTGCCTGCCATTTAATCCAAACAAAAGCATTTTGAAAAATATGCACTTATTAAATAACACAAAGACTATAGAGTGAAGCAACGAGGAGAGGGGTTCAATAATCAGCATATGCACATATCTTTATGTCAAACTATATGTGCATTTTGAAAAGTTATGCTCCCATATACCAGACTTCACTCTTTCAACACTGGTATAATTTCTAAAGAGTCAGGCATGTCCCTGTCTTCTAAAGCCCTATCAGACTTCCCCTTGTTTACTTTTGGAATTAGATCATTGAAGTTGATAAAAAAACTATGTTCCTAAGCATTGGGTATACCAATCAAACTTTGGGTTCAAAACCACTACTAAATGTGATCTTTCCATAACCAAAATTTTATTTTCTATAGCCTGTTGAATAGAACCTACCTTTGACTGTTTCACCCTAAAGCTGCTCCTACTAAGCAGAAAGAGTAAACAATGAAAAAATGACACTTACAAAAGGGTTAAGTATTGCCACAACTTTGTCACCTACTTTGAAGTTTTTTACTGCAGGTCCGACCTCAACAACCTCTCCTGCTATGTCAGATACTGTTCAAACCAAAAAAAGTTAGTCCAAAACACCCCTTAAATACTTATCAAAAGCTTTGCATTAAGAATAGTGTGATTTGACAAGATCACCCTTAGCATGGATTGGTAGAGTTTGAGTAACAAAAATCTAGATGCATGAAAACCGATACACATTGCACTACTATATATTTTATTTTCAGTTTACAGAATGCAAATTTATCTAGCAATTTCAGAGAATTGCTAAATTATCCACATCTAATACTAACATTTCAGTAATTTCTCTAACTAATAGCACAAAAGGCATCATCCACCATAATAAGTAATAACCACCGTAAAGGTCTAAACTAAAAAAAGGCTCTGATATCGGTAGGTTTTTGAACATACGATACCGTGTAACAGAGAGCACACAACATATATAAAGGTGTATCACTATTCTAGAAAGATGTAGACATGTGGTCCTGATGGATTGTATCAGCGGAGATTTGAACAACCAAAGCCTAAAAGAGTAAAAGGTCAAGAAGAAGTGTTGTCGATTGTTAAGGGTCCATTCTCAATATATCAATATTCAGATCAGTTCCAGCTAGTGGCCAGCAATTGAAGCTGTCAAAACCAAATCACAAGCTATTGAAGCAAATTGCACATTTATCTTGTTTGAAATAGAAATTGCACCTTACTAAATAATAATAATATTGTGACTTGTAACTAACTAACTCAGTATAACGACATTATGCCACAACGGAAGTTCATGCAGGATGCTGTGCAAAACTTCAAATTGACGAAATAATGATGTATATTTTGGAAAAAAAGCATGCAACAGAAAAAGGTACTACAAGAGAATTTGATAGAGACTACAAATTCCAATGAACTTACAAGGTATATTGGGAAAACGGAGGGGCAAGAAAGGCCGCAGCATGCCTTTCTGCATCTTCCAATCAACTGGATTTATGCTCGCAGCTTCTAGTTTTAGCAAAACCTCGTCCTTTATTGGTGCAGGAGCAGGAATTTCAACATGCTGAAAAAAGCGTAAGATGCAACATGGATATTTACTTGGCGGAGGTGACAACTAAGCTTATTAAAAACAATAAATCTCTGCATGATGTTTCCCTGTTTTAGGAAGCATATACGTGGTTCACAAAATATTTATAAGCAAACAGGTTTTGAAAAATAAAGTTTCAGACTCATTTCAATTTCTCTTCTATCTTTTCTTTCATAACATTTAAGCAAGCATGAATTGTTTTTTAAGACCTGTAATTCATATCAAGGTTTATATTTCGCAGATTGAATTAAAAAAAAAAGAGTTAAAATGTCGCTCTAATTTTTGAACTAAATAAGGGAGTACAACATATTCTTTCTTTTGAAGGTTCTTAGTCTCAAAACCCCCCCAAGTCCATTGAATCGTTATTTGAAAATTCAGATATACCATCAAATAATTGAAAGAAAAAAAAACAGCAGGACCAATTTACTAAGCGAGAGAATTACCTTAGGACCTCCTCCGTAGGAGAAGTATTGAATCGCCTTCAAAATATTTCCCGCCATACCCAAGTTACTAAAGAGAAGAAGAAAAAAAGTAAGAAGAGAGGGAAAAATATAAGTTTTTAAAAAGAAGAGAAAGAGATTTTTTATGGACAGAGACTGAGAAGAGGAGGAAGAAGAAAGAAGATAAGTCCAAGGTATAACGCAAGATTAACGGTGTTCACAGTCGGTCGAGCAGACCGTTGGGGGAAAACTGGCTGGGGGTTTATGTTGTGGCTTTTATTTATGGATCCTGCATTTTAACCGTATTATTTGCATTACGTTAAAATAATGGTTATTATCGTTCTCGATTGCAATACTATATTTTAAATGGTCATGTCCCGTACAAAAAATTCATTTGTGAATAATAAAAATATATTTTTATTTTATTTATATTCCTAAAAACTTTTAATCTAATAATGTGATATGATAAATATTTTTTTATAGATTCTTTTTAATAAAAACAGGAGTACATACAATCCAATGTCCCTATATAAATATTTATGGTACAATTTCAACCCATTGGGAAAAATCAAATTCTAGTATTATTTGGCAAAAAAAGGCCACCTAATTATAATTTGAATTAAAGTTTAATAGTTATATTTTAAGATTGTGACGCATCATTAAAAAAATATTTATTTTGAATTTTTTTTATTTTTATGATGTCAATGTATCAAATCATGCAAGGTGATGTTCAATTATTTAAAGCAATGTTAATTTCCAACTCTTTTTCATGATAAGATTTTACTTTGTAATTGAATTTAAATTTTATTTTATTTTTTGCTAAATTTAAGACTACAATAAAAAGAAAATATTTATAATAGCAAAGGGGCCCCTGATCAAAATAGTGGGATGAGATGCCTACTATAAATCAAGAACATACTATACACCCCAAACAAGAACGCTCGGCCTAAATAGAGTAAATTACAATTATTTAACGGTAATATAAAAAGACACAATGCCTCATCACAATTTATGCGTGCAGCTTTTAGATTTTCAATATTACAACCTTTTAAAAAAAATAAAATTATGACAGCGGAATCTCCTCACTTCAATGAATATCTTAAAAATGGGTGGAAACTGAATATAACATGTCGAACTGAAGTATGTATGTGCTTAATAAAATCCCTACTTTCAGTTCCAACCAACAATGAATAGTGTTTAAAAATGCATTATTAACCTCACTTTGATTTTCATTTGTTTCAACCCAGCTACAGCCAAAAACTTGTTCTTTTCAATACTCGATAATCACTTTCCCAACAGCATGACCATCCATGCTCTTAGCCCAAGCATCTTCAGCCTTGCTGAATGGATATTTCGAGTCCACCACCGTCTTAATCTTCCCTTGCTTCACTAATTTCACAAGATACTCCAAATTCTCAGCTTTGCAATTCACCATAACAGGCACCAACTGCTTCTTCGAGAAGGTGAGTTTTTTCAGAACAAAAGTTGCCAAGGCCCCAGCACCAGGGGTCATATCTATCACCTTTCCATTCTCACTCAAGTTAGGCTCAAAGGTAGCCCAACTGATACCTGTTGTGCAGTTGATAACAGCATCATATTTCTTGCCTGAAGGGCTCTTCACGGTTGCGCCCTCTGGGGTCTTGTAGTCGATAACCTCATCAGCTCCTAGGCTCTTCACAAAATCGATGTTGCGGGCTCCACATGTGGCTGTCACGTGTATGTTGCCTAACTTTGCCAGTTGAACAGCGTAGTGACCCACGCCACCTGAAGCAGCCGTAACAAGGATATTAGCCTCTGGTCCACTTTTATCGAGCTTGAGTCCAGCAGCTTCGGTGAGACACTGGAGAGCTGTAAGACCAGCAATAGGTAAGGCAGCACATTCAGCAGCTAATTCAGGTGGCCTTGCAACTATCAAGCTCACCTTCGCCACAGCGTACTCAGCTAGTCCGCCTCCAGCCTGTCATCCAATTCATTAAATAATGATGAATAAGCAAAACAATTTGAAACTAAATATAATGCATCGAGGATCCAAAACACATCCAATTGCTTTGAAACTAATTCAGGATTTAGAATATGTCAATTACTATTCATACTAGCTTCTGTACCCAAATGATATGCAGTTAATGAATCATGAAAGGTTCAAGTACATGTAAAACATAATCCGCACCTATTAAACTACGGAGTAACGACAGGGGGTCCCAAATTGTGTGTCCCATAAACACACATCATCATTGCATTGTTGCCCAATATCTACATTAATTATATAGGTCCACCATTATGTTGGGCAACCAATGTCATAACAACATCTATATTTTTAACACAAAATTTGGGATCATAGCATTACTTTAAACCTAGCCTGGGCAGGTTACCAGTAAAAGAAAAAACCCGCAGTAAGAAAAAGAGCTACAGAATAAAAGAAGAACATGACAGTTACCGTATTATCAAGCTTGGCTACAACTTTGTCGCCAGCTTTGAAGTTTTTGACATCAGATCCAAACTCCACCACCTCTCCTGCTACATCAGTAACTGTTCCAACAAAGAAAATCTTGAGCAAAAATTACACTTGCAGTTTTCTTAAAGTTTTGCAGTATAAATTAGCTTCATATAGCAAAACAATTGAATATCATGAGATCAAAGGAATAACGTTAAAAAAACAAATGAAAAAAGTCTGATATAATTAGCATAAGGTATTATTGACATACTCTGTCTTTTATTCAATCTGAAAAAATAAACAATTTTCACAAAAATAAATAAATAAATCAAGTAGCAAATTATAAGACTCGACGAATTTGTAAATTATTCACATTAAACATGGTGATAAAAATTGATTTGAAAATTTTCATTTACTCATAATTGTTAACATTTAGCAATACAATGAAACATTCCATCTATTTGGCAATTTATAATTATACTACAATTTTACACAGCAGATCTGTTAAATATCCAAAACTCGGCTTGAGCTCATGGAAAACTTGACATGAGTTCGTTAATTTATAAATGAGTCGGACTTATAAAAAATGTTAGGCTCGTTTAATAAACAGGTAACATTTCTTAAAACAAAAACGTAACTAGCTCGAACCAGAATGAGCACGGTGTAAAATCCTATGAAGAATTATTTAATTTTCATAAACATCTAAATTATTCAGTACTAAATAAAAAATTGTTGACTGTTGTGGATGAAAAGAACAGACTAACGGTGAAATCATTCTTCAGTGCAAGTAAATATAAAGCAACTTCAGTAGCAGATTTACTCACTTTGACATATGGAAAAATCATAGTGACAGGACAAGACAATAAAGCAGAGGTGGTGCTATAGATAATATAAAAAAAATACTTACTACTGATGTAATTAAACTTACCAGGAATAA
This sequence comes from Panax japonicus, assembly GCA_020205505.1. Classification (NCBI taxonomy): domain Eukaryota; kingdom Viridiplantae; phylum Streptophyta; class Magnoliopsida; order Apiales; family Araliaceae; genus Panax; species Panax japonicus. Next base: position 75,784,035 of record CM035109.1, read on the forward strand.
AAGGAAATTTGCGGGGTAAAAAAGGACGAACCATCCCTTTCTGAATTTTCCAATCTACTGGATTAATGCTCGCTGCTTCTAGTTTTAGCAAAATCTCATCATTCTTAGGAGTAGGAACAGGAGTTTCAACATGCTGCATAAGACAATAGATAAAACCCTTATTTATTATTCTTGGTTGTGGGGTTGTAGAGCATTAGCATAATTAAAAGTAATTAGATTCCTTAACAATGCATCCTAGATGTGGTTCATGAACTTTGTATGCTATTGCAACAGCATTATAGGATCAACTAAAGCCATGAATATTATATCACAACTTTAGCCTTAAATTTAAAAAAAAACGTGATCACATCATCTATAAACTGTAATATATAGGTAATCATGTACTAATAAAACAAATGCCATCATCATGTTATAAACCCACCAAGAATCAATTTTTACAAACTAGAGTTATAACATAAGTACTTAGTCCATGATTGGCTTATAAAATATAAATCCCAAAAGTCAACTTAAACATCTCACAAAACGGCTACATAAGCTCAAAAGTTAGAACTTAGAACACAAATCATAGCACATAATATAAGTCATAATCATATAACCAAATACCAACAAGTGTATCAAACAAGCATACTCTGACTACTAAATATTAATTGAAGTTCATAATACATCCCCAAACTAGACTAAAATAAAACTAGGCTGTTGTTGGCGTATGGTGATTGGCCCTGCAGTAACTCTTGCCTTATGTCAAGAGTTTGATTTTTGGGTGTGTGAGTGTGGGTGTGTGGAAATTAGCATAAATAAATAAATAAATAAAACTAGTCTGGACTAATATATAAAAACCTAAAACCCTTTCAACATCACAAGCATCAAATTTAAAATCTTAGAAAAAAGAGAGACTAAATAATCAATTAAAGGCCTAAACACCTATAAATTTGGTATAGCATTTGTAATTTAGAATTTAAAAAAAAGGAAAATATATTATTTTTCTTAAAAATCAGTTTTCATGTTTCAAATAAAACCAAATCGCAAGATTCTGATCGTGAATCTATCAACCCTCTTTTTCCCAGTAAAAAGAGATCTGAATTTGCATATAAACTAGAAATAATAAGAAACAAAGAATGAAAAGTGATCAAAGAACTGAAAAAAAGAAGATAGAAAGAGAGAGATTACCTTTAAACCAGCAGCACCCCCTCCATAACTATCGTACCATATGACTTGCATAAGCTTAGCGGCCATATTTTCAGATGAGCTAAAAAAAATTCAAACTTTTTTCAAGGGGACTCTTCTTTCTTCTTAATTTGTCTTGCTTTATACTACTACGGCTAATTTTCTTAATTTGTTACTCTGTATTCCGATTTATTTTCTTTCCATGTCTTTGACTTCTTAATTGGTACATCGTCGGTCGGCTGTTGTATTCTCATTCCTTTGAATGAATGAATGGAACATGATTTTAGTTGGTAGTTGGAATGGATTATTTTATATTAAAAGAATAAAATTTATAAATTGATGCATATGTCTAATATTAGTTAAACATAAGGTAATAGTATTATAATAGTACCTGGGTAATAAAAAAAAAAACTATGTTAAGAATTTAATTTTATATATATAAATGTAATGGAGCAATTAGAAGCACATAAGATAATCCACCATGATGTTTTCTTAGGAAGTAACACGGCGATAATCGTGAATATTCAAACTAGACGGCTTTTTTTTAATTAATTACTACTATTATTGTGTGTATAGAAGACTATTCCCTTCCTTTTCTTTTGTCCAAATGTTGAAAATAATAGTTGAAATGTAGTCATGTACATTTGACCTTTCCCGATATATAATATTAATAGAAATTGAAAAGTTAGTAATGTCACTTCAAAGTAAAGAGAAGGTAAAAATAATTAATATTTTTATTAATGTCACGGGCCGGTTATTTTATGATGTACTTTCTTTATTTTAAAATATAATATTAAAAAATTTCAAATTAAATTTTAAAAATCAATAATGATACTAGTAGTATAATTTAGAAAGAGAGGGAGCATTAAAAATTATTGACATATGGACTGGTGGCCTATCAGCTTTAGATATTACTCGTAAGTTTTGTGGTCTAAATTTGTATGCGCGATAAGAGAGTATGAGATGAGGTTTTCTGGTCACAATTCAATTCCTTAATTAACTTCATCCTTTTTTTTATCAATTATATATTAGAATTTATTTAGTAATATACAGTTAGAGACTTTACTAAATTTAGTAGCACAACCAACGCTTGCAACCGTCAAGCTCTCCTTCGCATGCCTGTCATCCAATTCATGATGAATATCCAGCTGCTCAGAACAATGCAGTTGATGATCATGAAAGGTACATGTACATGTAAAACATAATCAACACCTAACAATGGAATAATGACAGGATCATATTATCAAATTATTAAGAGTCACTTAAAATATTAAATGTATATTTTTTTGAAAAGAAACATATATTATGATTTCCATTAATATATAAAATGTTGTACAATCAAACCGGATCTTACCTATGGATTTGAGTTTCCAACGCAATGAAGCAACAAGTTGTGATAAAATAATACTGATATATCTAAAATTTCATATTCAATTTATATTAGCAATATCCTAACAATCAACTCAAAATTACAAAATCCGATACAATAAGATTACACACAAATTAATCTACATGGCTCGCAAACTAAATGTTCTTCACATCTCCACAATGATTTTTCCAACAGCATGGCCCTCAATGCTCTTAGCCCAAGCATCTTGCGTTTTAGTAAAATGATACTTGGAGTCTACCACTGTCTTAAGCTTCCCTTCTTTCATCAACTTAACTAGATAATCCAAGTCCTCAGCTTTGTGAGCTACAAACAGAGGATGCAGTTGCTTCTTTGAGCATGAGAGTTTCTTCGCAGCAGAAGTGGCCAAGGCCTTGGGGCTAGGGGTAATATCCACTACCTTCCCCTCCGAGCTCAAAACATTCTCAAAAGTAGACCAACTAACACCTGTGGTGCAGTGTACCACAGCATCATATTTCCGGCCTGATGGGCTTATCAAAGCTTTTCCATCTGGAGTCCTGTAGTCCAGAACCTCGTCCGCTCCTAGGCTCTTCACGAAATCGCTGTTGCGAGCGCCACAGGTGACTGTCACATGTGTGTTTCCTAGCTTTGCAAGTTGAACAGAATAGTGACCCACGCCTCCTGAAGCAGCCGTGACAAGAACATTCATTGGTGGGCCGTTTTTGTCGAGCTTCACTCCAGCCGTGGTGAGGCACTGGTAAGCTGTGAGGCCAGGAGTACCTAAAGCGGCACATTCGCCAGCTGATAGCTCATGTGGCCTTGGAACCATCGATTCTTCCTTCACCACAGCATACTCAGCTAGTCCACCTCCAGTCTGTTTTGATACCATAATGAAGAAAACTAAGCATATACCCAACAGAGAAAATGTCTACCTTGTTTCACCACTATATGAATGGGAACACCCACTGTAATCAAAAGAGAAATAAAAGGAAAGTTACCGTAGTGCCAAGCATGGCTACAACTTTGTCACCCTTCTTGAATTTTGTAACTCCAGGTCCAACCTCCACAACTTCACCTGCTATATCAGAACCTGTTCCAAAATAAAGGAAATCATGAGCAAAAATTAAAGTTGTCTAGCTTGTTGCATCAAGTTTTGTGGTGTAAATAGCATGATTAAGCAAAATGGAAGCTAAAAATGGAACATTTACAACCAAAAAAGAATATTAGCACTACCAGTGTAATCGATCTTACCAGGAGTATGAGGAAATTTTTTGGGCGCAAAAGGACGCAGAAAGCCATGCTGAATTTTATAATCAATTGGATTTATGCCAACTGCTTCCACTTTTACCAAAAGCTCGCCTTTCTTAGGGGTAGGAACAGGAATTTCAACATGCTGCAAAAGGCGCAGGGTAAAAACTTTTAATTTTCTTGTTTACATCATGGGTAGCAAAGAAAAATCTCAACGACTTTAGATTCATTCCTGCATGATGATTCCTTGATTTAGGAAGCACATTTGTGGTTTATCAATATCAATATTATGAGATTGGGGGTTTGAGCTTGGCATTGTCAAGACAGGGCGTGTGAATGTGTTCAAATTAGCAAAAATAAAATAAAATATTATGAAATTTTAACCTTAGGTAGGCTCATAAACACCAATATTAATATATTTGTATGTATGGATGGATATAAACAGTGAAATATGCGTTTAAAATATCCAATCATTATTATTACATAAATCAAAATAAATCCCTCTCACGATCAAAAATTGAATTTTACTGGCAGTAATAAGAGCTAAACATCGAAAATAAAGAGAATCCATCAAAGATCTGATCGACCAAATGAAGGGAGGGGGGGAGGGTTGCTTTTACATGAATTAACAACTTAATGAATGGTAAACCTGCAAAGCAGCAGCATCATTTCCATAGCTAGAGTACTGAACAGCTTGCATGATTAAACAACAAATTTATAGATCGGAAGAGGAATAAGTAAGAAATATGAGAAACAGAGAAGGAGATGTTAATGAATTGGGATTGGGCAAAAGCAGGTTTGAGTTACTGGAAAATGATTTAGCCCGGTGGTGTTTATAAAGGAAAAGGAGTTGTTATAGTATTATTTTATTATTGGCTATCGCGTCATCGCATGCATTTTCCTTTATTTATTCAATAACACTACCGGAAGGAAGACACCTGAACACACAAATAATTGTATGGAATAAACCGCGGTAAAAAGCATCTTAACTACATTATAGTTGTGGACCTGTAAATATTTGGTCACTGAATTTTAAAAAAGTGAATTAGGCCCATTGAACTTTTTAAAATTTTTTAATTAGGTCATTTCGTCCAATTTTACTAACAAATGTTAAATAATTTGGAATATTTTCTTACGTGACTTTTTTTTTTAAAAAAGGATCAATGCACGTAATTTTCTAACTGACTTAAAAAAACACATAAATCCAAAGTAATCAATAAAACTTCATTTCACTCAAAGCATTTTCCTAAGCATTTTATGCTCATGGGTATGATCGAATTTTGAATGGAAAATTGAGAGTGTGCAATTTTAATTGGAATCTGAGATTTTTCTTAGATAGTTGTTGTGTATATGGAGCTATGATTTGATCGAAGATTTGAGAATTTTTTTTGATGATTGTCAGAATAGTAGAGGATATTGGTTCGTTAGCCGGAAAGAGGAGAGAGAAAATAAATAAAAAATTAATGGAAAGATGAGAGAGAAAATGTTAGTCAAAGAAGACATGGAAGAAAAAGTCTTCATTTAAAAATCCATGTGTTTTGTTTTTTCGTTTTTTAAAGACACGTAAAAAAAAATATGTCAAATTATTTGACGTCTGTTAACAAAATTGGACGGAATGGTCCAATTAATTTTTTAAAAAAAGTTTAATGGGTCAATTCTATTTTTTTTAAGTTCTATGATCAAATACTTACAAATCGACAACCACAATGACATAAATGTTTTTTTTCGTATAAACCGCGGTAATCGACATTGACACTTCACATGTGCATAGCATATGGAGTAGACAGTAGTAGTAATATAAAGATATTAGAGTTAACATGTGCCTCCGACACTACGATTACTCGTGTACTTATTTAATACCTAAAAAATGAATCTAAATAAAAAATATGAGTTGACAATGTGAAAAGAATATATATTTGATGAAAATTAGAAAATTTGATAATTATTTATTTTAAATTAAAAAATTTCTAATCAAGATAGACATCCCACCAAAATATAAATAAGTCAAGAATTTTGTCCATCAAACTCATTATTTACCTAAAATATTAAATTGACAACTCCAATATCTACATGCTCATTATTTACTTGTCCATCAAAATTCTATACATACTCATTATTAAGGGTGTAAACGAACCGAGTATTGAGTTGCTCAGATTTGATTCACAAAATTTATCAAGTATAAAATAAGGTTTGATTGATACTCATTTAGCTACCGAGTTGAGCACGATTCTGAGTTAAGCCCGAGCAGTTTGAACTTTTTGAACAAATATGATCCGAGTATCAATAGAAAATTATAATTTGAGAAGGTTCGAGTAATTTATCGAATTTTAAAATTTGCTCATATTTGACTCATTTATATTTCGAGTCGAGTTCAAATCGGACTTTTAGACGAGTGAGTACGAATCGAGCCCGAACTGTTTGCTCATTTTACAGCATTACTCAATATTACTTGTCCATCAAAATTCTCTACATGCTGATTATTTACCTAAAACATTAAATTGACGGCACTAATATGAATATAATCTCATATCGTCACCACTATTGAGAAAATTGAGTCTCTATTTTCAATTCGACTCAAATCAATAATATGAAATCATCGAAAAGAGAAAAAAAAAATTAATGACACAAAATGGATGTTGCCATATCATCGACTGAAGATGTTATACAGATCTTTAAAAAGTAGATATTAGTCCTTCAAACAAAAAATATTTTCCCTTTTTTGCACGTAAAGTAAATAAAATAATTCGATTTCTGTATAAGTTATGGACAAGATGTGAAAATGAAGATACATACATACATATATTACTCCGATCAACTCCTACTATTAAATAGAAGCTTCTAGAAAAGAAAAAGGATCTTTGAGTTTTGGGAAATAAATATTTATTGGATCAATTTAATTTGTTTTCAAACATTACTACATTTGTCTTGTGGACAACTAGAAAGGAATATGAACTAGTCCTACTCCGTCCCTCCTACACACGCTACGCTGAGCTCTACGTCGTAGGTCCACCATCTTTACTTTCAGATTAATTAAGAATTACTATATTATCATCTTTATTAGTAGTTCATGCGTGACAGACATACTATTTCTCAACCAAAATATTATAATTGAAATCTAATTTATTGAGATAAAATATCATAAACAGTCTTTAAATAATTATAATTGTTAAAGCCCTAATTCCATTTTTTGCACATAATATAATTAATTATTATGAAAAAACGTTAAAGATATAAACTAGCGAAAAATGTTAATTTCCTTTTCATGTGATGAGTAATTTTTGAAACTAATATATTTTTTTAAATGATGTTATTTTCACAATATCTCACTCACGTAATCATTCAATATTCTATAAAAATATCAATTTTTGTTGTACAAATATCAAGTCTATATTTTTATTGATATAAATTCTCTTACTTTATTGACTAGTCAGTCAGGCATGTTGAGAATTGAATAATTAGTTGAAACAATTAATAAGGGTAGTATAGTATTTTCGCTAGATATTAATTATATTCTTTAATTTGTGTGCATTAACCTTAAACGACAATATTTAGAAACATAGTGATATTTTTTAAGAATTCCTTACATTACCACCATGCACTTTATTCCGTAAAGAAGTTTATAGCTGGAATGAAGAGAATAAAATAGACGAGGTCTAACTCCAACAATTAACGCAGTGGTTCAAATGACGCCCCGAGACGAGCCGTAGACTCGGACGTCTTAAGATTGAATATCACCCGTAACAATTTGTCAATGCCAAAAATGGTTCACGAGACCATCGAGACGCGGGTGTAAACCCGTATGAAAATGTTGACCTTGGTTCGTGGAGATTACTGTATAAAAAGGTCAATCTTAATTTGTGGAGATTAGTTCGACTGCGGTTGAGAAACTCTTGATTATCAAAAAAAAAAAATATATATATATATATATATATATATATATATAGACGGCGCCCATGGGAAGGAGTGTGTGGAAATTTATTACTGTTAAGATTGAACAAATCCTAATCCGGTGCTCAAGCCCACCTACTAAAAGCAGACTACATAGTTGGATTAAGCTTGAACTTGGCTTGTATAAAAGTCTACAATCTCAAGCAAAAAACTGTAAAATAGATTAACTTCCAATTACTCTGCCGGTTCTACAATTTGATTTTTGAGATCCAAAAAACGGTATATTAAATTTTAAATTGATGTGAATGTATTTACTTTTAATTGATATAATTATTATAATTGTATAATATATATCAAAAATTATAAATCAAAAAAAATTATTTTATTATAAACTTTTATAAGTTATATCAATTTTGAAATATAATATAACATATTTTTCTGAAAGAGGTTCATATGTAAACCAAAACATAATTTTATTTTTTTGGGACGAATATTTTCACAAGGTCATATTTCACGTGTACGTATGTGTGTGTATAGATTAAGTATTCATAGTAGAAGAGGAACTTTGTACAAAAGTTATTTTAAAACTAAAATTTTAAGCTAACACTAAAATAATTATCTTGTAATAAATGAATTCAAAAAAAAGTAAATACAGTGAGATTAAACTAGACCCGGCAAAATTGGCCCAAGCTCGCGGGCTGAACCAGTCGCTCGTCAAAAAAGCGGACTTTGGGCCTTATTTATCAGCCCATCAAAATACGGGCCTTTTTGGTCCAGCCCGTTAAAGGCCCCGCCTGGCAATGGTCCGGGTTTGGGCTAGGCCCAAATATAGATATAAATTAATCTAGACCCGTGGGCCGATCCAACTGTCAAAAAACGGGCTTTGAACTTAACTTTTTCAGCCCATTAAAACCCGAGTCGTTTTGGCTGGTCAGCCCGACCTAGATTAAATCATAGAGAATTAAATGTGATTAAAGGCGAACATTTCCATGCACAAACATCAATTAATTAAACGTTATATTGGGATTTCCTATACAACAGTAAAGCTGTGAATTCCACCAATAAATCTAAAAGATAGAAAAAAATCTGAAGAACATATCCCGTAGCTTCGATGTAATTGTTCCAGAAATCATTCAATTGGTAGAGCTTGAAATGCTTTCTTTAAGATGATAAAGAAAAGCAGAGATGAGAGATTTTATCAGATCTAGTGCAAGCTTCAAGAAGTAGTCCAAGCATGCAGGACGGAGCCAGGATTTGTTCTTTGGAGGGGCCAAAAAATATTTTAACAGCATAAAATATATTCATCACTAAAAAATAAAATTTCACTATTACAAAACATATTTTTACTAAAACAAAAATAATATAGTAATAGAATTTGCTTTGACAAAGATAATAAAACATAACAAAAAAAAGTCTTTTAAAACATATCAAAACTTAAGAGCCGTAGCCTTACAAAATTTTCAAACCAAACCAAATGTATAAGTGAGTTTTATAAAAATTTCAAACCTTGGGGGGCCGTGGCCCCCTCTAACCTACACATGGCTCCGTCCCTGCAAGCATGAACCGATTAATCTCCTGACTTGTTCTAATGCACCTTCCATGGCTTGGCCGGGAACTCTAATTATGTTACGTTTGAATTGAAAGAATGTAATGATTCATTCCGTTCTAGTTATAAAAAGTTATTCTATTTTATCCCTCCTCCGAGAAATAAAATTCATAAATTTAGGAGAAATACGAATAGTTCAATCAATTCCAATTGCAACTAAACACAATTTTTTTCATTTCATTCTCATTCACACCTTTATTACTCCAACCCATCTTTAGGAGAAGAACGACCATCGTTTGGGACATTCAAAATTTGTCATCCATGGTGAGGTGATGTTGTTTGATGATTATATATTTATATAAACTTGATCCTTGAAACTCGAATTAGTTATCTGTTTACATGTAGCATAATACTAGCTAGTATATATCTAGTTGATGTCAACACATTAGTAATCTAAAGTCATTAAGCAAAATCTAGGCCTATCCTACAAACCTCAACAAGCCAAACCAAGATCACCATAACCATGTTAATATATGCTTCTACCACAATAAATAGAGAGCATCAGATATCCAGAGATCACTTAACTATCTGAGCAACAGACACGACAATCAGGACGAGGAAAAAAACACACTAATCCAAATGAGACTTACAAATATCCATTTACACATTTCATTATATTTAAAGTCAGAAGAACTTCTTAATGAAGTATAAAACTATATTACTTCATATTTTCAAATCTGTGGAAAAACAAAAAGCTCTCATATTCAAAAGCTACAACTATATACAGAAAGGCTCAACCAGCCATAAACTTCTTCCTATTCGCCAATCAGTTCTCTTTAAGCTTATATACAGTCTTCACATAGTCTTCGGAGTCCCAAAGAAATGAACCAAAAGCAACAGCTTCCAAAACAAATCTCTTCAGGCTTGCCAATGACGTAGATATCACCTCATCAGATTCTAGTAGACTCCATTTCTCATATCCAAAGAGTGCAAAACTGTGCCTCTCAATAAGATTCATAGCTTCCTTTGATTTTGGTTTTGCACACATCTGTAACACCTCAGGGTCGAACCCCATTACATAAGAACTCAGTTTCTCATGTCTCTTTCCCTGGCTACATGAAATTTGATCTGCAGACGTGGATTTTGTGCTGCGAACGTGACCAAAGGCAACATTTTTCAGTCCATAAGACCAAAATTCTGAAAGCGGAAGGTGGGTGCCAGTATTGGTAACAAGGTCATAGTTGGTATCAGCCAGACTCAGTTCAAGGTGGTACCTCGTGCAGGCAGACTTTAGAAAGTAACCATACAAGATGGAAGCAGCATAGATTCGGCAGAGTTGAAGCCTTTGTATCCGAGTTGTGGCCCAATTGTCTGTGACGTTGGAGTCTGCTTTCCACCCAACAACACTGCCCAGATGTTCCCTTATCATCTCCAAAACCTCAAAGCTGTGAATAGACTCTAGCTCCCAGTCTTTCGAAGGCCAGATTTCAAGTCTCCCTTTGTAAATGCATTTTGAAAGCCTCGGAACCAAATGGACTCTGATCTCAGAAAACTTGTAAAAGATTAACATATACATTACATCTTCAATTGCAATCTGGGACTCACGCTCTTTCAGTTCAGCTATCCTCCTGGAACTCAAACACATGTTTGAATTAGTAAAGTATATGAGACACGTGGATTTGTTTCAACGGAAAAGTATTAACAGATCAAACAATTCCAAGCATAGAATATTCAAGTCCTACCATGGTCATTTACCTATCACCACCACTTGGTCCACGATAATAATATTTTGTCAATAAGTTGCCACTCGTGCAACTAAATGCCCATCTGATATCTGTATCCGTACCAGAACAAGCATCCATATTAACATCATAGCTTACACACTTTGTCACCAATTACTTCTGTACCTACAAAGGCCCAATAGTGCAAGAATATGCACATGAGCATCCACTTTACAATCACAAAGTTCCACTGAATAATATACGAGCTGGAGAGGAAGAGATGACTTTGCTTATTGGTTTAATAATTAAACAATAAAGTGTGTCCAAGGCACCTCTAACTTCTTATATGACTCGGAGCTTATTATGTACCTGTTAGTTAATAGTATTTAACTATTACTTAGCATTTTTTTGTGTAGTAGGGACTGCAGTGAAAACTTTGAGAGGCTTTTGGAGAGACAAGTGTAGCTCTTAGATCTTTGCAAGATTATATTGTTCACTAACAAGGCTCTAAATAGTCAAGTATTTCACTAGCTGTCATTCATGCAATTACGGCTCCTTAATTAACATAAAATGAGAATGTATAATCTTACCATATCATACATGTTGGCACAGCTATATTGTAACAAGAAACAATAGAAAAAGCTTATAAATATAGTGCATCACATATTAGTCAGCAAGGATCTTAACTAAATAGAGTAATTCCTCAACCAATTTTCTTCCTTATGTTACTATTTGATTAGCCCTTCTCATGGTAACCTTCTAAATTTCAGATTGCCATTTCCTGGAAATTAATGTAAATGAATTCTTTGATCAAGCACTAGAAAAATGCCAGGATGATCCAAAGTACCAATAACCACTCTTATGGAGTAGACAATTTAGCAATGAAGGCAATACATATCAGATGATTTATCTTCATTCATCTATCTAGTCTCAGTGAGCAGTTCCATGCTACCACAGAAATGAGTAAAAGTTAGAAATACAATCTTATTGCTGAAAATTAATCTTTGGATGGAAAATATTAAGTGAGTCAGTGATATGTTGATGGAACTAGGGAAAAGAGATCGAGTTATATAGGGCCAATGACGTGGATCAATGATTTAGTTGCTTTATTTATTTATTTATTTATTTTGTTTATTTCATTATTATGGACTTGTTTTAATTAGTTGGGGTATTTTTGTATCTTGTTTTAATTAGTTGAGATATTTTTGTCTTTTTGGTCTCCAAGTCTAATTTAGGGTTTGTTTTGTTTAAATACCGATGTAATTCTCCTTGGGAGGACAAATTCTAAATATTACGATTATTATTGACTTTCTTATATCGTAGAGATATTTTCCAGAGTTAATAGACGCGGAGTTGAAACTCTAAACCCTAGAATTTAAGCGTAGATTTTAGATTCTAGTCTTATTCATATATTCATCAATTGTAGAATACAATTTATAAATAGTCCTACATCATTTGTGGTATCTAATGGACCACCCTCAGGCAATTTTCGTATCCATGATGGGTATCTTTTTAAGGGTACCCGTTTGTGTATTCCTAGTAGCACGTCTATGGACTATGGGATGACCATCTAGTTTGGGAGCTACACGCGGGAGGGATCGCAGGTCATTTTAGTCGTGATAAGACCATTGCGATTGTGGAGAATAGGTTCGTTTGGCCTAGCCTCAAGAGGGATGTAGCTCGTATTGTTTCCGAGTGTCGCATGTGTCAAACTGCTAAGGGTAGGAAACAAAACACGGGGTTATATATGCCTTTGTCGGTACCTTATGCTCTTTGGGAGGATATTAACATGGATTTTGTCTTGGGGTTACCACGGACCCCTAGAGGTCATGATTCTGTTTTTGTTGTCATGGACCGTTTTTCTAAAATGGCACATTTTATTCCATGCAACAAAACTGATAATGCTTCACATATTGCATCAATTTTCTTTAGTGAGGTTGTGAGGCTACGTAGTTTGCCTTTGTCTATAGTTTCTGATAGGGATGTTAAATTCAGAAGTTATTTTTGAAAAATTCTATGGAAGAAACTAAATACCACACTTAAGTTTTTCACTACCTATCACCCACAGACTAATGGTCAAACTGAAGTGGTTAATAAGAGTCTAGGTGATTTGGTGAGATGCCTTAGTGTCTAGTTGGGATAGAGTTTTGCCTATGGCTGAGTTTGCTTATAATTGTTCCGTTAATCGCTCTACTGTGGCGAGTCCTTTTCAAATTTACACTGGTTATCAGCCTAGGAAACCTATTGACCTTGTTCCTCTTCCACCTACATATAGATCTAGTGAGTCTGCTGAGACTTTTGCACGACGCATTCATGATTTGCATGCTGAGATAAGACAAAAAATTAATTTGAACAATGAAAATTATAAGTCTGCTGCAGATGTTCATCGCAGGTACCAAGAGTTCAATGAGAATGATCAGGTGATGCTTCGACACTGTGTTGAGAGGTTACCTCCCGGCACATGGAAAAAGGTGCACGCTAAGCGGATGAGTCCATTTCGTGTTAAAAAGAAGGTTAGCGCTAATGCTTATGAGTTGGATCTTCCTAGTAATATGGGTATTGGTCCTAAATTTAATGTGGTCAATCTAACTCCATATCATGGAGCTTCTACTCCGTTGACCCCATCTCTTACTTATTCATCTAATAACCCTGTTGAGTCTGTACTTGTTCCTCCTTTACATGTTCCCCTGCACCTCATCTTGTTTCTTCACAGTCTACAGCAGATGGTATCGAGAATGTTTTGGATGAGAGGTTTGTGTCTACTAGGCGTAGAGGCTATCGTCAGTTTTTGGTTAAGTGGCGCGGCAAGCCTGACAGTGATTGCACGTGGATTGGTAGAGACGAGTTTCATTGCATTGATATTGCATTGTTGGCGCTCTACGAAGATTTCATTTCGACAGAGTCGAATTTTTTTCAGCCGGGGAGAAATGATGGGGATCAATGATTTAGTTGCTTTATTTATTTATTTTGTTTATTTCATTATTATGGATTTGTTTTAATTAGTTGGGGTTAGTATCTTGTTTTAATTAGTTGGGATATTTTTGTCTTTTTGGTCTCCAACCTAATTAGGGTTTGTTTTGTTTAAATACCGATATAATTCTCCTTGGGAAGACAGATTCTGAATATTACGATTATTATTGGCTTTCTTATATCGTAGAGATTTTCTAGAGTTAATAGACACGGAGTTGAAACTCTAAACCCTAGAATTTAAGCGTAGAGTTTAGATTCTAGTCTTATTCATATATTCATCAATTGCATAATACAATTTATAAATTGTCCTACATCAGCCAAAATCCACATGGAATATACTCATTTAGTAGTTCCCCTTTATCCTTATACATCAGCTATGGTTGAGGCTAAAAGGCAGGGATAACAAATAATTGCCCACCAAATTACAAAGTGATGACCCTGAAATACAACTTGATGTGCATAACTACCTCAAGTCTAGTTGGCCCACTAAAGAGTTTAAATGGAGTTATTAGAAGACAAAAAGCAAACAATGGATAGATAACAAACCATATCATGGGAGTAAACAAGAGGTGAAAATACATACAAACAAGAAAAATGTAACAGTCACCTTATCGAGCTTCCCCAAAAACAAATTTAAGTTTGACTCCAGCCCCTGATAATTCTAGTTCATTCCCACAAAGTCAACCTATTTCATCTTTCCAAGATTTCTGCTTAGCCTATAAAAACTTTGTAGCGATGCTTCAAAATACAATATTTACCTCGTATCTATTCATCTCTCTTTCTCTCTCTCTCTCTCTCTCTATATATATATATATATATATATACATATAAAGCAAAAACACTCCCAATAGAAAAGGAACACCTCGGGTGCGTCTTAGTTCAGCTGCACAATTGACCAACTAAGGAAACAGCCATTATATATACACACAACCGAATAGGCCAAAAAACAGTAAAATCAGGCTTCAGTAGTGCATACAGGTCAAAATCGTGTGTGTTTGCATATATATACAAAGAGAATATTATAAACATACACAAAATTTAGTAATGAACAACTTTAATAGGGCGAGAACCTGTAAAGGCAAGCATCAGTAGTTCCGAAACTGAAACTCGCGCGAGCCAAAGCCTCATCACGATCAGAAACCAATTGCTCCAACTGCTTGGCAACTGCGTAATGAAAGTTTTTCCGGTCATTCTGCAAAACACCGGACAAATACTTACCGGCCGCTGACTTCGGCTCGAGCGGCGTGTTCAAACTACTAAACTCACAGTGACTATTGCTTATACTGCTTGCTATCAGCACCGGAATCCGATTAGACGGAAGAGGAACGGTAAATCGACGGCGATTAAAGGCGATGGAGTTTTTAGCAATTGGAGGAGTGAATGGAATCTTCACCGGCGAAGGTAAAGATTGGGAAAGGGAAGGATTATTGTAGGAGAGGCAGCAGTCCATTAACAGGGTTATTTTAGTCAACTATTGTAGAGAGCAGGGACGGGTAGAAGACTGAACGGAAGAGGAGTATTATTGAGGAGAGAGAGAGAAAGAAAGGAAGGATAAGATTAAATCCAATGTTTATGTGAAACGATGGGCCAGGGCAGGGCTACCAATAGAATAGAATTCTGAGAAGCCTCACTCTTGATCACCACGGGAGCTTATATAATGTGCTTGCCCCCGCATTAGTTAATAAAAAATTTACTATTAAATTTAGAAGATAATATAAAATATAATACTTCATCATTTTCAATTATAATACTATTATTGATTTTTGAAAATTGATTTAAAGTAATTTTTAACTCAAAATTAATAATATTCAATAAAAATTGCAAAACAATAATATTATAATTAATAATTCTTTTTAAATAATTTATAATATTTATTATTATATAAATGAATCTAGTCAATTGTGAATATAAAAATGTCTCAAGTTGACTATTAAAATTTGTAAACAGATAAAAATTATGCGAAGAATTTTATAATAAATGAGACGTGAGAAATAAAACAACAAATTTAAATTTACAAAATAAAATGGTGATAGAGACATGAAGTCGAGGTTTGGTATAGGGCGAATAGGATAATGACATATGTTGAAATCGAACTTTTAGTTGCAAATTATGTAAATATTATGGTTGATCTAGTATTATAGTTATATTACACCTGTTACTGATCTAGTATTATAGTTATATTATTTAAAGTGTTTTTAAAAAGTAAAAAAAAAAAAAGCACACATAATTATTCATATTATGGATAAATTCAATACCATCACCTTATATTTGAAAATACTTTTTTCTTAATAATCGTCATTTTAGAATATGAAGAAACAGAGCAAGTTGGTTATGCATAGTTTGATAAGGCATGTGTTGATTGGTACTACTACTACATATATTTATTAAATGAGGATATGATACACCCCACTCACCCATTCAAAAATGTTGGAAAATGGAGTAATATATGGGAGACAAGTTAAGTTATTCAGGGGATTAACAAACAATTGAGCTCTTCTGCTAAATACTACTCCTACATATTATGTTGTTCAAACTATATTTAGATAGTTCTTATTTTAACAACCTTATCCAATAATTTCAGTACAACTTGAAAAGAATTTCCAGCCAAATTTGTTATTCTAGTTTTAAGGATGAGATGATTGATAACTAATCACAATCAAGAGAGTTGAATTAGTTGTGGTAATTTATAATTCAAGCAAGTTTAGCTCCGGTAGTTACAACTTACAAGTCAATCTCAAAGAAGCCCCCTCCTAATGGCTAATGGAATCTCTTATGGATTCAATTATCTAGTAAATTGATCAATTGACCAATACAATACTGACATGCAAATACGCAGAAAGAGATTACCTTAACCAAAGTTAACTTCATATTAATCCCTCCCGGCTCCTATTCCCACTGGACTTTTGTAAAGCCCATGTCATGTGTAAAGGAGAGGATTCTCTCTCGAAAAGTAGATAGATACCCAAGTCCCAACCAATAGAAAGGAAAAGTAAGAATAAAGAAGCTAAAAGAGGCTTGGAGGTATAATAAGATGCCGAAGCAGCATAACAGCCCGTATGACCAGTGGAAGTCAACTATCTATCTATCTATCCGTTGCTTGCTTGTCTAACAAAAATATATTGTAGCCGTTACAACACTGACATGGTAATTAACCGTGTCATGCAAATTTTAATCTTAAAAAAAGAAGAAAACACTAATGGGACGTGGTAATTATTATCACACTAAGTTAGAAATAGTAGAGTGATTTGGGAGCCCATTTCAATTTTGCATACTTGCTTCTTAATCTTTTTTCTATGCTCTGTCTCCTTCAAAAACCAGCTTAATGTAAAAGAGAAAAGAATGGTTCGTCTGAGATTGTTTCTTCCTTCCTCGTCATCTCTACCATCTTCCTTCAATCTCAAAGAGTAACACTTGGAAATTTGCAAGATCCGTAACCTACAACGTTGGTGATCAAATTCAGGAAACTAATCAGAAATACAACCGCAAGGATCAAAAATAAAAAGATGGAAAGTTGTAAATAATCCACATTTTTGCTTGCTTGGTTTCGTTAGCATAAATCACACCCTTTTTCTTCTTCTTTTTCCCACAATTATATGTGGTGACTGTTGAGCTGTAAAGCTTTAAGAAAAAAGATAAAAAGGTAGTGCTTTCATAAATTATGCTCTCTATCTATCTATCTAAATATCAAATTCAAGAATGCCAGAACTATTGATATTCAAAATTGAATTTAGTATTGCTCTACATTCCGATCATGTGATATATATTTGTTCAATCTCTGTTCTACAAAGTCATCAATTACTATTAGAGTGGTGGTTAACCATTTGAATATGCAAAATGATCCATATATAGTACCATCAAATCAAATCTAATCCAAAAATATGTACACTAATCTAGTACTACATTATATGCGCATGCTTATGCTTAATAAGCTATGATAAAACATTAATCCTATCACAGAAGTTTGATTAATATGTGGTTACTTGTTTAAAAGTTGATGCTATAAACACACACACACACACTCTCTCTTAAATTATCATCACATTAGCCTAAAGAAAGAGTTATTTTAAAACAACTTGAGAACACTTACTTGGATCTTTGGCACTCATGGTTGCAAGCCCATTAAAAATACAAGTCCCACCGACCTTCTTAAACTGAGCCCAATACGAACTAAAAGCATAACCGGCATGAGCGACCAATGAATTCGGTTTATAACACTTCCCACCCGGTTGAATCCAGTCACAAGTCCCATTCCCTTGCCCGCAGGCGTAAGCCAGCGCTGCCGCCACCTGGGTCGTATTAGACCCTTTTTTCACCAAACACCACAACTTTCCTTTATACGGCTCATTATTTCTGGGCTTTGGCAGCGGCTTGTACTCAGATTCCGGCTTCTTCGCCGACAAATCAATCTCATAAACATTCGTCCCATTCGGATATAGCAGCCCGAAGTGCCTCTCCGTACCCGGACCCGGCTTTTGGTTTTCATTATACAGAGCAAAAACAAAAGCCGGCACCACAACCCCCGGTCGAGCTGGTGTCCCGGCCGGCGGTTTATCAGACAGCTTCTTAGCGGCGTTACGGTTATAAGTGGCGGCATTGTAAATATTAGCTCCAATCTGGTCGATATCGCCGCCATTAGGCCAGCCCGTTTCGGCAATAAATAGCCGCGTATCCGGATACCCGAGTTTTTTCATAGCAAAAATTACAGCGTCCAGCATTTGATCAAGCAGGTTTGTGTATTTAAGACCCGAAATTGGATCCGTATAGGTTATATTTGTAGATGATAATAATGCATAATCAAGACTAATTAAGTTGGGGTTACTGGACCATGGAAAATAACTGTAAACATCCAAGAAGAAGAAAGATTTAGTCCGGTTCAAGAATTTCAACATGGGTTTTACCACCGGTGAAGCAATGTCGGAGCGGAAAGTTCCGTTTGAAGGTGGGAATTGGGATTCCAACACGTCCATGGCCATGGGAGTTCCGATTTTGATATTGTGAAGCTTGTAACGCTTGAGGGAGTATCTAACTCTGCGCATGGCGGGTACGAGGTTGAACCAGGTGGGTCGGTCGGGTTGGGATAGGATTTCGTTTCCGATGAGGAGATATCTGATCTTGGTTTCCGGGTAAAAGGGTAGGACATTGGAATGGACCCACTGGTCGGCTAGGGTTTGGTTGGTGGAAAAGTTGGAAATGAGCTGATTTGGGAGCATGATTGAGACTTGGAGGTCGGTGTTTTTGAGGGCTTTGAGGATTTTGGGATTGACATCGTAGATTTTGACGCGTTTGGCGTTGAGGGATTTGATGAGGCGGATGGATTTAGAGGGAGAAGGTAAGTTGTTCCCCAGTTGGCCGTAGTTTACTCCAATCTTTGCCGAAAACTCTGCAGCTGTTTGATTAAATAAAAAAACAAAACAAAAGAAGATGGAAATGGGTTAGAAAAAATATTAAATTTGTAAATAAAAGATGATGTATAATAATAGTGCGGTGAGACTTACAGGATAAAGAAGCGAGGAGAGAGAGCAGAATGAAGGTGAGTAAGCAAGCCATCTGGTTTGTTTTTTGTTTACAGTGCAGTGAAGAAATGAAGGAGAATGAGGTTTGTTGATGAGATATTGAAATCTGATGATGGCGTGGAGCATTTATGGGGTAGAAAAAAAAGTTGTTTTGGTCGTGAGGGATTGATTATTATAGACGACTTGGGGAAGCTGCCGACTGCCCGGTATTATTATTTATTAGTATAATACATTTCTTCTTATTTTACTTATGTGATTAGTGGCGAAGACGAACTGATTTTAGGGTCGATTTTTTTTACCAACCGGACGATATAATAATTGTAGTTATATTTCAGAAAATTATTATTATAGTTAATTTATTTTTTTTATTCGTCGAAGAAGAGAACAATATATATAATATGCATGTAGGATATTAATAACGATGGAAACACTATACATAGAGTTTTTTTTTATTATAAATAAATGACATATATTATTTTAATATACATATTTCAAAAGTCAACATAATAGCGAGTCTTGAATAATTAATTCAAAATTGACTCGATTAAATTATAAAATTATTACAAGTTGACTCGTGATAAATTAATTTTAAATTTAAAAATCTTATAAATTGATTTCAAAATTTTATTAGTTATAAGGTATTTTGGAATGGGGATAGTATATTGAAAATTGATATTTTTATATGACTTTTTGATATTTTTATATAAAAAATATCGCTATAAATATATAAAAACAATAAAAATAATTTATAACAATAATTTTTATGTGAATAAAAAATTATATAAAAATATCAATTTCATAATATATTTCATTAAATAAAGTGTGTGATCACAATTCATCTACCAATCCAGCTCCGGGCCCCAGCCCCAGCCCCAGCCCCCAAGTATATTACTCCTATATAGCCGTTGCCAATCTTTCATCTAAAAGCATGAAGAGTGACCCAATTGGCTTAATAGAGGAGTAGTTAATACTCCCTCCGTCCTTATTTAGATGACATTTAAAAAATAGATATAAAAATTAAGATAATAATTAAAAAGTATTAAATATAGTATTCAATTATATATAATATCCTTAAATTATTAATTTATCATAACACAAGAGTTTAAATTATCAAAAAAATAGGTAGACTAATGAATAGTGGTTTTGAAAAAAATTATCATTAATTCTTCTAAATTTGAATAAATATCAATTAATTAGAAATAAATAAAAAATTTTAAAATATTATTTAAATAAGCAGGGAGGGAGTAGTTAAATCGATTCGATTGTGTCCCACTTCTGTGTGTCTGTTTGTTTTTAGTAATCATTTCCTGTCCAAATTATAGATGCTTTTTTTGGGGGCATATTAATATTGTAGTCCGGTACATTGAAATACTACTATTCATCCCATGACAAATAATTTTCAATATTTTTTTTATTTACTTATATGTACTAATTTATACCTCTTTTAATCAATTTTTATTGGTCTATATATCTAAATTAAAGAATTCACGCTACGTTTAGATTTAGTGAATTAAATAGAAGAATGAATGAAATAAAAATAATATATTTAATTATTATTTTGGATGATAAATTATTTTAATGAAATGAAAATTCATTTATTTTTTTATTTTTTTTATTCCATGTAGAAAAAATGAAATTAAATTCATTCAAATAGAATAAATATATGTGATATAATATTTTGTCATTATACGACGATACTCACCATCATCAACAGTCAAACTTATATTTCAAATTCCTTAAAATCCTCTATTTCATTTATTCAATTCAAACACAATATCATTGAATAACTTACTCTATTTTAGTAATTTGGCTCCATTTAATGGGACTCGTATGATAATTACCTCCCCAAACTTAAAACACCTAAAAAATTAAAAGCTTAAAACCAAAAACTTAAAACACCTTCCACAAGCATCTAGTCTTGTCTTGTATTTTAATAAGTATTATTTGTATCACGAGCACCTCCCACCCACTACTACATAATTTTATTTTTTGCGTCCCTTAATCCAAATTAACAAATTTCTAGGGCTGCTGGCGAAATTATACACGACAAAAACCCAATTTGATGTGTTTGTATGAACCCTAAGCCTCGTGTCTGTTTAGTTTAAAATACCAAATTGTTTCAATTATTTTAACAATCATGTCATTTTTTTAAACTAGGAAAAAACTTGAACCAAATTGTTCGAGCTTCAATTATTTTAATAGTATCATGTGATTTAGTTTGTTTAATGTGATAATTATAAAAAATAAATAAACGGAAAAATCATTACTTTCGCTAAATAATATCTTAAGACTTGTTAACTAAAAAACTCCAAGACATCTACTTATTTCCTTAGCTTCTTTTCTACTAAAAAAATTCCAAACATCCTTCCTTTTTATTTTCATTAATCAAAACCACCTAAAGACAATGTAAGACTTATGTATTTTAAGTGTATTTGAATAGTATTTAAAACATCGTATTATTTAAAGCAAACAAAAGATTTATATTGTGATTAAAACTATTTTATTCACTTTTGTTTTGAATAAATACATCAATTAATTAAACCTGAATTCATAAACTTATCAAGCTATTATTAATAAGCAACAAGAATCAACTTATATTCCAATAAATAAAAAAAAGATCTTACCGAACAAGCGCTCCATTTTGGGAACGGTGGGGGCATAAATATATGTATCCTTCTAATTGTCCAAACCTCCAATCCATCATCCTTAATGGTAGCGACGGTAACCTTACATCGCTCATCACTCACCTATCTCTTATACTCTCTCTCTATTCGCTCCGTATCCTCATCAGCTCGCTGCCATTACCCCTCCCCTGAAAATCCCCAATTCATACCCCCACTGCAAAACCCAAACCCTAAAACTCGAACCCCACTAGAAAAGCAATTTGAAAAATGGCTCGACAAGCTCAAACCTGGGTTCACCTCAATGGATGTCGACGAAGCCTTACGGACCCAATCCGACCCGGATCTCGCACTCTACATCTTCCCCTGGACCGCCCAGGAACGCCGCTACAAGCACTAGGGGTGATCATTCGGTTATAACCGAACCGAATAAACTATTCGGTTATAACCGAAAATCGAATTAATGACAATTTTACTATCCGAAATAATAACCGAAATTTGAAAATAACCGAATTACCGAATACCGAATTACCGAATTGTAATTTCGGTAATTCGGGTAAAAACCGAATCAGCATCAATTACTCAAACCCATATCATAGAAATTACTCTGTTTTACCGCCCAAGAAATTACTCAAACCCATAATTGAATCTTCTTCTTCAAATAGACTCTGTAAATGCTTCCCATCCTAAATAGACTTTGTAATCTTCTTCTTCAAACCCATAATTAGGCTTGGGTTATTTGGTTCCATCCTAAAGAGACTAAAGATCCATCTCATCCAAATAAACACAAATAAACCACAACTAAATTATTCAATACACACCAAAACCACATATATACACAGAGAGAGAGAGAGAGATTTGTTCGCCGACGGCGACGAGAGGGACAATTTCTTCGCCGACGACGACAAGAGAGGCGGAGGAAGATGAGTCTGCTTCAGTGTTGGTGGGTTTAGGTGCGGCCGTGCGGCAGGGCTATTGACCTCGGGATTAACAACAAAAATGGGGGATTTGCGAGTGGGTTTTGCTCGGAGGGGAAAGAAATTGGGGATCTGCGTAGGAGGGAGTATCTTTGTGTAGCTGACTGCGTAGGAGGGGAGATAAATTGCCGCCTCCTCCGTCGACTGGAGCTGGAGTTTGGCTCAGAAGAAACATGCTCTTGATTAATGGCTGAGCTTTGTCGGGACTGTGCTCTTGATAATCTCTGTGTAGATATCCCTGTTTAGCTTTTGATTTGAGATCTGGGACTGAATCAGAAATAGTGAATACTCAGATAATAATAGTATAAAATTATTATTTTTTAAATATTAAAATTCAGTTATTCGGGTATCCGAATAACCTGTTTTTTGAAACCGGAACCGAAATCGAATAATGAGTAATAACTCGGATATAACCGAAATTCCAAAAAAACCAAAAAATCGAAATAATTCGGTTAAAAAAGTTCGGTTCGGTTCGGTAGTTCGGTTTTATCAGTTTTTTGCTCACTCCTAACAAGCACAACGATATCACTTACCTTACCATGCTCCAAATCTCAATCTCTGGCAAGCGCTATCGCCAAGCCGAAACCCTTGTCGAGGAAGTCATTGTTGGCGCTTGCCCAAGGAGTGTCCCTCTTTACAATTCCATTATCAAATTTTATTTCGACCGTAAGTTTCTATTCAATCTGGCATTCGACGTTTACAAGAAAATGTGGAAATCAGAAGATGTTAAACCATCACTAGAAACATATACATTGATGTTGAATTCATTACTTAGGAAATTCAATAAGTTGAATGTTTCTTATAGTTACTTGCACACTGTCAGATCGTTGAATAAGAAAATGAAGGCTTTGGGTATTATATCGGATACTTTCGTATTGCATCAATGTGTTTAGAAGTTGACGAGGCCATTCGGGTTTTTTGTGAAATGTGTGACGCCCCCAAAATTAGGTATACATCACCCATCTTGGGTCGTCAGATACATGGTACAGAATTCAAATACAACTTACTAATACAACTGTCGTGTAAAATACGACAAACATAAACTGTGAGTTTGAATACAAATATTATCTACTAGAGATTATACAAACTCAAAAGGAGTCCTTATTACAATTATTATCACACTATTTCACAGAATAGTGAGGACTACTAATGATATCCTCTAGACCAATACTTCGTTCTCCGACTCGTCCCAGCTATATTCTCATTTCCTGAAGAGAACAGTGAAAGAAAGGGTGAGCTCAACTAGCCCAGTAAGAAATATTATGACTAAGATAATGCAGAATAAATTATCATTAGTCTCCAACAATGTTAAACTGATAAAATATAATAGACATCAAGTATAACTGCAGCGGAACAAGCAATCCATTAAAAGAGTCAAATGGAAAATAAAATCTACTATCTTTTATGATTTAAAAGATTTTTCATCACTGTTATCGCTGAGACTCAGCTTAATAAATATTTCACATCATCGAATCACCCCGGCACTACGGCCAAGGATATTCTTTAGTATCACGACCACAATTATCCATGCACTACGGGCCAAGAATATTTGTGTATTCATTAATGGTCATGATCATGCCAACAACTGTCCATCAATGCACTACAGGCCACAGATGACTTTCAACAAAATATAAACATGAGGATGATGACAATGATATAAGAATTCAATAAAACAAGTTCAAGAATTATTTTATCCAGGAATTATTAACGTCCAAATTGTCAACATGATACTATTTTGTAGAGTAAAATTCAAGAATGATCAGAAGAATATTTCCATGAAAAGATACTAGATGAAGCGCAAATATCAAGGATATTCTACTAATTTCATGGAGTATAGAAGTCAAAACTTTAACCAACTGAGTATAATAAAGAATGGAATAACAAAAGAAATCACCATGCATGCGGTACTTCGCATAGATAGGTTATTCCAACAGAATAATAATTACGGAACCAGGTCAGGCAAAATTTGTACCGACAAGATGTTCCAACAGAATAATAAAGACGGAACCAGGTCCGGTGTAAAACACACAGACAGTATATTTTAACAGAATAATAATAAGATGGAAGCAGGTCCGGTGTAAAACACACAGACAGGATGTTCCAACGGAATAATAATAAAGACGGAACCAGGTCCGGTGTAAAACACACAGACAGGATGTTTCAACAGAATAATAGAAGAATGTCACCAAGTATAGGGTAGACCGCGTATACAGGTTATTCCAACAGAATAATAAGAATTGGAATAACAACAGTTATCTTCATGAATAAGAAAGAATAACACTCCTTACGAGTACAACAAATAATATTCCCTACCTTAAAAAGAAGAGTACTGGATATATAAGTAGTGAAGTAGCAGAATACTTTCTTCTTTCTCTCTATAGTTTATCTCTCTAGAGTTTCAGTGAATTCGTAAAAAAATAATGAATGAATGAGCTTCTATTTATAGAAAAATGGAATGCATAGTAACTAACTCATGAACGGTCGAGATTGATTTACTTTAATCTGACGGTCCATATTTAAAGCAAAATAAAATATAATATATTCTATTTATAATATAATAAAACGAATAACTTTATAAAAGATTTTACTATGCAAACACTATGCAAACACTATGCATAATAAAATATAATATATTCTAATTATTGTCTAATAAAACAGATAAGTTTATAAAAGTATTCTATTTTACATAAAAAGATTTTACTATGCAAAACACTATGCAGACATTATGCAACACTGTGTATAATAGAATATAATATATTCTATTTATAGATTAACTTTATAAAAGTATTCTGTTTTATATAAAAAGATTTTTTGTATTATTACATTAATAATACCAACAAAACTGAGTGACTTATCACTTAAGCATCAATAATTAATACTATGTGCTACTATGCAACCACGCGTATTATTGTACTTTTAACACCGGGTGTTTCAACAGTTAACGATAAAACTTCCGCCGTTATTTTCATAAAGTATTTTTGTCGTTTTTTCAATCCGACAATAATTCCGTTGTGGGGTCCACCAATGATTGTGTCGTTGTACTAATATTCCCTGTTAAAACGAATATTCCCCGACCAATCGAATATTATATAACAACTTGCGTACTTTGCAAAAACGACGTAATTCGAATATTCCTTAAGTTGCATAACGCTTTAAGTTGCATAATTTTATCAAAACGACGTAATTTTGATACGACACGGTGACATTTTTATAAATACGCGGTGACATGGTATTTACAAAAATACCACTACGTTATGTCGTTTTGATAAAATTATACAACATAAGACGTTATGTAACTTAAGAATTATGTATTTGATCCTTTCTGCATATTTTAGTTTGTGTAAAAACTTATGGAGTAGTTTGTTGTCGTTTTGAACACCGTTGAGGAGCAGCAGCAGCAACGCAATAGATTTCCCTACTTTACTTAAACTCAAATCAAGGCCATCTATTCCGTCAAATTATATTATCCCAAAAAAGGAACCATCCTGACCATCCGTTAATTCCAATCATCTACCCTAACTCTAACCCCCTTTCTCCTTCGTACGGTAGAAGTCTCTAGAACCAACCCCCATCTCCCAACACTCCTTTCTCTATTTACTAACAACAATATATATACCCTCCAGACCCTTTCTATTTCATGTCTAAACTAAACTAGACTAGATTCAATTAGACAATTTGATTTTTATTGGAAGAATAATGGATGAAGATTTTGATATTCCTCCGGCTGATATGATCAACGGAGGAGAGGATTTCATGGATGATGATGAGCCAGTCTCCTTCATGAAGGTCGGTGAAGAGAAAGAGATCGGAAATCAAGCCTTAAAGAAGAAGCTTCTCAAGGAAGGACAAGGTTTTGACACCCCTGATAATGGCGATGAAGTTGAAGGTAGTTAAATAAATTAAAATCACTCCCAAAGTTTCTGATGCGACTATATGAACCTTTATGATATACTGTTAGATTTATTTATTTATGCTGAAGAAATTGGAGATTTGATTTGATTTCAATTGTTTTTATTCAGTTCATTACACTGGAACTTTGCTTGATGGAACTAAATTTGATTCGAGCCGCGATAGGGGAGATCCATTCAAGTTTACTCTCGGCCAAGGTTAGCTCTCGTGGACGTCTTTTCTTTTTCTTTACTGAATTGATAGTTTTGCTATTGACTCAATAATGTATGTGGTTCATGATGTTTTCAAAAGAAAATTCTTCAGTGTTATAATTTGGTTTATGAAATCTAATTTGGCAAGCTACTCTGAATTTTCTCAGCGTAGTTATACAGTTTCTGAATGTCGCTCTGTAATCCAACACTGTTTTTGTGAAATGCACTAAATAAGAAATTGATTAATTGAATATGTTATATCAAGTTATGCTAGTTTCAAAATATTGCAGTGCCACATTGACTTCTACATCACTAACAAATAGGACTTTTGTAACTGTTATGTTGTTTGGGGTCAAAATTTGGCAGTTGGTTGTGAATTTTGCATACCTAGCTTTACTCTATCCGGATATTGTTTTATATTGATGTTTTATTAGTACCGCAATATGGTAAATAGCAGTGGTTACTTCTAATTTGGGTGGATAAATATTCTCATATCCTAATTGTAAATGTAGTGGTGTATATTCTCAACGGTTGGGATGCATGGGCGGATCCGGTCTCACAATTCAGTTGGGACAAATTCAAAAAAATAATATTTAAGAGAAAAACAAAATCATTTCACAAAATATAATTATGTGTATCTTAGTTGACATTTTAAATCAAAATATAATTATTTATATATATTTTTTAATACTTAAATCAACTAAAAATATTTTTAAACAATAAAAAACATAATTTTTTTTATACATGGAAACAAATATTTTTAAATAATAATTTTAGTATATCTTCAATTCAACCTATGTTTATCATTTGTGAAAAAAAAGCGAAAAGAAAAAAAATGGACCAAATGAAAAAGTGAAAAAAAATTATTTGAGGAAGGTGCTAAGACCAATCTCATTAACTAAATACTTATAGTCAATATTCCTTGTTTTTAGACTTTAATTATAAGTATTCTAATAGTTTTTTATACTCCCTTTGTCCCTTAATATAAGTCGTTTTAGAGAAGTGTTTTTGTCCCTTAATATAAGTTGTTTGAGAATTTCAAGTAATCAAATTAATTGCTTAGTTTTTAATATTACCCCAAGTATTAAATACTCCCTCCGTCTCAGGATAAAAGTCCTTGTTACTATTTTGGGTTATCCCATGTTAAATGTCAACTTTCTTTTAATAACCAAACTTTTACACATTTTTTCTTATTATGTCCGTAGCATTAAATATCTCATATTTTTCTTATTCTAATTCTCTCTCCATATTTAGGTGGTGAAATTAAATATTAAGATCTGAATAATTTAGACATCTGAATAATATAGAGTATCTGAATAAAATTGTATTTGAATAAAAAAATGTTGTTTGATTATTAATTTTTCAAAATGTCTTAATAATAATATTTTACCGTATTACCCTTTAACACTTTTTTCTTTCTCAGGCTGCATATGAGCATATTCCAATAGTTCCAATTGTTTTTAAAGCTGCTGCCTCTCTTTCTCTCTCTCAAATTGGGGCAAAAACGGAGCAGATAGATAGAGATGGGGTTTTGATAATATATATCCAAATTCTTTTCATCTCACCTTCAATTTCAAGATCAACACTATCTATGCCCTCCACATCGTTGTTGCTCCTTTTCCTTTCCCTCCCTTTATATCTCTCTGTATATATGTTAACATGTTCGTGTATCTATAACTTTTCCTATTTTGTATGTTTGAAGTTTTTATCCCTTACAAAATTGAGTTCCTGAACTATTAATTTCAAAAAATTAACTTCTTTTTATGGGTTTTCGTCTTTGTAAAGCTAATTGCATTTTCCTTCCCCAAAATTATATGGGTTCCTTCCTCATAATTTCATAGGTTATTTTTATGGATTTTTCGTTTTTCTCTCAAATTCATGCATGTATAATGATCACATACATAAATATGTATATGTACATGTACATATTGAGAGAGAAATTGGAAAATAGTAGTCATGGCTCAAAATTGGATTTTGAATAGTTGAAGAGGAAAAACAGGGAAGGAGAAGAGGTTACTTTTGTCCATACAAAATATAAGCTCGTTCAGATACGAGTCTAGATGGTTTAGAATTAAATTTGAATCTTACCGATTAATTAAGAGGCATTAAGAGGTGCAAAAAAATTTATCAAACGAATTCAGCCTCTGACCGAATCAGAGGCACTCCTATTAAGAGCCATTCAGACCCAATCAAACACAACCTTAATGACATTATTATGTACAATTTTGTCATTTTATTCATCTTCTTAATATGCGTGAAAAGTCCACCAGAACTTTTATCCTGAGACGGAGGGAGTATAATTTTGGTTCTTTTACTATTTTTTGTCCAATAAATGACACTTTCTTTTTCCAATACAAGGACAATATAGACAATAAATATTATATTTAATGCTATACAATCATTTCTTTAATACTTGTGTACAATTTTAAAACGACTTATATTAAGGGACGGAGGGAGTATCAAACATAACAATTTCATTTAACACCCCTTCAAATAAATTTTTTTATGTTGACCCCCTAACCTCCTAAAATTTCAGTGGGGGCAGGTGCCCCCTGCCCCGTGCTTGGGTCCACCACTGTTGGGATGTTTTGATCTGGTAGTGAGACTTGTACAAGAGGAGGTATGAGACAGGCTTGCAGGTTTTTTAAAACATATTGTCCAAGTGGCCATTCTGGTTGACTACCTTCTCCTTATATTTAACTTGTACTACCTCCATCTCAAAATTAAAACTAGAGTCTACCTTGTTTATAGTTTTCCCAATTCAGCTGAACGAATAGTGATTTGATCTAGCTTTATTTTAAATATCAACTTTGATACTACACTGAGTTAAGTCATTGAATTGAAAATTGACAACTTTCTTATTATGCATGGTTTATCTAAAAGTGACTCAGTTTGGATGTAGGAGGTATAACTAATTTTTGTTGGAAGATAGACATTTTAGATAACTGTAATTGCATGAGAGTAAGGTTGTATCTAACAACTTTCTTGTAAACTTGTTGTTCATCATGCAAAACAGAACTGCAGAGAAATTGATTTGATATTCGCTGGTTCTCTCTCCCTCTTGCTCTCTCTCTCCCTTTTCCCCTCCCCTGGACTTTATTTTTATTGTGAATGAAGAGTATGAAATCAAGCAAAGAACTTATTTTATTTTATTTTACTCTTTGTATGCATAGATCACTGTTCTCTTTTCTTATGAACCTGCAACTGCATGAAAGTAACATTGTATATGTTTCTCCCTCTTAAAGTGGCTAGTGGTTTATTAGCTCATTTTCTATTGAGTGTTTCCTTGAGACTTGTGTTCAAGTTTTGACTCTCTTTATGTTGTCATAATAGGGCAAGTCATTAAGGGATGGGATCAAGGTATCAAGACAATGAAGAAAGGGGAAAATGCTATTTTCACCATTCCTCCTGAACTAGCTTATGGTGAGTCAGGTTCTCCTCCAACCATTCCGCCCAATGCTACTCTCCAGTTTGATGTTGAACTGCTAACTTGGGTTAGCGTTAAGGACATCTGCAAGGATGGTGGAATATTCAAGAAAATTCTCAAGGAGGGAGAGAAATGGGAGAACCCTAAGGACCTTGATGAAGTGTTAGGTATATTGTTAATCTTTATTTAGCAATGCTTAGAATTTTTATTTGGGGATATTATTGCTTCAATTGAATTGCAGCGGACAACTTACATTGCTGCTATTAATGTAGTCAATTACGATGTTCAACTTGAGGATGGAACCTTGATTGCAAAATCAAATGCAGTAGAGTTTACCGTCCAAGAAGGTAATGTTTTTGAGACCACTAGAGATCTACTTTTGTAATGTTGGCCTATTATATGGACGTTTCTCATTTGCAATTGTTATAGGTCACTTGTGCCCTGGTCTGGCCAAAGCTATAAAAACTATGAAGAAAGGAGAAAAGGTACTCCTTACAGTGAAGCCACAATGTGAGTAGGTTTCTTATATGCAGTTGTTTACTTTATGAGATCTGCATTAGGAAGCAAAGTTCTTTTAGAGTGAATTATCCTATATTTGTTCTTTTCGGTTGCAGATGGGTTTGGGGAGAAAGGGAAAGCAGCTTCTGGTGATGCAGCTGCAGTTCCACCGAATGCCACATTGCAGATTACACTAGAACTAGTATCATGGAAGACTGTCTCACATATCGGTGATGACAAGAAAGTTATTAAAAAGATCTTGAAGGAAGGGGAGGGATATGAGAAACCAAATGAAGGAGCTATTGTCAAGGGTTAGTTTCATGCCAGTAGTACTGAGATGATTAATGTTTTGGTTGCCAAACTTTTTCTTATCTAACAATTTATTGAATGTGCATCTAACAGTGAAATTGGTTGGGAAGCTGGAAGATGGTACTGTCTTCTTTAAGAAGGGCCATGATGGTGATGTGGAGCCTTTTGAGTTTCAGACAGATGAAGGTGTTGGAGCTTACCTTAGCTTTGATTTCTAAATTTAGTTGGACTATTCTTTCCTATTTCTTACTTTGCTGAGGTATGCATTGAACAGAACAAGTTATAGATGGGCTTGATAGAGCAGTGATGGCTATGAAGAAGGGGGAGGTAGCACTACTAACAGTTGCACCAGAATGTGCCTTTGGTTCATCTGAGTCACAGCAGGAGTTGGCTATGGTTCCCCCTAATTCAACTGTTCACTATGAGATTGAGCTTGTATCTTTTGTCAAGGTGTGATGATCATATTTTTTTTTGAAATATGTAGTCCTTTATGAGTTTAGTTCCAAGGTGTTCACATGTCATGTGGTGTTTTCAGGAGAAGGAATCTTGGGATATGAACACGGAGGAGAAGATAGAGGCTGCTGGTAAAAAGAAGGAAGATGGCAATGCATGTTTCAAGGCTGGTAAATATGCAAAGGCTTCAAAGTGCTATGAGAAGGTAATACTTTATATTAATATATTAACCTAAATGCAGAAGTTCATAACAAAATTTCATATTATTAAACTCGTGTATGAGTCTACTGGATATTGAACCTTTGTTTTTATGCAGGCTGCGAAGTACATTGAGTATGATACCTCCTTTGGAGAAGAGGAGAAAAAGCAGGCCAAAGCTCTGAAAGTGACTTGCAATCTCAACAATGCGGCTTCCAAACTGAAATTAAAGGAGAACAAGCAAGCAGAGAAACTGTGCACCAAGGTTAACCTAATACCTATACGTTCAATGTGCATGCTTGCACTCAACATTTCTCTTTTTGAAACATGTCATCGTTTCCTCTTTTGCTTATCTTAAATATTTGATGAAATGCTCATTGTTTTGTGGGGGTATTCAGGTACTGGAAATAGAGAGTAAGAATGTTAAGGCCCTGTACAGGAGGGCTCAAGCTTATATTAACCTAGCTGATCTGGATTTGGCAGAAATTGATATCAAAAAAGCTCTTGAGCTTGACCCTGCTAACAGGTTTGCTTAGTTCTTTTAACCACCTTAATCGTTGTTGCCATTATTTGTTAATGTTATTGTTGTTGTAGCTCAATTCATGTATGGTTTGGCTTGTATCACAATATTTAGGGATGTGAAGCACGAGTATAAAGTTTTGAAGGAGAAGATTAGAGAGTTCAACAAAAAGGATGCCAAGTTTTATGGAAATATGTTTGCCAAGTTGAACAAGCCGGAGCATTTTGAGTCCAATGTAAGTTTCTAGTATATAAAACATGTTTGAGCTAGCTGATTACCTGTTAAAAACATACTGATGTTCTAGTGGTTCTGTTTCGGTTACAGAAATCAGCTTCCAAGGAGGCAGAGCCGATGAGCGTTGATAGCAAGGCATAAGCAGATTTTAGAATGGACTTTGTATGATGATGATAAAGGGTCAAACGCCTAGTTTTATTATGGTTTCCTATGCTCGTCACTTCCCTTGTAAGACCCACTTGGGTTCTGGCATTCCGCATTAGAGAGAGAGTTGTAATGGATCTCTGATGGCAATTTCATGACTTCCAACTATTAATGAGATTTTTCATAATGGTTAATAATTGGTTCTTGTCATTAATTTTTGTGCTGTGCTGTGCGGTTCTTAGATTAGATTGGACATGCTTTTATTCAAAAAAGAAAAGAAAAAAGATGGAAAATGCTTGTATATACATATTTGCTTGTTATCGAGAAGTTGCATGGAATAGTGTTATTGGGTGGGAGAAATTCTTGATCCAGTTGATTACCACCGAGACCTTTTGAATTTACCTCGGCAAGAAGAGGTATTTTAAATTGTTTCGCTACCAAACCCAAGTTTGTCCCTTTATTTATCTGTGGAAACTCGGATTATTTCAACCAGAAGTCGTCCTAAAATTTCAAAATAGAGAATGAAATTATGAAAATCAAATCGAACAAAACACCTACACCATGTACACAAGCAATTGTACGTACATTGGTATTAATTACATTGTCCAACAAACAGGGTTGAGAGAGGACCGACTGGTTGAACCTACACTTCCTTAAATCTTTCCATCTCCATGATTTTCGACAACAATTTGGTCAGTACACTAAAACAATGTCTCTTTTCTGAAACAGATAAATCCCTTTAATTGGCAATCACATGTGGTCAAGCAAAGACTCATTGTTCATACTCTGGAAACACAAGTAGCAGCTTTCGAAACTCAAGACTAACAACTAATTAAGATTAATTAACTTACCTGCTCTCCGATTAAATCGAGACCAACACTTAGGAAAGTGACCCCTTGGAACAATAGAAAGTAGAAGTGAATGCCCTGAGCAGACAACAAGCTTCTCACTGCGGCAGCTAATAAAATAAATGCAAGGGCAAGTTCCTTTCTATACACACGGTTTCTTTTCTTTTTTGTTTTCTTGGACATCTCTAATCTGGTTAGCTCTGCAAGACCTGATTCTGAGGAGGACTTGTGCATACTAAGACTTCCCGCTGGAAGTTCAGGTTCGGTTTCAACAAAGGCAACTAAGTCTGCTTCCGAGGATCTGCCCAGTTTCTTAGTAACTATCCACTCATAAGAACTTCCTAATTGAAACAGTCCGGATATCATGGCATTGAATTTAGTCACTGACATGGTATTTTCAAACAGAAGGTAGGGAACAATAAATGGAAATGATCGTGGCACTGGAAGGATGTTCAGCAGAGACATGAGTCCAGGGATATAACAAACTACCCAAGCTGGTAACTCGGCTTCTGGCAGGAACATGGTCAGTGGGAGAATAATACAGAAGAGAGTGAATGAATAAAAGGGCAGAATAAGCTTCCGCAGGAGGAAGAAAATAAATATCAAATTGATCTTCTTACCCAAACTCACCTGCAGTGTAATAAAGTAATGTAACTACATCCGAAAACATCAACATGACTATAAAAATGTGGGATTAAGCTACTTAGCCCCAAAATTTGTTTTACGTGTGTGTGTGCATGAATGTGCTCATGCAGTAAATCTCATACTTCACAGAATGAAATTGCAATTATTTCAATCCCAAAAGAACTTTTACTAGACTCTAACGGTATAGAGCACCTCCAGGGAGGATATTTATTTTCTCACTTAGGCACTTGTTAGATATTAAAGTAATATGGAAATTTACAAAACCAAGTAAGATATTGCATTCCTCTGTATACTTAATCCTAGTGAACTTTTGAAGTCGAAATCAGGACATGTTAATTCAGATCATACTTGAATGAAAGACCAGAACTATATAAAGAATCAATCTAACCTTTGAACGGATTATGTCAAGAAAGCACAAACGGAACAATTGCATTGGACCCGAATGCCAGCGATATTGCTGCTTCATGTATGCCTCATAGGACTCTGGGAGTTCACATTGGCACTGCAAAAAGTAAGATTTAGTTATTACAACCATCATGTCCAAGCTCAAATATGTGTAGAGGCGCCAATCTTAATATGCTACAAACCTTAACATCATTAAGATAGATAAACTTCCATCCACAAAGGTGAGCACGGACAGCAATATCCATGTCTTCAACAGTTGTTCGATCCAACCAGCCACCACAATCCTCAAGGGCCTTGATTCTCCATACTCCAGCAGTTCCATTGAAACCAAAGAAGTTAATGAAAACTCCATTGACTTGTTGTTCCACCTCAAAGTGAAAGGATAAGTTTATATACTGCAATCTTGTGAGCAGGTTTTCGTCATTGTTCACAAAAGACCACCTTGTTTGGACCAACCCCAGGTCATCTTTTCCCTTCAAGAAGATAGGAAAGGTAATAAGACTTGGGGAAAATAGAGGAATCTTTTATTTTACCAAAGTCTACTTCATCAAGCTCGCCATAATTTATCCCACACATATTTCAATTCTGAGTCAAATATAAATCATTGAGCAAGTTAACAAAATAAGGGAGAGAACACTGAAATATTGATAGAACATTTAAGTAAATTGACACAAATAATAACCAAACTTTGAGTCAAATGAGCATTCTTGATATAATTCTTCTTCTTCACGACATCATCCTTACCATTCTTTGAAAAACACCCCTATCCCCTATCAGAAAAATCCCCAATTCTCCCTTGGGGGCTTCGACTCTCACATAAAGTTCTTGCTTTGATAATTCAAAAGTCGGAGAAGGTTTTTTACTGATGAATCGATAGTCAAAATCATTCCATTCAGGATCCCGTACTTTATCAAAACGTCGGATTTCTAAATTCTCATAGGGCCCCCCCGGAATTCCTTCTAAAGCCTGTTGAATAATGTGACTATCTAATAAGTTGAGCGAACTCTATAGTAAGCAACAGTCATTGTATGTTCAAGGGACCCCTTGTATATAATATTATTAAAATCTTTTAGCTCACAACTGTGGTTGAAGGTTCACGGTCAGGTGGAGTAGATGCTACAGGTAATGTACTGAAAAGGGACAACATTGACATAGTCGATTGATACAAAGTTGCATTCAACACCGCATATAAGGTTTTCCTCGTGGTGCATTTGGATGGTTGAGGATTTATTTGCGCAAAAATGCAACAAAATTCAGGGCACGTTGATGTGATTGTAAACAATGCTCCGTAACATCATGAATTCCTTTGGTCCTATATCTTTTCCACTTAATATTCTTAGGAGTGTTTTCCGTTCCTCTCCAGAGTAGACTCTTTCACCAAAATAATTTCATTATTCTATAATGAAATATATCTTTACGTTGGACAATCAACAATATTTTCATTTCTTACTGATAAGTAACAACAAACCATCATAAAAGTTGTTTGGATTCATCATGGATGGAAACCAGTCCAAGGAATGTGTTACATGGATAGGAAAAACTAATTCCAGCAAGGGACCTGTTTAATTTGTATATATTGCAAACGAATCCACAAATATCTATTAAGGGGGCAATCAAATACACAAAGTCATATGTGTTTGTATCTACAAACTGAATACCGGAGATTTTCCATGCAGTGAATTTCTTGAACTGATGATTGTATTTTTACAGACGGTGTTATTTGGGCAAGATAAAGTTACCTTGAAGTAAGGAATGGTTTTCTTCAAGAAATCTGGTGGTGGTTGGAAATCTGCATCAAAAAGTGCCACAAACTCGTAATCTTTTACATAATCGCAACTCATCGCAGATTTAAGATTCCCAGACTTATAGCCTGTGCGGATAAGTCGATGCCGATACAATATGTGCACACCCCTCATTTGCCATTTATGTACTTCTGCCTTGATAAGATCATGAACCTCCAAATCATCAGAATCATCTAAGACTTGTACAAGCATTCTCTCCCTTGGCCAGTCCTGTACACACACCGCTGCAATTGATTGGTGGTAAACCTGTTTGACACCCGAGTGAGACAAGATTTAGAATATGTATTCTCATAAACATCGCTAGGTTCGGAAAATGTTCAATCCCTAACCACTTACAGATAAATGTATCATAAAGTTAAGATGTCAATTTGAAAACTGACCGTAAGTATGGAAAATAAGAAAAAGTACCTAGTTTTCCATATTACCTACCACAGAACCTATAATTGAACTCTTTCAGTAACTATACTGAATATGAAAACTTTTTATAGAATCACAAACATAACTCAAAGAAGTGCAGTTTCCGTTTTCAGGTATGTTTGGAACTTGCAAAACACAAAGGAAAATTAAGGAAAAGGAAAACAAAAACAAAAAATACATAATAAAAGAAAATGACTATCTTAATCAGCATTAAAAAAAAACAATATGAAAATGCGGTGTTAATAGATGGCTAAGAAAGCTTAAATTTTTGTGCTATTTGATTTCTTTTCTTTCTTTTTTTCCAAGTTCTAAACATACCCTCATAAAGACATAAACAAAGTAAACATGTAATTATTTTTATGGATGGAAAAAGGAAAAGTTAGTTACAGAATTTATTAACTAGCAAGAGATTCCAAAACAAACCAAGTTTCACAATTCGAGCTTACTTACATAACAAAGATTACTTGCTACTAATAGTCTAGTACTCGCAATTCAACCACAAAGAATGCAGGATAGGGATTGGAAACACACATCTTCTTACCTCCCTCTCATTGCACATTGGGATTTGCACCAAAACCATTGGATAATCCTCCACATTCATCAGGTCATCTTCATAATCCATCTCGGCAACCGGCTGTATCCCCCGAAACTTGATCCAAAAACACCCCAGAACCAAAACTAGGCGATCCACGGACTGAACCAAGAACAAAACAACACACAAATTGGTCAAACCCTGCAGCGGTGGCGCCAAGTAATTTGCCCTAATTTCAAGCCAATTCGCGTAAAAATACTCCACGAAATCTTTAATATCGGAAGAATCCACCGAAGGGGGACTAAAATGCCATCCTTTAAAGTAAGCTAGAAGCTCCAATACTAACAACAAAACTATGATAATCAAAAACACCTTAATTAGGCGATACAGGCGCGATTCGTAGCGCGGGGAGTGAAGAAAAACGGGCGAATCGGGCGAAGTGAGGCGGCGTTTGGCGGTTCCGAGGATTGAGAAGAAGGCTTTGGTGGGGTAGGCGAGATAATGGTGGAATTTCAAGAGGTAAAGCCAGGACAATTGGCGGGCGCTCCGGGTTCGGTCTTTATCGACGGTGGGATCAGCGGTGGGGCTGGGAGGGATTTCGACGGTCAAATGGTTACGGATTTGTAGGGATTTGTCCAATAACAGGCCATCTTCTTCCCTGTGCTTGTTCCACCATTAATCTTGAAATTCATAATTTGGAGGTCGAGACATTAATAAATTTTATGATTTGTTGAATTGTACTATGTATGCATGTATAGTGTGTAGGGGTTGTATCGTTATGTATAAACTTTCATACTGTGATAGATTTGTTTGTTCTTGCGAGAGACTGTATGCATGTATGTGTATTTGTGATCCGTGATCCGGAGGGAGGGAGGGAGTTTTTTTTCATAATAATGTTTCTGTTTTTAGGCCGGATACGTATATAATAATAATGCATGCACTTTTATTTTTATTTTTGTCACGTGGACTCACTATACAATACAACAACATAATAATTTATAACAAGGCACATTTTATTTTATATATGTATATATATATATATATATATATTTAATAAAATATAAATGATTTTGAATTTTTCGCTCACTCAATAAATTATCTGGGTCGTCTAAAATTTGAGATAAATCTCACCGTCTACAGTTCGGAAAGCACGGGACACATCTAGTATATAGTATATATATATATATATATATATATATATATATATATATATATATATATATATATATATTATTTTGCATCTTTTAAGGTCGAAGATTTACCTAGTATTTTGATTATAGCTAGACGACTCACTTTTATAGTTTATGTTTATTTAAATTTTTAAATATTACTCCCTCCGTCCCAAATTAATTGCTCAGTTTTGACTTTTTAAAGTCAAATTGACCATTTTTAAAACTAATCTTTTTATTATTTTTGCTAAAATATAGGTGAAGAGATTATAACAAAAAGAAAGTATATACAATTTATTACTAATCCTAATTTTTATAATTTTAGAAATATATTTATATATGCTTAATTATTAATTCTAAAAATAGTCAAATTGACTTAAAAAAGTCAAAACTGAGCAGTTAATTTGGGACGGAGGGAGTACTTTCTAATTAGTAAACTAATTTTCAGTAAATTGTTACTCTTTAATTTGCCAGAAACTGTTGCCTAAACTTTACAACATTTTTCAATTTTTATAAATATAAATTAAACAATGACAAATAATTTGAGACAGAGAGAAGTAAGGGGATATTTGATAAAAACTGAATGAAACTAAATCTGAATTTGAATGAGCTGAATCTGAATCTGAATGAGTTGAATATGAATAAAAAAAGTTGTTTGATAATTGACATATCTGAAACATCTTAATGACAAAACTTTATTATTTTACCCCTCTGTAAAAATTCAAAATTGTTGTAAATTTATTTAATATTACTTAATATAATAGTTAATATTAATTTTTTAATTTTTTTACTTCATTTAGCTGCTCATTTAGCCATTCTGTTCAGCTAAAAAAATATGACTTAGCCATTCAACTAAGTGAGTCATTTAGCTAAGTGAGCCATTCAGACCAAAATAAATACACCAATCGATTCAGCTATTCAAATTCAGCTCTAAACAAACAGAACCTAATGGGGTGTTTGTTTAGAGCTGAATGGAGCTGAATTTGAATGGTTGAATCGGTCAGTGTGTTTGTTTTGGTCTAAATAGCTGAATCGATAATATAGACCAGCTGAATGGTTAAGTTAGATTTTTTGAGCTGAATGGCTGAATGAGCAGCTGAATGAAGTAAAAATTTTTTTTTAAAAATATTAACTATTATATTAAGTAATATTAAATAAATTTACAACAATTTTGAAATTTTTTAGAGAGGGTAAAAATTAAAGTTTTGTCATTCAGATATTTCAAACATGTCAATTATCAAACAACTTTTTTCATTCAGATTCAGATTCAACTCATTCAGATTCAGATTCAGCTCATTCAGATTTATTCAGTTTTTATCAAACACTCCCATATCTTTTTGTTAAATAATAAAGGCTACCCACTTTTCATTCCTTAGGGGAGACTAGAACTAATTTCGCAATTTACACAAAATTTGCGTATGTTTTAATCTTTAGAGTTTTTTAAATTCTATTTAAATATGGTTATAAATTTAATTTTAGAATATATAGTGTTGCATGGTTTAAGATTTTAAGTTTGAAATAATGATTGTATTATAAGATATTCAAATTTTATGTGGTACTCAACTTTAACCTTTTAATTTGAGAAATTGAAAATTTTGAATTAATTGTGATTAATTTTTAAGAATTTAACTTTTTGTAGTTGAATACTTGTTATTTTTAACAGCAAGTCAACCATGTTTGAAAGTTAGAAAGACATGTTTATTTTTTCTTCCAAGTAGAAGCTGAAGCACATTCTAAAATCACGGAAGTGGTTAGCATGAAGTTTATTTTTGGATAAGTTGGTCAATTAGTTAATAAAGTGTTAACACGCAGACGAGACTCTATGTGTATCAACATTCTATTGATCAATTGATCAACTTAAAAAAAAATAAACTTCATACTAACCGGATCCTAAAATCGCACCACACTAATCCAAGCGGTTTCGTGTTGCATTTTTTGATATGACAACTATATCCGACTGGTTTCATGTACGCTTTTTGTTCGGAACAGCACCATACTCACCTCACCCCTAGCATTCAGTGCAGTTACTGGGCTATTGTCGACAGTAGAAAACCTCATTTTATGGCCAGCAGGAATGATTAGACAGACCATCCAATTGGGCCTTTCTTGTCTATTTTAAATATAATAGAGGTATATTATGACATAATTAGTTTGATAATCATTTTATATCAACATGGATGGATGGATGGATAAAATGTTAGGAGTAAACAATGCCCCACAAGTGGTACAAATCCAATCACTTGTACATACACTAGCTAGTAGATTGGAATGCACATTATAATTATTGTAGGTAGGGGGTTGGTGAAACATATGATATGATGCTCCTTAATTCATTACTAACTGTGGTTTCTCCCAAACACCAACGACCCACCCAAAGTAAGCTAAGTAAAAGATTTATAATTAATAACTAGCTTAATTAAGCCTAGGTGGGATTAATTACAAGTAACAACACAGTGACAACTTAGCTTAGCTTAGCTAATAGCTATTGTGACGCTCCCAAAATTAGGTATACGTCACACATCTTGAGTCAGGTCGCCACTTACATGGTACATAAATTCAAATACAACTTAATAATACAACTGTCGTGTACAATACGACAAAACATAAACTGTGAGTTTGAATACAAATATTGTCTACTAGAGATTATACAAACTCAAAAGGAGTCCTTATTACAATTATTATTACATTATTTCACAGAATAGTGATGACTACTAATGCTATCATCTGATCCGTCACTCCGTTCCACGACTAGTCCCTGCTACGTTCTCATTTCCTGAATAGAACAATAAAAGTAAAAGGGTGAGCTCAACTAGCCCAGTAAAAATATTATGACTAAGATAATGCAGAATATATTGCCGTTAGCCTTCAACAGTGTTAAACTGATACAATATAACAAACATCAAGTTTAACTGCAGCGGAACAAACAATCCATTAAAAGAGTCAAGTAGAGAATAAAATCTACTATCTTTTATGATTTAGAAGGTTTTTCATCACTTTTATCGCTGGGACTCAGCTTAATAAATAATCCACATCATCGAATCACCCCTGCACTACGTCCAAGGATATTCTTTAGTATCACGACCATAATTATCCATGCACTACGGGCCAAGAATATTTGTGTATTCATTAATGGTCATGATCATGCCAACAACTGTCCATCAATGCACTACGGGCCAATGAGGACTTTTACCATATTATTTGTAACATTACGATCATGATTACACCGAATAATTCCTGATCAAAATCATACCAAGTCCATCTATGCACTATAGGCCACAGATGACTTTCAACAAAATATAAACTTTAGGATGATGACAATGATATAAGAATTCAATAAAATAAGTTCAAGAATTATTTTATCCAGGAACTAATAACGTCCAAATTGTCAACATGATACCGCTTTGTAGAGTAAAATTCAAGAATGCTCAGAAGAATATTTTCATGAAAAGATACTGGATGAAGCGCAAATATCAAGGATATTCCACTAATTTCATAGAGTATAGAAGTCAAAATTTTAACCAACTGAGTATAATAAGGAATGGAATAACAAAAGAAATCACCAGGCATGCGATAGACCGCACATGCAGGTTATTTCAACATAATAATAAATAACGGAATCAGGTCCGGCGTAAAACGCACAGACATGATATTTTAACAGAATAATAAAGACGAAATTAGGTCCGGCGTACAACGCACAGACAGGATATTCCAACAGAATAATAAAGACGGAATCAGGTTCGACGTAAAACGCACAGACAGGATATTCCAACAAAATAATAAAGACGAAACCAGGTCTGGCGTAGAACGCACAGACAAGATGTTCCAACAAAATGATAAAGAATGAAACAACAGAAGAATATCACCAAGTATAGGGTAGCCCGCGTATACAGGTTATTCTAACAGAATAATAAAGGATGAAATAACAGAAGTTCTCTTCATAGATAAGAAAGAAATAATACTCCCTACAAGTACAACAAATAATATTCTATACCTTTAGAAAAACTGGATACTGGAATAGTGAGGTAGCAGACTTCCCTTCTTCTTTCTATAATTTCTCTCTATAATAATTGCTCTAAAGCTTTTGTACATTGGTGAGAAATGAAGGAAGAATGAGCTTCTATTTATAGAAAAATATAGTTTCGATAATGTGATTCAATAGTACACATATGTGAACAAATAGTTATATAAGCATGTGAATTAATAGTAATTAATTACTCATTTATCCGATAAATTGCCCGATTATCAATATAACCCCTAGACATCAATTATCATCGGAATAAATATCGATTTTCACTAACACAAACAATTCCAACATAATGAAATCATTTTTATCAAAAATATAAATTTTAAAATTTTAAAATTTGACTTTTTCCCGAAAAAGTTAACTGTTGACTTTTTGACCAAATAGTGAATACTGGAAAATTTTGTGTTTATAGACTATTTTTACTAATTTCGTCGTTCTGGACTCAAATATTACGTCCGCGTCTCCAAATTCAACTCCGAACAACATTCATTATTAATATTATAACTCACAATATTTATCAACCAGGTCGTTCTCAGGAAAGAAAAGGCTTTCCAATAAAAATTTCTCTCTATTGGCGCGCAATTAGGTGACCAAACCTCTCCTTGACAGAACTTCTAGACATTATAAATATTGTAATTTATAATATGAATAACTTTGTCGTCTCAAGTATTGATTTAATAAAAAGTTGTAAGACCCCGAAAATTTTTAAATAAAAAGGAATTTCCTTTATTTATTTTTTTTGAAATAGTAAGGATGAATTTGATTAATATGGCTAGTTATGGGTTTAATGCGCAAATATTTTAAATAAGCAGGTGGTTATGAAATATTCATTGTTGTCGGGGAATATTCGTTTGGTCGTGGAATATTCTTGCTGTCGAGGAATATTCGTACGACGGCGCAGTCTTTTGTGGGCCCCATAACGGAAAGCGATTGGATGAAGAAAATGACAAAAATAAGTTGTTTATAAATAACGGCGTAGTTGTTACCGTTAATACTGTTGGAATACCCGGTGGTTAAAACACAGTAATACGCGTTGTTGCACAGTAGCACACGGTATTGCACCAATTATTGATTCTTACGTAAGAAGGCACTACTCAATAATTGTTACAGTAATTACTGTTCAGTATTTTATATTATTGATTCAATAATTGCTGCATTGATATTTTATATTACTGTTGTTTCAATAATTGTCACTACACAGTATTTTCCATTATCGAAGCAATAATTCATATTATCTGAATAATATTATTTGATAACATTATTGGCAATATCTAGAAAGTTCTGTCTAAGGAGAGGTTTGGTCACCTAATTGCGCGCCAGTAAGAAGAAATTCTTATTGGAAAGCCCCCT
Source organism: Panax japonicus (assembly GCA_020205505.1). Taxonomy (NCBI): domain Eukaryota; kingdom Viridiplantae; phylum Streptophyta; class Magnoliopsida; order Apiales; family Araliaceae; genus Panax; species Panax japonicus. The sequence continues at coordinate 75,828,106 of CM035109.1, forward strand.
CTTTCTTGGGAACGGCCTGGTTGTCAGTATTGTGATTCTGTAATATTATTTGTGAATAATTAAATTATTAATTTATATGATGAGGAAAATATTGATTTTATGTGGATATAGATGGAGAAAATTTTTATTGTGACAATTGTTGAAAATTAATATTTTATCTTTTTCTGATAAAATAATTCATTTAAATATATTATTTTAATAATATATTAACGGTGATATTTTTACGATGAATGTGGGGTATATGAGTATATGTGGAGGAGGAGTATTTTTGTTACCAAAAATATTTAAAGCATGTTTTATGTGTCGGTGGACCCTATTTATTGACTAAAATTTGATTATAGCCTGTAAAATCGTCCGTTTGTGGATTTCGGCCAATTTCTGTTTCGAATTTGGAAGAACTTCCTTCTGCAAAGTTGTAGATAATGGAATTTCCTATAAAAACACGCGAGATTCGAATTTTCTGGCAAAAAGGGCTATTTATTATGAATTATTGAAGTTTCGGAGTTCCAAATAATTGATTTTTAGAAGTTTTAAATATTTATAATAAGAAAAACGTTTTTTGTCAATAAAGTGTGGGTCTTGCATGTGTTTTACTTGCTGAAATCAGATTCTAAGTTGGCGTAGAAAGCTTAATATATATATTATTATTATATTAAATTTTCTGCTTTGGTGTTCTAAGTAATTTCCTATAAATAGATGCTTAGGTTAGAATTGAAAATCACACCAGAAACTGAAGTTTTTCTCTCTATATTATCGAGCGTATTCTTGTGAGTATTTTGAGTATACTTTGAGTATTGCTATACGGTGCAAGTTCAAGTCATAGCTTATATCCGGTGTTTTATCTAGAAGTGATGTCTTTCGAGGTAAGGGATGTTATTTTCTTCTAAAATGATATTATTTCTTCAATATCATTATGCTGAAATGTTGGTTGGAACTTTTTATCAAATTTGGAACTTTTTCATGTCGGGGTTACTATTCATGAGTTACTATTCATGAGTTACTATTCATGAGTTACTATTCACGAGTTACTATTCACGAGTACTATTCACGAAGCGTGAAGATGTTTTTTTGTGAAATTTCTATCTTTTGGTGTCGGAGTTACTATTCACGTATACGATACTATTCACGTATACGGTACTATTCACGTATACGGCACTATTCACCAAAAAATGAAATTTCTTCTTTTCGTCCAAAATATCTATTCTGGATACTAGCTTTGATTGTATCCATGTTTTGATCATTCTTGAATTTTACTTCAGTATGATTATTTATGAAGTATTTTTGAACTCGGATTGTTTAAAGTACGAATCCTTAATACTTGTTATTTTGTTTCACTGGATTCGTTTCCTTTAAAATATTTTTCATCATCCTCAGTCCTAAATGATGGTGTTAATGAATATCTTTGGCCTGTAGTGCAAAGATGGTTGATTTTATTATGAATATCTTTGGCTCGTAGTGCAAAGATGTACAGGTGTTGAGATGAACATGAACAATTGATGAATATCTTTGGCCTGTAGTGCAAAGATGAACAGGTGTTTAGATGAACATGACCAACTGATGAATATCTTTGGCCTGTAGTGCAAAGATGAATATTTGATTTGATTTGAGATATATATTGATTGATGTTACAGGGATAAAATATTGATGATGGACTTTTAAATTCATAGATGTTAATAGTATTCCCTACTTAACTCTTCTAATGAATTGTTGTTTCCGCTGCAGTTATTGATCTAAAACTTGTTGTCTATTGTATTCTATCAGATTTTTCCCTGTTGAAGACTAACGATAATTTGTTGTATATTATCTTAGTCATAATATTCTTTACTAGGCTAGTTGAGCTCACCCTTTTCGTTGTTGTTCCATTTTTTTTCTCAGGAGGCGAGAATGTAGCGAGTACTAGTCGGGGTATGGAATGAAGGTTCTAGAGAGAGTTGTTTAGTAGTCCTCACCATTTGTTTTGTAAAATTATGTATCAATAATTATGATGGGGATTTATTTGCATGTGGATATTGTCTAGATGACAATGTTTGTATTCAAACTCACAGCTTATGGGTTGTAAAAGTTGTAGTTGTTTCTGTACCATGTATTTGACAACTCAGAATGGGTTGGGTGGAATGGACCTATTTTGGGGGTGTCACAGTTGGTATCAGAGCTTAGGGATATGATCTCTGGCGGAGATCGGGGAATAGAACTAGGAGGGGAGAGACGAGTAAATCCTTCGCTAGTGTGTCCTACCTAAGCTTATTTGTTGATCGGTCATAATATAGGGGTATTATGTGACTTGTTAATTTGTTTAATTAACCCTTGTTTTATGGCAGTATTTGAGAATGTCGACTGAGAATATTAACAGTGGAGTTAATGAGACCGTGGAGATGCCTGTACTTACCAACGAGGAGAATGTGCAACAGGCTGGCAATGTTCCTCCTGTGAATAACACCACTGAGCGGACGATGAACGACGGGATGTTTAGAAGCTTTTTGCAGTTCATGCAAAACCAGACGAGGGAGACTCGTGTTCAAAATACAGGAGGAAATGATGGCAATTCACGGGTGGTCACAGCCAAGCAGTTCAAAGAGTTGGGACCACCAGAATTCTGGGGAAAGCCGGATCCGATCATGGCGGAAACGTGGGTCAAACAAATTACCAAGATATTCGATGTCTTGGGATGCATGGAGGAACAGAAGGTTCCATTCGCCACCTTTATGTTCCGTGGCGAGGCAGACTACTGGTGGGAGTCGGTGAAGCGTACACATCCAGCCGCACTCAGCATGTCATGGGAGACGTTTCAGAAACTTTTCAACGAAAAATACTTTCCTGAAAGTATTCGCCATATGAAGGAAGTGGAGTTTATTAGACTAGAGCAGAATAACATTACGGTGTCCCAGTACGAGGCGAAGTTCACGGAGTTATCCAGGTTTGCACCTCATTTGGTGGAGAATTAGGAACGTATGACGCGGATGTTTCTGAGAGGTTTGAAACCCGGTATACGTCAGTATCTCATTTCTCATAAATTTTCTATCTATTCAGATGTTGTCAATAGGGCTCAGTTGTTAGAGCGAGATAACGAGTACGTTCAACCGAGGGACCATAACCAGGATCATACCGAAGATAGCAGTCATCAGAATAACGATAACCAACGGAGAAAGAAGAATATGGAAAAAGGCGGTAACCACTTTGGTGGTAATCGTGGCCATGAAAATAGAAGAAGCGAGTCGGGAGGAGATTTTAAAAATAGGAGATTTAACAACGACCATGTGAAGACGACAGTGCCAGCAGCAACTGGTTCCAAGGGAGGAGAAAGACCACCTGTCGTATGTTACAAATGCGGGAAAGAGGGACATATCAGCCCAAACTGCCCACAACAGTTCAAGGTATGCTATAATTGTGGAAAGGAAGGACATATCGCTCGAGAGTGTACGGTAGCGAAACCAATTCAAGCGGGGATGGTGATTCAAAAGGATGTCCCAGAAAAGTCAAAGTCAACAGTTCCTGGAAGAGCGTTTGTCGTGACCGGTCAAAATGCGAGGAACCCGAACGAAGTTAGCACGGGTTAGTTAATTATAATTCTTGCGAAGTTTATACCTTACTAGATACCGGTTCTACCCATTCTTTTATCTCTCTTGCTTGCGTTCAACGTTTGAATTTGACTACGGAGCAATTAGACTTTGACCTATCTATGGAGACTCCGTTAGGAGAAACTTTCATTACATCCGTTGTTTAGAAATCTTGCTTGATTCAAGTTGGCACAATCACATTACCTGTTAACCTTATTTCTATAGAGATATTTGCTTTTGATGTGATTTTAAGGTTAACTACTCATCATGCCAAAATTAATTGCTTTTGTAAGGTTGTTAGTTTTTATATTCCTAAGCAACCTGATATTCGAACTCAAGCAATCAAACCATTGAAGTCAAACATTTTCATATCAAGCCATAAAGTCATTCGTTTATTGAAAAACGGATGTCAAGTTTTCTTAGTTCATGTTATGGATTTGAATAAAGACACGTCAGATTTGAATAATATTCCTGTTGTTATTGATTTTTCCTAACGTATTTCTTGAAGAATTTCTTGGCCTACTCCCAGAGCGTGATATTGAATTTTGTATCGACTTTAAATCCGGTACAAAACCCATTTCTAAAATCTCATGGCTCCTATTGAACTTCAGGAGTTAAAAACCCAACTGTAGAAGTTGATACCCGAGCCTTTATCTGGTGACTTCCTTTGTGGAATACACAGAAGCCAGACTCTCCGTAGGGGACGCCATATTCGTACGGTAGTAAACTGATAGGTGTCATTGTAACGTGCTATCCAAGGTTGGGATATGAGTCGCAGTAGAGAGCAACCTAAGTCGATAATCGAAATACGTAGCTTTCTAGTCTTAGTTGGTTATTATCGGAGATTCGTTTAAGGATATTCTCGAATCGCTATTCCATTAACGCAGCTGACTCGTAGAGATACAAAATTCGAATGGAGCAAGGAATGTGGGAAGGGCTTCGAAGAACTCAAGAGGAGACTCATTTCAGCACATGTTCTGACCATGCCGTCTTGGAAAAGCGAACGTGGTAGCTGACGAGTTGAGTAGAAGATCGTATACGAGTATGAGTACGATATTGTCAAAGACTCATTTCGTAAAATTTAGAGATGGAGATGAAAACTCTAGATACCTATGTGATGATATACGAGTATAATCGACTTTAATCGATAAAGTTAAAGTTGTTCAAGCTACACACCGGAGCTGGTGAATATGAAGAAGCAGGTACAAGAAGTTCTTATTCCAAAAGCGAGAATTGGCGATGTGAGCAAAGCTCAAACCTTCGATTTATTAGTCCATTTGAAATTCTCTATCGAATAGGAACTGTGGCCTATAGACTCGTTTTACCGCCAAGTATGTCGCGTGTTTATAACATTTTTTTTTGTACCGATGTGGACGACTCGAACCATGTTATTGAGTTAGAACCGGACGAGATAGCCGAAGACTTAACATACGAGGAGGTACCTGTCAAGATCTTGGATAGGAAAGAACATGTCCTATGTACCGAGGTTATACCACAAGTTAAAGTTTTGTGGAGGAATCATGTTATAGAGGAAATGACCTTGGAGTTGGAAGCGGAAATGAAAGCGAGGTATCTTTACCTTTTCGAAACACCAGGTACGTCAATTTCGAGGACGAAATTTCATAAGGAGGGGAGGTTGTAAGACCCCGAAAATTTTTAAATAAAAAGGAATTTCCTTTATTTATTTTTTTTGAAATAGTAAGGATGAATTTGATTAATATGGCTAGTTATGGGTTTAATGCGCAAATATTTTAAATAAGCAGGTGGTTATGAAATATTCATTGTTGTCGGGGAATATTCGTTTGGTCGTGGAATATTCTTGCTGTCGGGGAATATTCGTACGACGGCGCAGTCTTTTATGGGCCCCATAACGGAAAGCGATTGGATGAAGAAAACGACAAAAATAAGTTGTTTATAAATAACGGCGTAATTGTTACCGTTAATACTGTTGGAATACCCGGTGGTTAAAACACAGTAATACGCGTTGTTGCACAGTAGCACACGGTATTGCACCAATTATTGATTCTTACGTAAGAAGACACTACTCAATAATTGTTACAGTAATTACTGTTCAGTATTTTATATTATTGATTCAATAATTGCTGCATTGATATTTTATATTACTGTTGTTTCAATAATTGTCACTACACAGTATTTTCCATTATCGAAGCAATAATTCATATTATCTGAATAATATTATTTGATAACATTATTGGCAATGTCTAGAAAGTTCTGTCTAAGGAGAGGTTTGGTCACCTAATTGCGCGCCAGTAAGAAGAAATTCTTATTGGAAAGCCCCCTCTTTCCTGGGAACGGCCTGGTTGTCAGTATTGTGATTCTGTAATATTATTTGTGAATAATTAAATTATTGATTTATATGATGAGGAAAATATTGATTTTATGTGGATATAGATGGAAAAATTTTTTATTGTGACAATTGTTGAAAATTAATATTTTATCTTTTTCTGATAAAATAATTCATTTAAATATATTATTTTAATAATATATTAACGGTGATATTTTTACGATGAATGTGGGGTATATGAGTATATGTGGAGGAGGAGTATTTTTGTTACCAAAAATATTTAAAGCATGTTTTATGTGTCGGTGGACCCTATTTATTGACTGAAATTTGATTATAGCCTGTAAAATCGTCCGTTTGTGGATTTCGGCCAATTTCTGTTTCGAATTTGGAAAAACTTCCTTCTGCAAAGTTGTAGATGATGGAATTTCCTATAAAAACTCGCGAGATTCGAATTTTCTGGCAAAAAGAGCTATTTATTATGAATTATTGAAGTTTCGGAGTTTCAAATAATTGATTTTTGGAAGTTTTAAATATTTATAATAAGAAAAACGTTTTTTGTCAATAAAGTGTGGGTCTTGCATGTGTTTTACTTGCTGAAATCAGATTTTAAGTTGGCGTAGAAAGCTTAATATATATATTATTATTATATTAAATTTTCTGCTTTGGTGTTCTAAGCAATTTCCTATAAATAGGTGCTTAGGTTAGAATTGAAAATCACACCAGAAACTGAAGTTTTTCTCTCTATATTATCGAGCGTATTCTTGTGAGTATTTTGAGTATACTTTGAGTATTGCTATACGGTGCAAGTTCAAGTCATAGCTTATATCCGGTGTTTTATCTAGAAGTGCTGTCTTTCGAGGTAAGGGATGTTATTTTCTTCTAAAATGATATTATTTTTTCAATATCATTATGCTGAAATGTTGGTTGGAACTTTTTATCAAATTTGGAACTTTTTCATGTCGGGGTTACTATTCATGAGTTACTATTCATGAGTTACTATTCATGAGTTACTATTCACGAGTTACTATTCACGAGTACTATTCACGAAGCGTGAAGATGTTTTTTTGTGAAATTTCTATCTTTTGGTGTCGGAGTTACTATTCACGTATACGATACTATTCACGTATACGGTACTATTCACGTATACGGCACTATTCACCAAAAAATGAAATTTCTTCTTTTCGTCCAAAATATCTATTCTGGATACTAGCTTTGATTGTATCCATGTTTTGATCATTCTTGAATTTTACTTCAGTATGATTATTTATGAAGTATTTTTGAACTCGGATTGTTTAAAGTACGAATCCTTAATACTTGTTATTTTGTTTCACTGGATTCGTTTCCTTTAAAATATTTTTCATCATCCTCAGTCCTAAATGATGGTGTTAATGAATATCTTTGGCCTGTAGTGCAAAGATGGTTGATTTTATTATGAATATCTTTGGCTCGTAGTGCAAAGATGTACAGGTGTTGAGATGAACATGAACAATTGATGAATATCTTTGGCCTGTAGTGCAAAGATGAACAGGTGTTTAGATGAACATGACCAACTGATGAATATCTTTGGCCTGTAGTGCAAAGATGAATATTTGATTTGATTTGAGATATATATTGATTGATGTTACAGGGATAAAATATTGATGATGGACTTTTAAATTCATAGATGTTAATAGTATTCCCTACTTAACTCTTCTAATGAATTGTTGTTTCCGCTGCAGTTATTGATCTAAAACTTGTTGTCTATTGTATTCTATCAGATTTTTCCCTGTTGAAGACTAACGATAATTTGTTGTATATTATCTTAGTCATAATATTCTTTACTAGGCTAGTTGAGCTCACCCTTTTCGTTGTTGTTCCATTTTTTTTCTCAGGAGGCGAGAATGTAGCGAGTACTAGTCGGGGTATGGAATGAAGGTTCTAGAGAGAGTTGTTTAGTAGTCTTCACCATTTTTTTTGTAAAATTATGTATCAATAATTATGATGGGGATTTATATGCATGTGGATATTGTCTAGATGACAATGTTTGTATTCAAACTCACAGCTTATGGGTTGTAAAAGTTGTAGTTGTTTCTGTACCATGTATTTGACAACTCAGAATGGGTTGGGTGGAATGGACCTATTTTGGGGGTGTCACAGAAATATTTTATGCAGATGATACTGTGACAATAATTGAATCAATAATATGAGAGATATGATGCAACAATTTCTGTAGCAATAATTGAGTATAATTGAGTGACTTCTTACGTAAGCATCAATAATCAATACCGTGTGCTACTATGTAACCACGCGTTTTACTGTACTTTTACTACCGAGTAGTTCAACAGTTTTAACTGTAACACTTCCGCCGTTATTTTTATAAAAAGATATTTCTGTCGTTTTTTAACTACGACAATACTTCCGTTGTGGGGTCCACCAATGATTGTGCCGTCGTACGAATATTCTCCGACAAAAAGAATATTCTCCGACCAATCGAATATTTTATAACAACTTGCATATTTTGATAAATTTATAAATATTACCCACGACTATAACATTATATCAAATCCACACCATAATAATCAAAAATATATTTCGAGAAAATTTAATCTTTATTCAAAAAAATCTGGGGTCTCACAGCTATAGTGGTGGCAGACCCAACCATGCACTCACACTAATGTATGTATGTATGCATGTATGTGTCCTACAAAACAAAACAACCACCCACCACAACCCTTGAATCTCTTCGGCTATCTATCTCTTAACGCTAAGATCTTTTCACTCGCCCTAATCATGTAAAAGCGCGTCCAATCCTACACAGTAAACACGTCAATACCAGAAGCTTGACGGCTTGGAGCGTCGAAGGATAACTCCGGCGTGAGAGTCAGTACAGACAGATACAATGATAACAATTGAAGTGTTTAGCTCTAGTGTTTTGATAATGAAAATATCAGTTACCTCTTTTGTTCTCCTGCTCTTTCCTTATATACTCCAATCTTCAATGTGTCAGCAGCCGACTTGCCTTCTGACACCAGCCCATTGCAATAGCTCACCGGCTCATTTCCCCATTGTATGTCACCTTTTTCCATCGCCGGCCAACTATGTCCCATCCTCATTAATTAAATGCAGAATGGACAGTCAAAGCCTATCAATGTCATCATCACCGGTCAAAGCTCAAACAAGACCATTATTCACTTAATGGTCAGGCTCAAGGGTTCGGCCCAATGACCCGGCCCAAAATAAAGATAACCCAATATATCTAAAATATTATGACCCAACTCTCTTCATTCTTAATTCTTTTCTTGGTGGACTTCATTTTCGATCAATCTCACCACAAAAAGTTTTGTAGCTAATTTCCACAAACTCAAACCTTTTCCCCCTCCTCTGATCTAAATGTAAAGCCTAAAGGATTTGATAATGACAGTTGACCTGGCCACTACTGATATATAGCTTCATACACATACCAAGTGATACCATGCTCCACATATATCTCCTGTACCGACAGCAAGGATTTAAAACACTTTTCTTAAATGGCAAAAACTACATTTACTCGTCTGTGATCGGACTTGAAACTAATTGATCACTAAATTTTAAAAATATGTAATTGGACGGAAGTCAAATAATTACACACATGACATTAAAAAATAAAATAAAAATATTATTATTTTCTTATGTGGCAATACAAAAAAAAATCATTGATTATGTGGCAAAAAATGATTAAAATAATATTAAATTTAAAATAAATAATAATTCATTCATTTTAAAATAAAATAATTAATTTTAACAAAAATAATAATAAATTTTAAAATAAAATAATTAAAATAATAAAATTAAAATAAAATCTATTTTTGTGTTTAAAAATAGATTTTTTTTAAAAAACAGAAATTTTTTTAAACAAATTTTTTTAAAAACAAAATTTTATTTTACATGTTAAAAAAAATCTGTTTTTGTTTTTAAAAAGGAGAATTTTTTTTAAAACAAAAGTTTTTAAAAACAAAATTTTATTTTATAAGTTAAAAAAAATTCTATTTTTGTTTTTAAAAAATAAAAACAGAATTTTTTTTATATGGCAAAAATGATTTTTTTTACAAGTTAATTATTTTTTTAACCGGAATGATTAATAATTAATTTTTAAAATAAAAATAAAATAATCATTTTACAATTTAATGATTAATTATTAATCATTAATTCCAAATATTTATTTTAATTATTTTATTTAAAAATTTAAAATTTTATTTTTATTTTTAAAATTAAATATTTTATTTTAAAATGAATTAATTATTATTTATTTTAATTTTATTATTATTTTAATCATTTTTTGCCACATAATCAATGATTTTTTTTAATTTTTTTTATTGCCACATAAGAAAATAATAATATTTTGATTTTTTTTCTATGAAACGTGTAATTATTTGACTTCCGTACAAGAAATTGGACGGAATGGCCTGAATTTTCAGTTTTATAAAGTATACCGGTCCAATTGTATATTTTTAAAGTTCAGTGGCCAATTGCTTACAAGTCGACGACCATAGGCTGGTAAAGGTGTTTTTTGCCTTTCTTAAATAGTACTCTCTTAAATAACATTTCTTTACCTTTATTAAAACTACGTCGTCGTTTTGGAGATTCTTTAAAAAAAATAAGTGAGGCAGTCAGAGGCATTTTTGTAAATAAAATAAAGTAAGTGGGACAACTCTATTTTAATATTATTTTGTATTTTAAAAGAATCTCCAAAACGACGTTGTTTTAATAAAGGAGTGCTATTTAAAAAAGAGATTGATATTTAAGAGAAGTGTTTTAGATCCGTCATCTCCGCTATAATATCATAAAGTGATTTACAACTTCATAGTTTGTTTGGACATCATTTGTACTATTTACTTTTTGGATAAACATAATAATAATTAAATTAATTAAAATGAAAAAAAATAAAAAGAGAGAAAAGTTACAAATAAAAAAATGCTAATTTCCCAGCCCTTAAAGTAGTAATTTTCATTTAAAAAGAGAAGAAGAAGAAGAATTAGGCCAGGTTCAAAGTGCAAACAAACACATAGTTATCATAATTGAAACTGGATTATGAGTGAGAATATTGGATAAGATTTGTTTTTATAAAAAAAAAAGAGGTTAATTCCTGCAAATTTTATCTTTATAGTAAAAGACAATTAAAAGTCGGATCCCAGAGCAACACTCTTCCGTGTAAAATAGAGTATTATTATTATTATTATTAAATCACACTAATTAGAAGAACAATAATACAATTAAGACAAGAGGGGAGAAATCTTTTTTTACTAACCGCCTCTCATTAAATATTTAAAAAAATCTATCTTATAAAGGTACGATCAACTCCACTACATTAAGTTAATTTTCTTGATTATTTTTCTCTCTCTTCACAATCAATAAAAAGGGAACAGAAGCACTTGTGTGTTGTGGTTGTTAATCTATGAAATGTGGCAGAAATTAAGCATGGTTGACTCCACCTCAATCTAACCCAATTCTTAATCTGATAATCTTATTCTTGTCCAATGGATGGATGTACTACATACATTTTCTGATTTGGAAAATTAATCTCCACAGCAGGAGCAGATACTCGCCGAGAAATTACATGGTGAAATCAATTACAAAAAATATAACTTCAATTATAAAACTAAATGGAAAATAATTTATAGATTAGATTAGAATTTAGTGTGGTCAGAGCTCAATTTTCACGTGACATGTCTGGTTTGGGGCTGCATTGAACAAATACCAATCTTAAGGAAGGACATGGCAGTAGCACTACAATTTATTTATTCAAAGGAAGGAACCCATTTGAACAATGTTCATCCTCGGAGAATGCAGGAAACTGGACATAATATTTAATAAAAAAAAATTATACTAGGAAGTAGCAAGTACATAATTAGATTATGAAAAGATTATATTCTGCTCGAGGTTTCTGTTAGATGCTAATTAGTTACCTGAGAAAGGCCTTCACCAAATCCATCTAAATGCATACCCAGGTTGCGGCACAATGTGGCATGCTCCACTGATTTATGTACTTGTGGGATTTGCTGACCCTGGGCCTGGTGGCCGTAATAAGCTGATGCAGAGGAGGAATTTACCTGCCACATTTGGTTTGGAAAAGTTCCATTTGGCTGGAATATTATCTGAAATTCATACAAATTTCTGTTTTTTTATAGCAAATGTTGGTTGTAGTATCATAAAGAAATGTTAGTATTGACTTACATCCTTTGAGAGAAGAGGACTATCCATTCTTGGATTCACAGTAGCCAACTTCATAGAAAGAAACTGCAACCAAAGTTCAAATTATCATCAATAATCAACGAAATGCATCTTCTTATTAAGATGGGTACGTGATTAGTAGCTAGTTTAAGTAAATTTACCTCAACCTGGCGCTGTAATGACTCCACATAATTTATGATTTCATCCAGCATAACTGCTTTTCCGGTCACCTACAAGCCCATATATAACCCAGGTTATATACTAGTGGACCTATAAACGTACTGTGACCAAAATCTACGAGTTTGAATATATACCTTATTGCAACCTGGCACAAGATCTTGGAGAAGCTTCATTCTTTCACTAATTTTCTCTCTTCGGATCTGATCAAATGAAGAAAAAAAGGCGATTAGTCTACTAATTCTTGGCATGAACTGATTTTTTAGAATTAAACTTGAATTGGTTCAAGGTGGGATTACTCTTTCTGCTAAACTATGGCTGTCAGTGGCTTGACCCCTTCTTGCCCTGACATGAATATAGTCTGTTGGTGGCTCAGGAGTCTTTTGGTCGTTATTAGCTTGTTTCTGATCCTCCTCTGCACCTATCTTTGTTTCCTCCTCTGTTTTAACACTTCCACCACCACCTGTCATTTTGGATCTCTTTACATTTAAATTATCATCACCTTCTGCTTCCTGAAAGATTAATTCCCAATCAAATCCAAGAAAGAGTAAAAAAATAAAGGAAAACAAAAGCAAAAGTAAAAAAGATTCATCTTTTGCTTTTATAGGAGTATTTTATTTTTACCTTTTTAGCATTGGCAGACTGGGATAATGCAGCTTCTTTTGCTTTTCCTCCTGAGACTCCTTTTCTTTTCCTGTAATTCAATTCTTTTGGAGTTCCTAGACTATTTTCTCCACTTGGGTTTTGTTCAGAAACAGAGGACGCCTCATTGGAATTGGCAGCAGACCCTGATAAATTACTGAATTTTCTGCAGGAAGCTGAGGCAGAGCCATTACCAGACCTCATTTCCATCTGGGTTTGAACAGAATTCTTGTTTACCTGTATACCCATTGGAGATCCAGCTTCCTTAAGAGAAAAACTACTAGAAACTCTTGGTAACTTACCATTTCCCATTAATAAGCTACTAGATCTATATTGAAATTCAGCATTATTCAGACCAATTTGGCTTGTTCTACCATTAAAACTACGGCTACCAAAACAAGAAAACTTAGCTGCCCTCTCCGCAAACCCAGGATCAGCTGAGAGTGCAGGCAAAGCAGAATTCGTAGGTATTGGATTCCCTAAATTGGGCAAGTTTTCTTTCACAAAATGACTCATAATTGGCAAATGTAATTGAGGTGGAGAATCCGTGGGTGTGTTATAACATGAACTGTTGGGACTATTATCTCCACCACCAATGTAAGAAGCCCCCTGCAGGAACTCCGGCGAGATCTCGCCGGTGTTGAAAATTGTACCCAATTTTCCTTTCAATTCTCGAATTTCAAAGGTATCAGCGGCAGAATTGGAAGCTGCAGGAGATGTTACCATCGAGCTCAAAGCTGACTCGAACTGAGAATACTGTTCCATTAACTTATCAAAATTTGGATTGTGGAAACCGTTTGGCATTTCTAATGCTGACAATGAAGGGTGGAAGTGGAGTTGTGGTGGAAATTCAGCATTGAAAAAATACTCCTTTTCCATGTTGAAAGAAGAGATTTTTGGAGCAGGGTATTACAGGTGATGATTCAAAGAGAAAACCCAGATGAGAATTTCAAATACTGAGCTTCAATTTGAACAGACTTATAGGTTCTTGATATATATTTATAGAGAGATGGAGTGAAAAAAAAATTAGGTGGTTAACAAACAGGGGAAACAAAGGAGTAATTTGGATGAGGGAAATAATGAATGAAAGTTATGAAGTGTGGGCTCAAAAATGATTGAAATCTTTTGGGGGGAGACGAGATTATAGGAAGGAAGGACGAGAAAGGGGAAGCTTATGGGTTGGGCAATGAAAACTTATATAGCCAAGAAGGAAAAGGTTTGTTCGACCTTTTTTCTTACTTCTTCAATTACCATTTTCCCTTCTCTCAAGTCTAATCATCTAACGAAATATAAAATGGAAAGAAAGGAAATGCTTGTTTGTCGTTTATAAATTTTAGAAGAATAAAGTATTTATTTTTTTATATTATTCTTATATTCTCTTATTGTTTTAAAAAAAATCATAAATAAATAATGATAAAATTTTAAATAAATTTTAATCGTAACTTAGTTACTCATAGCTCGTAATTTTCGGGGCCTTATTATAATAGTAATACTAGTAAAACGCACCGGTTGGAATCAGTTTATTTGTATATTCAAGATAGGATAGGTTGTCTCCTCTCTGTGTCTACAAACGATTGGAGTTTGAGTTTTTCTTATTAAAAAAGTCAAAGTTAATTAAAATATGAGTTACTACTACAACTACTATATTTAGTAATTGGACGGTTAATAGTAGGGTAGTGATGGAATTTCAAACAAATTTTTTCTTTGATAAATAATATTTTTTTAATTCATGGACAAAACGACAATCTTTTAGGAACACATTAAATGAAAAGTCAAGTCAATGATTGCATCCAAATTCTAACCTCTCCGGCTTAATCGGCTTTGGTCGGATTCACATAAATCCACCGGCGTACTCTGCTCTCTGCCTCCACTCCAATTCCAATTCCAATTCCCAGACGGTGTTTTTTATTTCCTGATTTAATCAAACCAAACCACTTTCAACGTTTTACTCCCTCGGCCAAAAAATGTTTCTGAATTTTCTCATGTTATGTTTTACTTATTTGATTTTGAATAATATAAATAAATATGATTTTATTTATAAAAAAATTAAGATTGAAGATTCGTGCTAAAATATGCCATATGTATATATATGTATGAGATATCCTCTAATTGATTATCCAAACCAAACCAAACCAAAATCCTAGCTACTTGGATTCTTGCTATATCACGCTAGCTACTATTGGAATTTATCTATTATTGTTAACGCCAAGATCTTTCTTCACGTCCCAATCACGAAAGACGTCCTGATCCTGCACAGTAAACACGACAACACCACAAGCTTGACGGCTGGACCGCCGGGGGATAGCTCAGGCGTGAGAGTAAGTATATGTGTTCACAAGGTTAACTCAAGAGGATGATAAAGTCTAGTGTAATGAGAATCATTATGTGGTGTGTGAATCTGAAAAACGTACCTTCTTGTGAAGACTTAGTTGATAGATTTTAATATCTTTGCCTGGTTTTCCGTGCCACCCACTACCTCTGACACAGCCCCCGTGATCTGATGGTTCCTGCCAGGTGTGTACAGTTCACCCACTACTTCTGACCTCTGTTTTCTACCGTCGGCCGTCATCTGATCCCATCCACATTAATGCATGACAGTAATAGCAGTCAACCATCATGTTTTTTCATCATCACAAGTCAAAGATGAAGATATTTAAACATCTGTTGAGTTAGCCCACTGATCCGACCCAACAAAGAGGACCCAACTGATCGAGCCCAACTGAAATGACGCGGTAGATTAACCAAGTAACTCGGCTCAAACCCTTTGGCCCAATATCTAAAATATCATGCCCCAACATTGCCCCCCAGTCTTTTATTAAACAAGATGTTTAATGAAAGAGTATAAATGGCATCGGTTCAGGACAAAAGGAATTATAATAAGACCAATAAAGGCCCAAAATACGGCTTACCGAAGACCCTCTGGTGAACATCAAATAGCAACGTAAAGGATTCATCTTCGTCGACCTCTACAGAAGTACCAACTGAATCGCCTCTAACTACCGAAGCTCAAGCCACAGAATGAAATATCGGTTCGGTAATAGCGTGCGTCCGTGGTACCGATGATCATCGTAAGGAAATAGTTCCATCATGGACATCGCTGCCCATTAATTCGAACTAATTGACCAATAATGGTCATTTGCAAGTAAACACTATCTTCGTTGTAGATCTCATTGAATTGACTGACTCGAAGACTCGGAGATCCAATTTCAATTGGGACTAAGGCATCAGTACCATAAGCCAATCTGAAAGGGGAATCTCCTGTTGTAGTCCTCGGAGTAGTTCGATATGCCCATAATACGCTTAATAACTCTTCTGGCCATCTGCCTTTAGCTTCGTCCAGTCTGCGCTTGATCCCGTTCAATAGCGTTCTGTTGGTCACTTCAACTTGTCCGTTTGATTGAGGATGAGCCACTGAAGTCTTTCTGTGCTGGATCCCCAACTCTGCTAAGAAAGCTTCAAATTTTGATCCAACAAACTGACGGCCATTGTCTGATATTACCACCTTAGGAATTCCGAAACGAAATACAACTGACTCTTTCATGAATTTCAAACATTCCTGTTCCGTTATTGACCTAAGTGGCTTTGCTTCGACCCATTTGGTCATATAGTCTATGGCAACTATAACAAAACTGACCTGACCTTTTGCTTTCGGTAGCGGCCCCAATATATCAACCCCCCAGACAGCGAAGGGTATAGGAGATAGGATCGAGTATAGCTCTTCTGGTGGCTGATGCGGTATTGGACTGTTGAGCTGGCACTTCTCGCACTTCTTCACATATTCGGTTGCTTCCTTGAAGATTGTAGGCCAGTAGTATCCCTGACGAAGTACTTTATAGGCTAATGACTTAGCAGCCATATGGTCGCCACAAATTCCTTCATGCACTTCTCGGAGAGCGTATTCAGCTTCTGATGGAGTCAGACATTTCAATAATGGAGAAGAGAAGGCCCTTCGGAAAAGATCCCCATCAATCAGAACAAAATTAGCACTTTTATATTTGACTTTCTTGGCGAGCATCCGATCCGAAGGTAAGACGCCATCAGCCAAATATTCTATGTAGGGAGTCAACCAGCAGTTGGTTCGGTCAATGCACGTTACAACTTCATGATGAACACTAGGATGTTGTAGAATTTCCAAGTATACTGATCCTTCAAAAACATTAACATCCATAGTGGCTAGTTTGGCGAGTGCATCAGCGGTGGAATTGTTATTGTGATCGACTCCTTAATAGCCTGATATACTGATGTCCGAAATAGAATATCCATCTGCATGCAATGTCCAAGAGCTCTGCTTCTGTTGAAGTACTGCAACGGCTTTGTCGGACTCCTTATGTGTTGCTGCAACTTTAGATGGATTTCCCCGAAGACAAGTGCCCACAGGGCGGTGCGCCCTTAATGGACTCTCGGGAATGTGATTTCTGGATCTAATTCGGTGAAACTTTTCGTCACTGTGGTGAGGATACTCAAGGCAGAATGCCTTATTTGTACTCTGAAGTGCATGCTCCCTGGATCAGTTTCTTCGTCTACTCTGCTACGACCATAATCCCGAAGACCAATAGGGCGGAATACCCTTCTCGGTCAATCAATTAGGAAGATGGCTGTTGGGTCTTCGTCTACTCTGCTACGACCATAATCCCGAAGACCAATAGGGCGGAATACCCTTCTCGGTCAATCAATCAGAAAAATGGCTGTTGGGTCTTCGTCTACTCTGCTACGACCATAATCCCGAAGACCAATAGGGCGGAATACCCTTCTCGGTCAATCAATCAGAAAAATGGCTGTTGGGTCTGCTTCGATCCCGAGGAAGGTCTCGAGACATGTCTTTAAAGTGTAGACTTCTTTCTAACTTGATCGGTCTGTCAGTCTGACCATTTCGGTATAGGATTCTAAGCAGTATGCCTTCTACCCTTTTCCAACCATAGTCAGGTCTTCTTCTCGGCAGCAAAAATCAATCTTCTTCCAGCATCATCCTGGGCTCTCGAACGAGAACCCTCAGAAACCTGCTTGGAAGCAGTACCAGCCCGAGCATTCTTTGAAGGACCCAATCAATCCTTGACAGATACTCATTGTGTAGACGAAGTCATAGCCATCAGGTATCCTTTAGAGGTAACTGTTCTACTCTTCTTCACCATGGATTCCGACGTAGAGCAGCTACAATTTGTGATTGAAAACTTCAAGAACACTAGAACACAGCCCTCCTTTTAGCGCCAATGTTAACGCCAAGATCTTTCTTCACGTCCCAATCACGAAAGACGTCCTGATCCTGCACAGTAAACACGACAACACCACAAGCTTGACGGCTGGACCGCCGGGGGATAGCTCAGGCGTGAGAGTAAGTATATGTGTTCACAAGGTTAACTCAAGAGGATGATAAAGTCTAGTGTAATGAGAATCATTATGTGGTGTGTGAATCTGAAAAACGTACCTTCTTGTGAAGACTTAGTTGATAGATTTTAATATCTTTGCCTGGTTTTCCGTGCCACCCACTACCTCTGACACAGCCCCCGTGATCTGATGGTTCCTGCCAGGTGTGTACAGTTCACCCACTACTTCTGACCTCTGTTTTCTACCGTCGGCCGTCATCTGATCCCATCCACATTAATGCATGACAGTAATAGCAGTCAACCATCATGTTTTTTCATCATCACAAGTCAAAGATGAAGATATTTAAACATCTGTTGAGTTAGCCCACTGATCCGACCCAACAAAGAGGACCCAACTGATCGAGCCCAACTGAAATGACGCGGTAGATTAACCAAGTAACTCGGCTCAAACCCTTTGGCCCAATATCTAAAATATCATGCCCCAACAATTATCATATAAACAATTGATAGAAAACGTAATTAAATGGCCGGTTAATTTGAATTAATATTCATGTGATCATTATATATTGTTATTATTAACAGGAAAGAAATATAAGGCATATATATATATATATATATGGCCAGTTTCATTTTTGTTTTGTTTTGCTTTGCTTTGCGACAGGATATGGCAAAATCAATTTAAAAGCCAGAACTTGGCATCCATATATATATATATATATATATATATATATATATATATATATATATATATATATATATATATATATATATATATATATATATATATATATAATTAAGCTAGTAATTATGTTGATATATCACATAACGTACGCAATATATGACTTAAGTTGCAATACCTAATTAAGGCTAGAAATCTTACAAAGCTAGCTAGCTAGCTAGCTAGACCTTAATTGTATATATACACGTACTCCCTATATTATATTCTAAAGTTAAAATATCTCTAATTAATTTAATTGGGATGAAGTGGAGTATATTATTATTCTAATTTTAATTGTCGTGTTAGTTTGTTACTACAGATTAGATGGGGTTCTGTTTTGGTTATGTCTGTTCCTTGTCCTTCAAGTAATTGGAAAAATTATTTATACATATACACACCGTAATTTATCTCAAATTTTAGACGGTCCAAATAATTTATTAAGATGAATAGAAAATTTAAAATTATTTATATTTTATTATATAGATATATATGCATGTGACTTTTTCCCTTTGCTGCTGCATGTTATTACAAGTAAGACTAAGAATATATTTTCACAAATAAAATTATATATATATATATGGGTGTTGGATCTATCTATGTATGTAATTTTTTATTAATTTTGTAATTAAGATTATCACTTTAATTTATAAAAATATCTCAAGTCTCTATTATTTTTGTAATCTATATAATAAAATAGAATAGTCGGTGTTTGGCATGCTCCATATAAAACCAGAGGGTTGTACGTCAATCTCCTGTCGCCGAACACAATGAATAACATTCTCAATCTCCACAAATAACAACAAATGAGTACATTCTACCTTGATTGTTTGTTCCAAACTAGTAGTATAACTCATCATATATGTTTAGCTGCGTCCAAGCCCAAAGTAAATTGAGGTGGGCAATACTTGGTCCATCACCGAGCCCAAAATATCACAAAGATTCACCACCAAACAAATTAAACTACAAATGCACTAATTCTATTGGGCCTAGTTTGCTATTCAAGAAAAATTATGGAGGTAGGCTGAAATTCTCAAACGACTTATATTAAGGAACAAAAGTAATTTTCTAAAACGATTTAAATTTAATAAAAACAACAAGTCCCAAAAGAAAAATAAAAAATTGTAATATTTTTGGCATTTGTTTCTGTTTCAAGTGTAGTCGACGAATAATATTATGTGTCTAAATTATTATTCATCAATAATATGATCTATGTATTGTATACTATTATAAATATATAAAATATTTATAATAGATCTCACTTTTTTATTATTTATTTTTTATATTATTTGTATACTCCCTCCGTCCTTTAATATATGTCGTTTTAGATGATTTCATTTTTTTCTATTTATTTATCGTTTTATAGGATAATTAATTATAATATTTTCAAAAATTACACATCATGAGAAAATGTTATAGATGAGAGAGAGTATGGGTTAAGTATGATAATTATGAGAATTTAAAGGTATTATAGACAAATAATATTATATTTAATATTATACATTCATTTTCTTAATTATTGTGCACAACTCTAAAACCACATATATTAAGGGATTGATGGAGTAATTTTTTATTTATAATTTATGTGATAACATTAATTACTCTTAGCCATGTTTGTTTGCAATGATTATAATCCCGGTACTATAATATATCCCATGAATTATAATCTAAAAACTATTAATTATACAAGATAAAATAGTCCTAATCACGTGTTTTTTTAAATGAAATTGTGAGACCCCAGATTTTATGAATAAATATTTAATTTTTTCAATATATATATATATATATATATATATATATATATATATATTAGTGTTGATTTAATGTAATGTTATAGTTGTGGGTAATATTTACAAATTTTATAAAGTAAGCAAGTGGTTATATAATATTAGATTGGTCGGAAAATATTCTTTTTGTCAGGAAATATCCGTACGACTGTACAATCATTGGTGGACCCCGCAACGGAATTATTGTCGGATTGAGAAAACGACAAAAATATTTTATGAAAATAACGGCAGAAGTTTTATTGTTAACTGTTGAAACACCCGGTGTTAAAAGTACAGTAATACACGTGGTTGCATAGTAGTACACGGTATTGATTATTGATGCTTATGTGAGAAGTCACTCAGTATTGTTCAATCGGGTATTCGGGACACTTTTCGTGTCAGAGTAATATTCACGAGTTACTATTCATGATTTACTATTCACGAGTTAATATTCATGAATTACTGTTCATGAGTTACTATTCACGGAGTACTATTCACCCGTAAAATATATTTTTTTCGGTCCAAATTATTTTTAGGTACAATATTAGTCCATGAGGAGATGTGCTAATTTTTCAGACCGTTGGTTGAAGATATAATTGTAAATCAATATGGACCGCTGGTGGATAGTTATAATAGTAAATCAATATGGATCGTTAGTTTAAAAGTAAATCAATTTGGACCGTTCATAAATTAGTTACTATTGTAGACCCCAACTTATTATAAATAAAATTGAAATTTCCTTTATTCATTATTCTAAATTAGTAAGGGTTAATTTGATATAATGCTTTGGTTATGAGTGAAATATGAAAATTTTATAAAATAAGCAAGTGGTTACAAAATATTCTTTTTGTCGGGGAATATTCGTTTGTTCGTGAAATATTCTTATTATCGAGAATCTCCGTACGACTGTCCAGTCATTTGTGAGCCCCATAACGGAAAACGGTTGGATGAAAGAAAACGACAAAGATTGAGTTTTATAAATAACGGCGTAAATTGTTACTGTTAACGCTGTTGGGTTACCCGGTGGTTAAAATAAAGTAATACGCGTGGTTGTACAGTAGCACACGGTATTGCACAGTATGGTTGAATTATTGATTCGTACGTAATAAGGCACTACTCAATAATTGTTACTGTAGTTACTGTTCATTATTTTATTATATTGATTCAATAATTGCTGCATTGTTAGTTTATATTATTATGGTTTCAATAATTGTCACTGCACAATATTTCTCATTATCAGATCAATAATTCATATTATTTGAATAATATTATTAGATAGCATTATTGGCAATGTCTAGAAAGTTCTGTCAAGGAGAGGTTTGGACATCTAATTGCGCGCCAATAAGAAGAAATCCTTATTGAAAAGCCCCCTCTTTCCTGGGAACGGCCTGGTTGTCATAATTGTGATTCTGTAATATTATTTAAGAATAATTAATTATTGATTCATATGATAAGGAAATATTTATTTAATGTGGATATAATTGATGCATATATTATTTTATGTGGATATAATTGAAGGAATTAATGCTGAGGTGTTTTATCAGTATTTTGTCTGTGTAGAGGTATTAAAAATCTTCCGTTTATGGATTTCAGATATTTTATGTTTGGAATTTGGAAAAAATTAAACTATCAAAGTTGTAGAGAATTAAATTTCCTACGGAAACTCGTGAGTTTCGAATTTTTCTGATAACCGGGCTATTTTCTATGAATTGTTGAAATTTTGAAAAATAAAATGATTTTTATTAAATTTATGGGGGGGCCCACTTTTGGTTTTTCAAACACATGGGCTGCTGGAAATTTTTCCAAGGTGGTGGCTGGTCATGGTCTATATAGCATGCGTAGGAAATTTTGATTAATAATAATATAGGTTATTAATTTAGTTTCCTTTGGCGTTCTAGCATTTTCCTATAAATAGAGGGTTAAGTTAGAATTGAAAATCACACCAGAAACAAGTTTTCTTTCTTTCTCTCTCTATATTATCGAGCGTATTCTTGTGAGTATACTTTGAGTGTTGCTATACGGTGCGAGTTTCTGTCAGCACTATACCCGAAATTCAGTCAGAAATACGGTTATTTTGAGGTTAGTGATGTTATTTTATTCTTAAATGATATTATTTTCTTAAATATCATTATACCAAAATATTGGTGAACTTTTTAATCAAATTTGGAACTTGTTGTGTCGGGGTTACTATTCACGTATACAGCATTATTCACGTATACGGCACTATTCACGTATACGACACTATTCACCGAAAAATGAAAATTTTTCTTTTTGTCTAAGATGTCTATTTTGGCTACTATCTTTGATTGTATCCATGTTTTGATCATTATTTTTGAATTCTGCTTCAAAATTGGTTATTATGGAGTATTATTGATCTTGGATAAAACTGTTATACGAATCCCTAATATTTGTCCTTCTATCTCACTGAATTCGTTCTTAAAAATATTTTTCATCATCCTCAGTCCTTAATGATGATATTATTGAATATCTTTGGCCTGTAGTGCAAAGATAAATGATTACTGATGAATATCTTTGGTCCGTATTGCAAAGATGAACAGGTGTTGAGATGAACATGACCAACCGGTGATATAAATGAATATCTTTGGCCTGTAATGCAAAGATGATTAAAGATGTATATTGATTATTGTTACAGGGATAAAATATTGATGATGGACTCTTAAATATTAGAAGATGGTAGAATTCATCCTCTACGTGACTCTTCTAATGGATTGCTGTTTCCGCTGTATTTGTTGATCTAAAACTTGTTGTCGATTATATTTTATCAGATTTTTTTTCCTGTTGAAGACTAACAATAATTTATTGTATATTATCTTAGTCATAATATTCTTTACTGGTCTAGTAGAGCTCACCCTTTTCCTTTTTGTTCCATTTTTCTTCTAAGGATGTGAGAACATAGCAGGATCGAGTCGGGGTATGGAGTGAGGTTTCTAGAAAGATATTTTAGCAGTCCTCACTATTTTCGTAAAATAGTATTTGAATAATTGTAATTAGAACTTATTTGCGTGTGGATATTGTCTAGAAAATAATATTTGTATTTAAACTCACAGTATGTATTGTCGTACTTCACACGACATGTATATTATTGAAGTTATAGTCTGCTTTATGTACCATGTATTTGGAGACTCAGAATGAGTGTTGTATACCTGTTTTGGGGGCGTCACAACTATGCAGTCCATTCTTCTATAAATAGAAGCTCATTCTTTCATTATTTCTTACGAATTCACTAAAACTCTAGAGAGAGAAATTATAGAGAAACTATAGAAAAGTGTTCTACTACTTTCCAACTCTTATATTTAGTTTCTTTTACAGTAAGGGGTATTATTTCTTCTGTATTTATGAAGAGAACTTCTGTTATTCCATTATTTATTATTCTGTTGTAATAACCTGTATACGCGGGCTATCCTATACTTGGTGAAATTCTTCTGTGATTTCATTATTTATTATTCTGTCGGAATATCCTGTCTGTGCGTTTATGCCGGACCTAGTTCCATTATTTATTATTCTGTCGGAATATCCTGTCTGTGCGTTTACGTCGTACCTAGTTCCATTCTTTATTATTCTGTTGGAATATCCTATTTGTGCGTTTTACGCCGGATCTGGTTCTGTTATTTATTATTCTGTTGGAATACCCTGCATGTGCGGTGTGACACCCCCAAAACAGGTATACATCACCCATCTTGAGTCGCCAGATACATGGTACAGAATTCAAATACAACTTAATAATACAACTATCGTGTACAATACGACAAAACATAAAATGTGAGTTTGAATACAAATATTGTCTACTAGAGAGTATACAAACTCAAAAGGAGTCCTTATTACAATTATCATCACACTATTTCACAGAATAGTGAGGACTACTAATGCACCATCTAGGACCATCACTCTGTTCCCCAACTATTCCCAGCTACGTTCTCATTTCCTGAAGAGAACAGTGAAAGAAAGGGTGAGCTCAACTAGCCCAATAAGAAATATTATGACTAAGATAATGCAGAATAATTTATCGTTAGCCTTCAACAATGTTAAATTGATAAAATATAATAACTATCAAGTTTAGCTGCAGCGGAACAAGCAATCCGTTAGAAGAGTCAAGTAGAGAATAAAATCAACTATCTTCTATGATTTAAAAGGTTTTTTTATCTCTTTTATCGCTGGGACTCAGCTTTATAAATAATCCACATCATCGAATCACCCCTGCACTACGGCCAAGGATATTCTTTAGTATTACGACCATGAATTATCCATACACTACGGGTCAAATATAATCGTATTTTCATCAACGGTCCTGATCATGCCATAAAATAATTCATCTTTGCACCCTTAGCCGAAGAGAATCCATAGCCATAATCATACCAAAAACTGTCCATCAATGCACTACGGGCCAATGAAGACTTTTTTCACATCATTTGTAACATTACGGTCATGATTATACCGAATAATCCCTGGTCATAATCATACCAAGTTCATCTATGCACTACAGGCCACAGATGACTTTCAACATAATATAAACATGAGGATGATGACAATGATATGAGAATTCAATAAAAAAAGTTCAAGAATTAATTTATACAGGAACTAATAATGTCCAAATTATCAACATGATACTGCTTTATAGAGTAAAATTCAAGAATGCTCAAAATAATATTTTCATGAAAAGATATTGAATGAAGCGCAAATATCAAGGATATTTCACTAATTTCATGGAGTATAGAAGTCAAAACTTTAACCAACTGAGTTAACAATGAATGGAATAACAAAAGAAATCACCAGGCATGCGATAGACCGCACAGACAGGTTATTCTAACAGAATAATAAATAACGGAATCAGGTCTGGCGTAAAACGCACAGACAGGATATTCCAACAGAATAATTAAGAATGGAACCAGGTCTGGCGTAAACCGCACCGACAGGATATTCCAACAGAATAATAAATAACGGAACCAGGTCCGGCGTAAAACGCACAGACGGAATATTCCAACAGAATAATAAAGAATGGAATATTAGAATAATTTTACCATGTATGCAGTACTTTACATAGACATGTTATTCCAACATAATAATAAAGAATGGAATAACAGAAGAATTTCACCAAGTATAGGGTAGCCCGCGTATAAAGGTTATTCTAACAGAATAATAAAGAATAGAATAACAAAAGTTCTCTTCATAAATAAGAAAGAAAGAGTACCCCTTACGAGTACAACAAATAATATTCCCTACCTTAAAAAAACTGGATACTGAAATAGTGAGGTTGCAGACTTCTCTTCTTCTTTCTCTCTATAATTTCTCTCTATAATAATTGCTTTAAAGCTTTTGTGAATTGGTGAGAAATGAAGGTAGAATGAGCTTCTATTTATAGGAAAATATAGTTTCGATAATTGCACGTTTTGGTGCTCGAACAATTACAGAATAATACATCCCACTTTTTCTTTATTTTTAATTTAGTTCTGCAAGTATTATTAAACTTGCACCACCTCCCCTAATAGTAAATCATGTGAATCAATAGTAAATCATGTGACTCGATAGTTCTAGATGTGACGCCCCCAAAATAGGTATACATCACCCATTCTGAGTCGCCAAATACATGGTACAGAAACAAATACAACTTCAGTAATACAATTGTCGTGCAAAATACGACAACACATATACTGTGAGTTTGAATACAAATATATTCTAATAGAGAGTATACAAACTCAAAAGGAGTCCTCATTACAATTATTGATACACTATTTTACAAAATAGTGAGGACTACTAATATATCTATCGTGAAACATCACTCCATACCCCGGCTAGTTCCTGCTATGTTCTCACCTCCTGAGAAGAAAAATGGGACAAAAAGGAAAAGGGTGAGCTCAACTAGCCCAGTAAAGAACATTATGACTAAGATAATATACAACAATTTATCATTAGTCTTCAACAAGGAAAATCTGATAAAATATAATAGACAACAAGTTTTAGATCACCAACTGCAGCGAAAACAGTAATCCATTAGAAGAGTCAAGTAGAGAAAGAATTCTACTAACTTTTAAGATTTAAAAGTCCATCATCAATAATTTATCCCTGTAACATCAATCAATATACATCTTGAATCAAATATTCATCTTTGCACTACAGGCCAAAGATATTCATTTGTATCACCAGTTGGTCATGTTCATTTTTGCATTACGGGCCAAAGATATTCATCAGTTAATCATTCATCTTTGCACTACGGGCCAAAGATATTTATTAATATTATCATTTAGGACGGAGGAAGATGAAAAATATTTTAAAGAACGAATCAAGTGACACAGAAGGACAAATATTAGGGATTCATATTTCAATTTATCTAAGTTCAATAATACTCCATAATAAACTATAGTGGAGTAAAATTCAAGAATAAAGATCAAAACATGGATTTAATTTCAAGAATAAGGGTCACAACAGATAATTTGGAAGAAGAAAAATTAATTTTTTTTCTTTTAGGAACAGTACCCGTGAACAGTAACTGTAAACAGTACCCGTGAACAGTACCCAGTCATGAAAAGTTCTAAATTTGATAAAAAGTTCAGACCAATAATCTTATGAAATGATATTAGATGAAATAAAATTTCTAATCATTTCAGGAATTATAGAAGCAATACTTACCATAGTAAGTTCAAATTTAGGAATATAAAATTAAATAATATCCCTTCCATACTATTGAGTATAAAAGAAAATAATAATTCTCACGAGTATTGAAATAAATTAATATCCGTTACCTTGGTAGAAACTGGATTTGACTGAAATATCGGATATTATTCTGAGAAAATCTTGCAGAAAAACTACGCTCAAAATATTCTTATACTCAAGAAAAATACTCACAATACTAATTTCTGAATTTGAGAATGATGTAATGAAGAAGGAGGGATTACCCCCTATTTTTTTTCTTCCTGCCTAATAATGCTTGCCTAACCTTTCATACTTTTCATAAGGGTGGGTACCATCCTTGAAAATAACTTGGCAGGCAAAAAAAAAACTCACCAACCATTTTCACCAATCAGTGGCATTTATTCATCATAATTGAGGGCCCATAACTTTGAAAACCAAGCTTTACAGAAGAAAAAAAATGCAAGAGATATGAAATATTAGTCATCCACCCAAAAGATGAAGCTATGCAGAAAATTTCTTCTGCCCGCAAACTTAGAAAAGCGTACAAATTAAAATTAATTCATATCCGTCCTTTTTTATCACATGCATATATATATATATATAATATTATTATTTAAACAATCATAATATATATTTTAAATGAATATTTTATCGAAGAAATAATTGTAACTCCATAGAAAATATGCCAAACTTTTAACAATTATTTCATGCTAAAATTCTTTCATTTATAACCACGTAAAATAAATAAATCCATCATTTATATCCACATAAAATAAATATAACCTTATCATAAAAATCAATAATTTAATTATTCACAAATAATATTACAGAATCATAATTATGACAACCAGGCCGTTCCCAGGAAAGAGGGGGTTTTTCAATAAGGATTTTTCCTTACTGGCGCGCAATTAGGTGACCAAACCTCTCCTTGACAGAACTTTCTAGACATTGCCAATAATGTTATCAAATAATATTAATCAAATAATATGAATTATTGATCTGGTAATGGAAAATACTGTGCAGTGACAATTATTGGAACAACTATAATATAAAATATCAACGCAACAATTATTGAATCAATAAAATAAAATATTGAAAAGTAATTACTGTAACAATTATTGAGTAGTGCCTTCTTACGTAAGAATCAATAATTCAACAATACTGTGCAATACCGTGTGCTACTGTACAACCACGCGTATTACTGTATTTTAACCACCAGGTAATCCAATAGTGTTAACGGTAATAATTATGCCATTATTTATAAAAATTAAAACTTATCATTTTCTTCATCCGACCGTTATTCTGTTATAGGGCCCACAATTGACTGTACCGTCGTACGAATATTCCGAACAAAAAGAATATTCCACGAGCTACCAAACGAATATTCCCCGACAACAATGATTATTTTATAACCACTTGCTTATTTTATAAAATTTGAACTTTTCACCCATAACCAGAGCATTATATCAAATTAATCCTTATTATTTCAAAATAATAAATAGAGAAAACTCAATTTTATTTATAATAACTCATAATATTTAATAACCAGGTCGTTCCTAGGAAAGATGGGGCTTTTCGATAAGGATTTCTCTTTATTGGCGCGCAATTAGGTGACCAAACGTCTCCTTGACAGAACTTCTAGACATTGTCAATATTGCAAATAATAATATGAATAACTTTGATGTCTCAATCATTGATTTAATAATATATCATATTATGCAGATGATACTGTAACAATAATTAAATCAATAATATGAAAGATATGATGTAGCAATTACTGTAGTAACAATTGAGTATAACTGAGTGACTTCTCACGTAAGCATCAATAATCAATACCGTGTGCTACTATGCAACCACGCGTATTACTATATTTTTAACACCGGGTGTTTCAACAATTAACGGTAAAACTTCCGCCGTTATTTTTATAAAGTATTTTTGTCGTTTTCTCAATCCGACAATAATTCTGTTGCGGAGTCCACCAATGATTGTACCGTCGTATGGATATTCCTTGACAAAAAGAATATTTCCCGACCAATCGAATATTATATAACAACTTGCGTACTTTGTAAAATTTATAAATATAACTCACAAATATAACATTATATCAAATCCACATCATAATATTTAAAAAATTATTTTGAGAAAATTAAATTTTTATTCATAAAATCTGGAGTCTCACATGCGGTCTATCGCATGCATGGTGATTTCTTTTGTTATTTCATTCTTTATTATACTCAGTTGGTTAAAACTTTGACTTCTATACTCCATGAAATTAGTGGAATATCCTTGATATTTGCGCTTCATCCAGTTTCTTTTCATGAAAATATTTTTCTGAGCATTCTTGAATTTTACTAAACAAAGCAGTATCAGGTTGACAATTTGGACGTTATCAATTACTAAATAAATTAATTCTTTAACTTGTTTTATTGAATTTTTATATCATTGTCATCATCATCATGCTTATATAATGTTGAAAGTTATCTGTGGCCAGTAATGCATAGATGGACTTGGTATGATTATGACCAGAGATTATTCGGTATAATAATAACTGTAATGTTATAAATGATGTGAAAAAAGTTCTCATTGGCCCGTAGTACATTGATGGACAGTATTTGGTATGATTATGGCTATGAATTCTCTTTGGCCGTACTGCAAAGATGAATTTTTTATGGCATGATCAGGACCATTGATGAAAACATTACTATCTTTAACCGTAGTGCATGGATAATTTGTGATCGTGATACTAAAGAATATCATTGGCCATAGTGCAGGGGTGATTCGATGATGTGGATTATTTATTAAGCTGAGTCTCAGCGATAAAAGTGATGAAAAACCTTTTAAATCATAGAAGATAGTAGATTTTATTCTTGTTAGGTTTGTAATATTCATGAACGCAATCAAATTGCACAAAATTAGTGGAAGCGTGTAAAAATCAGAGTTTAAAATTTTATAAACCATATACCCGGATCACCCTTTATGCGCAATTATTAATTAAACGAAAAAGAATGAACAAGAATCATACCCTTGAAGATCCAAGCTTCCTGAGGTACAAGTTCACCTCCAATCCTTTTCGCGTTCATCTTGAATCCGCCGGGTTTGGTTCCTTCATTTGATCAACGTTAGCCACCCAAGTGTTTGGCCTCTATATGTGATCCACCAAGGATTAAGAAAAATTCAAGAAGATGGGTATTTGGCTCAAACCCTAGTTTTCTATCTCTATAGAAAAAGGGGCGTACTCTCCAACAATTGGAATAACATATGTTGTAAAAGTCAACCACCCAACACCCATAATAAGACCCCTCTTATTTATAGATGTGGGCAACCCTCCTTAACAATTAAGAAATTGGGTTTTATTTAATTAATTAAATTCTTTTAATTAATTAGGCTCCCTAATCTTATTAGGAATAATTAATTAAACTCCTTTAATTAATTTTCCCTCCTAATCCTATTAGGAATAAATGAGAGTACTTATATTAAATTAATTCCTAAACTCTTTTAGAAATTAAAATAATAATAATTGTAATAATATTAATAAGACTCCTCTTATTAATTTATATTTAATATTTCTAAAATATTAAATAATAAATATTAAGCTATTTAATTTATTCTATCACCATAGATTAAATTAAATATACTTAACATATTATTACGATTATGCCATTAACTTCTTAAATAATTATTCTTCCTTTTATGGTGTGACCCTTTAGGTTCTCCATATTAAACCGGTTGTGAATAAATCAATTAGAAAAATTCTAATCTTATTTAAA
The DNA here is from genome assembly GCA_020205505.1 of Panax japonicus. Taxonomy (NCBI): domain Eukaryota; kingdom Viridiplantae; phylum Streptophyta; class Magnoliopsida; order Apiales; family Araliaceae; genus Panax; species Panax japonicus. Next base: position 75,859,184 of record CM035109.1, read on the forward strand.
TAAATAAATTAAACTAATAATTTATTTAAATAAATAATATTTATTCTACAATAGGGATAAGCCTCCCTAGCGATCAACGACTTTCCAGATAATATAGATTTCAACATTAATCATAAAAGAACCTTTGAGTAAATAGTTACCGTACAATTAAATCCTTCCACCATACAATGTCCCAATTAAATATAAGACATGGAATTACTGTCAAGTCTTATTTTATTTAATTATATGTATTTCGATTCTTAAATGCACAACTCTAAATAATGCAAATTAGAAACTCCTTTCTAATTTCATTCTGCCTTGGCCAAGGACTACTGAGTTGTCATTTATCGAATCACATAGGACATTTCTCTTCTTTTACTAGAAGTGGTAGATTCTTTATTGATCATACATTATCTCCATGTACAATTTATTATACCCAAGCATACCCTTTGATATACCCTAAGGGTCTTAAGGAATAAGTCAAAGTATAACTCATCATACACAAGATACTATGATGATCTCAAGTCCAAGGATCACTTGTACTACTATCACTACAGGAATTCCTATTGACATGCAAGTAAAACTCCATTAGGTATTCCTTAGCGAGTCACGTTCAGTGAACTTGTTCTCTAATAAGCACCTACATACTTGCTTTAGTGTCTCCACACAAATGATCATGAGATCAATCATCCTCATCCAATGAGCAAGCAACGTATGTACCAATCTATCCGGATTCACTAATCCCCAATTTAGTAATCCAACGATTGGGAACTATTTTAGTTTTAAGCTTTCTAAGAATTTAGATCTCATTAGAATGATCATCATCATTATTCTAAAAGCATTGCTTAAAACTATATATGAGTTTATCACATATTATAAAACAGCATCATGTAGATAATTAAAAGCCTTCAATAAATATTATTAATAAATGAATAAGATTGTTACAAAGTATATGCTTTATCATCAAACATGATTGGCTTGTATGCATACTACTTTCAATTCCCTACTTGACTCTTCTTATGGATTGCTTATTCCGCTATAGTTAATTTGTTATTTATTATATTTTATCAGTATAACACTGTTGAAGGCTAACGATAAATTATTCTGCATTATCTTAGTCATAATATTTCTTACTGGGTTAGTTGAGCTCACCCTTTCTTTTACTGTTCTTTTCAGGAAATGAGAAAGTAGTTGGGACTAATCGGGGAACAGAGTGATGGTCCTATATATTTGTATTAGTAGTCCTCACTATTCTGTGAAATAGTGTGATAATAATTGTAATGAGGACTCCTTTTGAGTTTTTATACTCTATAGTAGCCAATATTTGTATTCAAACTCACAGTTTATGTTTTACGTATTGTACACGACCAGAGCCGGCCCTGGGGGTGTGCGAACAGGACAACCGCCCAGGGCCCAAAGTTAAAAGGGGCCCAATTTTTTTTATAAATTTATGTATTTATGTGTCTAAAAAAATAATAATAAAAAGATTAGCGATATTATGCATTAAAAATGACATGTTAGAAAGTATTAAATATGATAGTATAATTTATGATTTTGCATCTAAAAGTGTAACAAGAAAATATTTTAAATGATGTTTTGTAGTTTAGATTTCATTGGGCAACATTAAAAAAATACTCACTGTAGTTGGTAGGTTTTATTAATTAAAATCATTGAACTTTTAATTTTTTGAATTACACCACTAAACTAATTATTATTTTGAAATTGAGTCATTCTGTTAAAAAAAAATAAACGGACGTAAATTTTTTATCTACAAAACTAATGAATTATCCACTGTAGTTGGCACATTTTACTGATTACACCATTGTATTTTTTATTTTTTAAATTACCCCATCAAACTAATTAAAATAATTATTTTAAATATTTTTAAAAATAATTATTATTTTAGGTAAAAAATATTAGAAACTTTTTTACTTCATAAAATTAGTAGAGTTTCATAAAATATAGATTTAAAAAAATTAAAGTGATTTTAAATTAAATTAATGTCTACTTAATTTTTTAAAATAATGACCCATTCTTAATATTATAATTTTTAAAATAAAAACTAATAATAGAAATTAAATAAAAAATAGTAAAAGATAAATAAAAAAACTGATTCAATTTTTTCAAAAAAGAAATTAATAATTTTTATAAATAAATATTATTTTCAAGGAAAAAATTGGAAAATTCTTCATATTTTAAGAAATGGATAAAATTTTATAAAATATAGATTCAAAAAAAATAAACTTTATTTTCAAAAGAAAAAAAAGTTTTTTTTTAAATCAGTAAGGTTTCATAAAAATTTAATTTTTTTAAATCTATATTTTATGAAATTTTACTCATTTTATGGAAAAAATTAAAGTTTCTAATATTTTTTTATTGTAAATAATAACTATTTTTAAAAATATTTAACATAATCATTTTTTAAATTAATTTAATAGGGTAATCTGAAAAATTAAAAGTTCAATGATGTAATCAATAAAACGTGTCAACTACGGTGATTAGTTTTGTAGATAAAAAATTAACGTCCGTTTATTTTTTTAACGGAATAACCCAATTTCAAAATAATAATTAGTTTAGTGGGATAATTTAAAAAATTGAAAGTTCAATTGTGTAATCAGTAAAATTTGTCAACTATAGTGTGTATTTCATTAGTTTTATCGATTTTATTGATATTTTTATTTTGTCGGTACATATGATGAGTCTTTGCTTCGATGACATTTTAAAGTGTTCTTCCTTATCTTTTGTAAATTCTTATAATTTTAATAAAATTAATTAGTTGATAATTTATTTATTTTTTTATTTAGTTTATATAAAGGGGCACACTTAAATTTTTTTGCCCCGGGCCTTAAAAAACCCCGGACCGGCTCTGTACACGACAGTTGTATTTGAATTCCGTACCATGCATCTGACGACTCAAGATGGGTGATGTATACCTAATTTTAGGGGCGTCACAGAAATTATTAATAAATGGATCTCATATTATGTTCGTTTAGTTTAGGATTATTTAAAGAATTAGATAAAAATTTACTCTTTAGACTATCATACATATACTACTAATAACAAAATTATTCTATTCTCATTAACTTAAGTATAAATAGATATCATAAGATACATCCACTAAAAGAAAAAAGGCTTTTTGCAACCGCACATCAGCGATCGAATACGGTCGCCAATTGACATTAGTGACTAATAACTGTCGCTAGCAAGCACTGCACATAATCTGGTCGTTGTTTGGACATCATCGATCACTGTTTGTGACCGCAATATCTACGATAGCACACTAGTGACCTATTCCGTCACTAAGCTGAGTCACTGTGAATCAGGTGTAAGAGATGACGTGACTCATGTGTCAGCGACCAACAATAACGACCACATCGGTTGCTAATGTCCTTAAGACATATGCGATCGCTAAATCATTTCAGCGACCGCATGCAATAGCTGGTACGTGACTTTTAAAAAAAGTTTCCATGTTTCGTTGACTTCCTAAAATTTTTGTACTTGTTTTTTCTCCGAACACAACAGTATATCAAAATAAAACAACATCCATACAAATATATCGATATATCCATTAATATACAATTTAATAATTAAAATCAATACAATAATATAAGCATCCACGCATACTATATAAACAAGAACCGTCCGAATAAAACTTATATACAAATGTCATAAAGTACAATCAACATACATTAAATTATTCAGTATGTAAAAATAATAATCAAATGTCGATTAACAAGACAAAGACGGAATACAAATGCCTTCACGGATCAATATCGTCTAGATGGGGCTGTAACAAAAAAATAAAACATGTATTATTGAATGTAAAATTAAATTAAACATGTAAAGCAGTAGAGATAAAGTTAAAGTACATAAAGTTAAATAATGACAAAATTACTTGGGGTTCATCCTACTGCTCTACTTATATTAGATGGCGACTAGATTCAGTAACAATCGCCAAAAGCGATCGCTATTTCTTATATCGGTGATCGCAAACGGCGATCGTTGATATTATTAGTCGCTGATAGACCATTTTCTTGTAATGATCGTCTTTTTTAGACAAAATTAAAAATTAATTTTATCTATAAATTTTTAGTCTTGAATGATAACAATTTTAATAAAATATGATGTTAAACGATACCCTTTTTCAAATCATTTTATTATTTTATAACTAATAATTTTAAGTTTATTTTTAAAAATAAATAAAAAATTTAAAATTAAAATTTCAAACTCAAATATAATCATTCTAAATAAACATAACCTAAAATCAATATTAATTTCTTGCCATGCAAGTCAGTCATCATATCCATTGGTTTTTCTGTCTTTGTTGTCAAAGTCCTGTCTGACTAACAACTTTTTACCAGTTCTGAGTTCTCACCATACTGCCCTTCACACTCGCCAAGAGGCAGCTGCATGTACATAGCTGTATAAAAGCTTGATTTACGTAATGTTTATTTATTTCTTAATGAATACGGATATCTCTTAACACTTTCGTATCTGATTTGATAAAAAAAATAAATTATTTAATAAAATTTTGTCATCTCTTAATTAATAAAAGAAATTTATAAATCTAATACATTAAATTTTATCTCTGAATAAAAAATTTAAATTTATTAAATTTTTATAAATATTATACTCCCTCTATTTCAAAATTTAAAATTATTATTATTATTTTAAAAATTAATTTAAAATATCTTTAAATTTAAAGATCATTTAAATATTTATATTTTTTAATTATCAAATAACTTTTTAAGTTAAAATATCCCCAGCACTCCATAAATAGGATAAAGCTTCCGGTGACTCCTAGCTTCTAACCCACGTGCCAATCTCTTGTTCTAGTTTCTCTGAGACTTTAACACGTGGCCCCATCAAACGATAAAAAACTTTTGGCGCTCATCGGATATGCCATTCTCTCACTCGTATACTTCCCCCGCATATCCTATCCAACTCCATATTTTCTCTCTCTTCATCTTGATTTTTTTTTATTAAACCCCACCAATTAAACATGATAACCTACTAGTACTACGTACTACCACTACTAGTCTAGTATTTTGCCGAATATTCCCTTCCTTCATTCCTCGCCCGCTTTACCGACTACCAAACTTCCTCCCTAAAAGTAAACTAGTCTTTTTTGTTTGCTTATTTTATATGCTTGAAAATCAATTATATGAACTGATCTGAAGGTGCAAAGTACTTATTTTAGAAGCTGGTTTCAGAGAAATTAAGCGATTCGCTGTTACCTGGAAATGGCTGCCCTCGCTAGGACGAAGCAAGTCACTGATCCGCTAGATGATAAGGTTAAAGCCAGAATATTCGGTCGACAACGGCTTGAACCGGTTTACGTTACCAGAGGAAGCGAGCACAGCGCCGAAAATGAAGACGACTCACCCTGTCTCTCCAATCTCCTTTACGGATTCCTCGAGGAAGATGCCGGAGCTAAGTCGCCGCCGGCTAATGATTCCGATTCAGAACGTGATCCAGATTATCATTCCGCGGACGGGATTGAAGACCTCCTTAATCCAACGGTACTAAATGAAAGCACAGACGCATTCAGGAATGTACTTCTGCTTCAGGTTTCAAAAGCTATGGAAGTTTTCTCTTTTGTCAAATCGAACGTACCTCTCCTCCGGCGAAATGTGATGGTGTTTCTACGAAGCTCTGGTTACAATCCCGCGATTTGTAAGACAAAATGGGAGAGCTCTGGTGGACTAACGGCCGGAAGCTACGAGTTCATCGACGTTATCCGATCAGACTCCGGCAGTCGGCGCAGTACTCGTTATTTCATCGACCTCGACTTCGCCGGAGAATTCGAGATTGCGAGGCAAACGAATCAGTACGAGAGTCTATTACGGACTCTGCCTAGGGTTTTTGTTGGTAGGAGTGAGAATTTGAAGCAGATCGTGAAGGTCATGAGTGATGCAGCGAGAAGATCGTTGAAAAGCAGAGGATTACACATCCCTCCTTGGAGAAAAAATCGCTTCATTCAGAACAAGTGGTTCGGTCCGTACCAACGGACGGTGAATTTCAACCCGGCGAACACCTTCTCGTCGTTGCCAGAACCAGTTACAGTGAAATGCCGATCAGTTGGATTTGACGCCGTTAATAGACGCTCGACGTTATTTTCTGCAACAACTTAAATTATCATAATCCGAGTAATTATTATCTGAGGGAAAAATTAGTTAAAAAGTTGTCGTGTTTCGCAAGGAATTTATTTAACTACTTGTCCGGTACAACGAAAAATTAGATTATAATTCGAAAAATACTATATTATATAAAGATTTTTTACAATTTAAAATAATTTATAATCAGATATAATAATTATCATAATTTATCACATTACTACAATAATTAATTTTTCGTTAAAAATAAATATTCAAAAAATTTTAAATTTGTCCATAAAATTTATAATCATCAATAACAATTATCATAATTCACCACACCACCAGAATAATAATAATAATAATAATTATAATTATTATTGTTGTTATTATTATTATAATTATTATTATTGTTATTATTATTATTATTGTTATTATTAGTATAATTATTATTACTTTATTACTATTATTATTATCACTATTATAATAATAATAATAATAATAATAATAATAATTATTATTATTATTATTATTATTATTATTATTATTGTGAGACCCCAGATTTTTTTGAATAAAGATTAAATTTTCTCGAAATATATTTTTTGAATATTATGGTGTGGATTTGATATAATGTTATAGTTGTGGGTAATATTTATAAATTTTACAAAGTATGCAAATTGTTATAAAATATTCGATTGTTCGGGAAATATTTTTTTTGTCGGGAAATATTCGTACGACGGCACAATCATTGGTGGACCCCACAACGGAAGTATTGTCGTAGTTAGAAAACGACAGAATTATCTTTTTATAAAAATAACGGCGGAAGTGTTACCGTTAAAACTGTTGAACTACTCGGTAGTAAAAGTACAGTAAAACGCGTGGTTACATAATAGCATATGGTATAGATTATTGATACTTACGTGAGAAGTCACTCAGTTATACTCAATTATTGTTACAATAATTGCTGCATCATATCTATCATTTTATTGATTCAATTATTGTCACAATATCATCTGCATAAAATATTTTTTCTTAAATCAATACTTGAGACGACAAAGTTATTCATATTATAAATTGAAATATTTACAATGTATAGAAGTTTTGTCAATGAGAGGTTTGGTCACATAATTGCGCGCCAATAGGAAAAAATCTTTATTAGAAAGCCCCCTCTTTCCTGGAAATGACCTGGTTGATAAAAATTGTGAGTTATAATATTAATAATGAATGTTATTCGGAGTTGAATTTGAAGACGCGGACGTGATATTTGAGTCCGGAACGATGAAATTAGTAAAAATAGTCTATAAACATAAAATTTTCCGGAATTCACTATTTGATCAAAAAGTCAACAGTTGACTTTTTTGAGAAAAGTCAAACTTCAAAATTTCAAAATTTATATTTTTGATAAAAATAGTTTTATTATGTTAGAATTGTTTGTGTTAGTGAAAATTGACATTTATTCCAATGATAATTGATGTCTAGTGGTTATATTTGATAAATCAGGTAATTTATAGGATAAATGAGTAATTAATTGCTACTAATTCACATGCTTATATAACTATTTATTCACATATGTGTACTATTGAATCACATTATTTACTATTAGGGAAGTTGGTGCAAAATTGATAATACTTGTATGACTAAATTAAAAATGGAGGTATAGATGGAGGTACTATACTGTAATTCGTATTTTTCACATGATTATACTATTGATTCACATTATTTACTATTAGGGGAGTTGGTGCAAGATTGATAACACTTGCAGGACTAAATTAAAAATGAAAGAAAAGATGGAGGTATTGTACTGTAATTTTTCTAGCTCCAAAACGTGCAATTATCGAAACTATATTTTTCTATAAATTGAAGCTCATTCTTCCTTCATTTCTCACCAATTCACAAAAGCTTTAGAGCGATTATTATAAAGAGAAATTATAGAGAGAAAGAAGAAGAGAAATCTGCTACCTCACTATTCCAGTATCCAGTTTTTTTCAAGGTAGAGAGTATTATTTCTTTCTTATCTATGAAGAGAACTTTTGTTATTCCATTCTTATTATTTTGTTGTAATAACCTGTATACGCGGGCTACCCTATACTTGGTGAAATTTTTCTGTTGTTCCATTCTTTATCATTATGTTGGAACATCATGTCTATGCGTTCAACACCAGACCTGGTTCCGTCTTTATTATTCTATTGGAATATCATGTCTATACGTTCTACGCCAGACCTGATTTCGTCTTTATTATTCTGTTGGAATATCCTATCTGTGTGTTCTACGTCAGACCTGATTCCGTCTTTATTATTCTGTTGGAATATCCTGTCTGTTCGTTTTACGCCAGACCTGATTCTGTCTTTATTTTACAGTTGAAATATCCTGTTTGTGCGTTTTACGTCGGACCTGATTCCGTCTTTATTATTCTGTTGGAATATCCTGTTTGTTTATTTTATGCTGGACCTGATTCCGTCTTTATTATTCTGTTGAAATGTTTTGTCTGTGCGTTTTACGCTGGACCTGATTCCGTTATTTATTATTCTGTTGGAATAACCTGTCTGTGCGGTCTATCGCATGTTTGGTGATTTCTTTTGTTATTTCATTCCTTATTATACTCAGTTGGTTAAAGTTTTGACTTCTATACTCCATGAAATTAATGGAATATCCTTGATATTTGCGCTTCATCCAGTATCTTTTCATGAAAATATTCTTCTGAGCATTCTTGAATTTTACTCTACAAAACGGTATCATGTTGACAATTTGGACGTTATTAATTCCTGGATAAAATAATTCTTGAACTTGTGTTATTGAATTCTTATATCATTCTCATCATCCTCATGTTTATATTTTGTTGAAAGTCATATGTGGCCTATAGTGTATAGATAGACTCGGTATGATTATGACCAGAGATTATTCGGTGTAATCATGACTGTAATGTTATAAATGATGTGGTAAAAGTCCTCATTGACCCGTAGTGCATTGATGAACAGTTGTTGGCATGATCATGACCATTAATAAATACACAAATATTTTTGGCCCGTAGTGCATGGATAATTGTGATCGTGATACTAAAGAATATCCTTGGCCGTAGTGCAGGGGTGATTCGATGATGTGGATTATTTATTAAGCTGAGTCCCAGCGATAAAAGTGATGAAAAACCTTCTAAATCATAAAAGATAGTAGATTTTATTCTCTACTTGACTCTTTTAATGGATATCTTGTTCCGCTGCAGTTAAACTTGATGGTTGTTATATTGTATCAGTTTAACACTGTTGAAGGCTAACGATAATATATTCTGCATTATCTTAGTCATAATATTTTCTACTGGTCTAGTTGAGCTCACCCTTTTACGTTTATTGTTCTCTTCAGGAAATGAGAACGTAGCATGGACTAGTCGGGGAACGGAGTGACGGATCAGATGATAGCATTAGTAGTCCTCACTATTCTGTGAAATAGTGTAATAATAATTGTAATAAGGATTCCTTTTGAGTTTGTATAATCTCTAGTAGACAATATTTGTATTCAAACTCACAGTTTATATTTTGTCGTATTATACACGACAGTTGTATTATTCAGTTGTATTTGAATTTATGTACCATGTAAGTGGCGACCCAAGATGGGGTGACGTGTACCTAATTTTGGGGGCGTCACAATAATAATATTTATTATTATTGTTAATATTTTGAATTAAAATTAAAATGAATCTAAATCGTACTTGTGTTTTTCTGCCCAAATTAATTAGAATGAATCTGAATCATTATTTTATAGATTACTATTGCTATTATTATTATTATAATAATAATTATTATTAATATTAATTATTATTATTATTATTATTACTATTATAATAATTATTATTATTATTAGTGCTATTATAATTATTAATATTATTATTTGTGTGTGTGAAGAAGAGGGGAGAGAGAAAGATTTTGAGTGTGAACATGAGAAAGAGTAGGTTGTATGGGTGAATTTGATTTGAGTGGAAAGAAATATGATCCTTTAGATTAAGTTGGAAGAATTACGTTAAAATGAATCTGAACCGTCTTTGTGCTTTGTCAAATAAAAAATTTAAAATGGGTTCTGTTTTATTATATAGATATTTGTTACAACAATGCATACTATCACATAAAAAAAGTTACTCCCTCGCCATCCCTAAATAACTAACGTTTTGACCTATTTTCACAATTATTAAGGAAATTATTTATTACTCCAATTTTGTCATTAAGATTGATATGTATTACCACAATTACCCCTTCATTAATTAAGAAAAGATGTAGGTTGTGTTTGATAAATCTGGGAATTAAGATCTGAATGATTATGATGTCTTAATAAATTAGATCATTTGAATGGTTACGCGGTTTGAATCTAAAAAAATTATTTGATAATTTAAAAGTAAATTGTCTCTTATAGACACTATTTTATCATTTTAAAGGGTAAATTTTTATTTAATAATTTTAAATATTCAATTTAATAAAAATGAGTGCATAATATTGTTGAATATATTTATATAAAAAAAATTATCAATTTTTTTTATTAAGATGTATCTCTTAATTATTAAGATTTTATTTTCTGTCTTATCGATTCAGAGATAACAAAAAAACAATCACATATTTATATATATGCATATTGTAGATTCCCGTTTGACATGTGAACCCACAATATAAATGTATATATACGTGAGTATTATATAATTTTTTTATGTGATAGTAATATTATTTTATTTGTTATTATATGCGCGGCGGGCCGGCGTATATAAAATGAGTATGACAGAAGGTCACTTACAAACAATCTAGGAAATTTTAACCTTTAGATGATAATATTCAGCTTTCTGAAGACTACATCCAACCGTTTAAATATTAATCACATAAGTTATTTAATTTTTATTTATATAATTATTATAATTATACAGTACATAACTAAAAATATTAATCACATAAGTTATTTCATTCTAAACTTTTATTTTAAATCATACTCATTTTAAAGTTTAATATGCCCCACTTTAACTTCAAAAGTTAAATTGTATAACTAATTTTGAACGGAAGGAGTAAAAGATAAGAATTATTAAAAAAAAATTAAGATTAAATAATAATTAATTTTTAAATCATTCAAATTTTTATTAAATATACATATATTCATCAAAAAATATTTCATTATTGTACAACGATTCAATATATTAAGATAAATTATGTGATTAGTGTTGATATTATTTATAATATCTGAAAATTTTAAATACTTATTCGAGAGAAATTGAATAGGAAAGGATTGAATTATATTGATTGGAGAATAATCAAATTAGAATTATAAGGATATATTTTAAGTTTAATTTTTTTAAAATTATGAATAGATAGGTTCATAAATTATTTAGGGAATTGATATTTGTAAGAGTAAAATTTAATATTTTTACAAATTCTCATTTATATGAGTATGAGATTTATTTAATATTTACATAAGAGGAAATGAATAAAATTATTATATTTATTTATAAAATATTAATCGTTTTTATTTATTTACATGATGTGTCATTATATTTATTTATATTTATAAATGAAAATTATGATGTTTTGTGACAACTGGAAGGCGTTAATTGTTGATCGAGATTGATGGAAGAGAGAGAAAGTGGATAATGTATTATAATTGATCCGATAAGGGCAAAATTTAGTTTTGTCCTTTTGAGGACTGAGGTGGCCCGCACTATTTGAGGGACCTTGAATTTTGATGCTTTTGGTATTTTGTGATGCATTGAAATAATATTCCCTGAAAAATGTAGTAAACGTGGGGTTGGGGTTGGGGTTGGGGTTGGGGTTGGGGGTACGATTGCCTTAACGATCAGTAATGATCGGTGTACTTTAATTTTTTATTTATTTTTTATCACAATTATAAAAATAATAAATAATAAAATAAATTTGAACAAAAAATTATAAAAAAAATTATATTTTTTTATTAAATAAACATTGTAAATAGTTTACCGATCATTAGCAACGGACTTAAGTACCGGACGCCCCCCAATTTATAAAAGTGTCGGTGAATTTTTTACGCATGTTAAGAAAAGGAATAAAATAATAAAATTATTCATAATAATATGTCATTAATCATTTCTAATGTATGTGAGAGAGTGACTTTCTGGCTTTTCAATTCAAAGTATTTTCAACACATAACTAATTATGTTTATTGAATATGGAAAGAGAATTAGAATAATAAAGTTTTGAGATATTTAATGCTAAATGTATAATAAAAAAAATTGTGTAAAAGTTTAGTTATTAAAATAAAGTGGACATTTAACATGAGACTACTCAAAATAGTACTACATTCGTTCCTAAAATATTATCGTTTTAGGTTTTTGTACATGAATTATGAAAATACTCCCCCCGTCCCTAATTATTTGATGTTTTAGAATTTTTCATTTGTCCCTAATTATTTGACATTTGTTCAAATTTAGGAGAATTAATAATAATTTTTCCAAAATTATCCCTCATTACTCTAACTATTTTTTTGATACTTTAAACTATTTCTCTCTCCTCATCCCAACAAAACTCTTTTTATCGCAACAAAAGATTTAAGGGTATTATAGACAATTGAGTAATATATTTAATATTTTCCAATCATTATCTTAATTCTTATGTCCACCTCTAAAATGTCAAATAATTAGGGACAGAGGGGTATCATTTACCAAGTAAAATTTGTTTGAAATTCCATCACTATTTCTTTATGGGGAGTTGAAAACTATTAATACAAGAGAGATAATTTCTTGGGACAATGAGAGAAGGTAGGAGTGATATAGGAAAATAAATAATTTATTCTCCTCGAAAGTTGTAAACGACAAATATTTTGAAACAAATTTTTTCTTCTAAAACGACAATCTTTTAGGAACGGAGGAAGTAATAAAGATTTTTATTCTGGGACGGAGGGATTATTATAATATAAATACTTGCACGTTTTTTGAAATACTTTCACCAATAAAATAAAAAAAGAAATTAATTAATAAATAAATGAAAATCACGATATATCAATACTATATAGTTGTAGTAGTATATAATAATGAGAAGAACCATCAAAGTCGATTGAGTTAACTGAATCTCTTCGATTAGTTATGCATGAGTTAACTCATAGTAATATTAATTTATCATTGTAGTATAATGTTACTATATTAATTAAAAAGAAATTGGGAATACTTATAAGTTATTTTTAATTAAAAGTTTATATATATATAAATATATATATAGAGGCCGGATCCTGTCCGGACTCCCGGACAGGTTTAAAATCCGGACCTTTTTTTTTTTTTTTTTTTTGCTTTTTTTTTTTTTGAAACAACTAAAAAAAAAAAAAAAAAATTTATGGAACTGAAATTTTTACATTATACAGTGTTTTGGGTGTGATTTGGATGCCTATAACGAAACATGTCTGTACAGTCTGGGCAGACTGTACATACATTGGTTGGTGTAGGTATTAAAAACACACCCAAAACACTGTATTAATGAAAAATTTCAGTTCCATAATTTTTTTTTTTTTTTTAGTTGTTCTACCAAAAAAAAAGAAAAAAAAGAAAAAAAATCAGGTCCGGATTTTCTCCCGTCCGGGAGTCCGGACCTGATCCTTCTTCTATATATATATATATATATATATATATATATATATATATATATATATATATATATATATATATATCTTTAGGGCAAAGGATCAAAAAAGTCTCTGATGTTTACCGTAATGTCCCACTTGCACTCTAAACTAATTTTTTTTTCAAAAGTACCCTTAACGTTATATTTTTGGGTCATCCGTGCCCTTGCCGTTAACAAAAGACAAACGGTGTTAAAATGTGATGATGTGGCAGACTTAAATATAAAATATATTCTAAATAAAACAATATATATTATTTAATCAAAACAAAAAATACTAAAATAAAAAATAAAAAATAAAAAAAGCATAACATATTTACATTATTTATTCAAAATAATAAAATTCAAATTATTTTGTTAACTAATCAAAACAACTAATTAAATAAAATAAGTTGTATAACATATTTATATCATTTATATGCAATTTGTACACCTCTAGCTGCTGACTGAGTGGCAATTAAGTTGTAGTGCTAACAAATTTTTCTTCAACTGCCACAGCAGTTGCAGTTTTTGATCTCCGTCTATGTAGCTCATATTTCAGTAATGCAATCTCAACTTGTGCTTCAGTCTTTCTAGCACTAACCTCACTCCTAATATTCTCAAACTTGCATGTTATCGTTTCAACATCATAATTAATTGAGGTGGTCTACATTTTTGTTTGCATTCTTGATCCATTTTCAGAGAGTTAATATGACCGTCTTTATTTGAGTTCTCACTCGCCAGCAATTTCATATCAGATATTAGTTAATTGGTTTACATCATTAACGACATAAGTATGCATCAATACTTATTTAAAAAGATGCTAAAAAATCTAACCATGCATGAAGAATAAATTAAATAATTTTAGCCTTTTACTCAAGGTGGATTCTCATTCTAATCTCATCATATTTGTTTAAAATCAAAACTATAGTCTAAACATTTTTCAAATTTCATGAGTCAATTAAAACATAACCAAGACATTGATATAAAAACTAGTAATCAATAATATTTGAAAGAAATACTCGATTCCTTCTGTGCAATAGCCAAACTAATTAAGAGTTTTGCCTATATACATGAGAACCACCGCATGCAATGCAAAAAGGTTATATAATTTCATAAATGTAATGTAGATCACATTTATAGTAGTTGTACACTAATATATTTACGTACGTAACAATTACATCAAACATATTCTTATATTGTTCTAAGCATCACTATATAAACACATCTTTTCATTATTTTCAAGGTAACTTTTGAAAATATGCTACTGTTGGGTCTTTTCATCACAAACCTGATCCAAATCCAATAAATTATCAATTTTCGTTCATAATTCATACTTAACACAGGAAATTCTTTTAATTTTGAACACCAAAATCACAAACCTGAAGAACAATTACTTCGCCTCAACCAAAATAAACTCCACATTATAACATGCATAAGCTAAAAAATTATTAAGCTGACATATGTATAAAAAACAAAAGTGATTCATTGCACAGTTAATCACATTAAAGAAAATATCTATCTATCTACATGATAGTCTAACCTATGGATTCATGCGAGTTAAGAATATATTCTTTTCCTGCAACCTTATAACTGGACGAACAACCCGATCCTTATTTTTCGATTCCTTAATTAGGAACCTCCTCTTCTTAAACCTTTTATACCTTTCTATTTTCAACAACAGAATCAGTATATGTGTACGTACTGCTTCAAAAATGCTCGATCTTCTGCATACATTTTCATCTCAGCAGACATTCCCAATATTCGATCAGGATCAGTTTCTCTCACAATCCAACTCCTTTAACCCTCAATTCTATCCTCAAACGACTTCATCGTGTTTGCAACAATATGAGTCTCATCATGATCGAATACAATGGATAGACACCGCATATTCAACATCCCTAAACAGGCATTGTACAAACCAGATGGAACCCAATAAAAACATGGATACATAAAGCAGTAGCTCTTCCCCTCCTAACTCCTTGATAGATCATCGGCAACAGCCAACAGCCTTAAATTAAACTGAAATTGCTTGGCAATAGAAAAAATAAAATACAATACATAAATCAGTTGGTTAGTTGGATGGATTGTTACGTTTAGTTTGGTCAGGCTCACACTTCCTCGATGATACTAGGACAATTTAATCTCGTGTTTTTAAGTTTTTTATTTTTAAGGGGAAGGGAACGGAAGGGATGGGATGGGAAGTAAAAAGGCAAAGAGCACCTTTATCCACACGTGGTCGTCGACTTGTAAGCAATTGATCATTGAACTTTAAAAATATATAATTAGACCATTGTGCTTTCAAAAAATAAAAATTCAGGCCATTCCGTCCACTTTGTTGGACAAACGTTAAATAATTACACACGTGGCATTGAAAAAAAATCAAAAACTTATTATTTTCTTATGTGGCAATACAAAAAAATCAAAAAACAAATCATTGATTATGTGACAAAAAATGATTAAAATAAATAATAATTAATTCATTTTAAAATAATTATTTTTTAAATAAAATAATTAATTTTAAAAATAAAAATAAAATAAATAAAATAATAAAATTAAAATAAATATTTGGATTTAATGATTAATAATTAATCATTAACTTGTAAAATGATTATTTTATTTTTATTTTTAAAATTAATTATTAATCATTCCGGTTAAAAAAATTATTAACTTGTAAAAAAATCATTTTTGCCACATAAAAAAAATCTGTTTAAAAGAATTTCTGTTTTTACAAAATTATGTTTTTAAAAACAAAAACAGAATTCTTTTAACTTGTAAAATAAAATTCTGTTTTTAAAAAATTCTATTTTAAAAAAAATTATGTTTTTACAGATTTTTTGAAAACAAAAACAGAATTTTTTTTTTGTGGCAAAAATGATTTTTTTACAAGTTAATGATTTTTTTAACCGGAATGATTAATAATTAATTTTAAAAATAAAAATAAAATAATCATTTTACAAGTTAATGATTAATTATTAATCATTAATTCCAAATATTTATTTTAATTTTATTATTTTATTTATTTTATTTTAAAATTAATTATTTTAAAATGAATTAATTATTATTTATTTTAATTTTATTATTATTTTAATCATTTTGCCACATAATCAATGATTTTATTTTTGATTTTTTTGTATTGCCACATAAGAAAATAATAATTTTTTGATTTTTTTTTCAATGCCACATGTGTAAATATTTAACGTCCGTCCAAGAAATTGGACGGAATGTCCTGAATTTACATTTTTAGAAAGCACAGTGGTCCAATTGCATATTTTTAAAGTTTAGTGGCCAATTGCTTACAAATCGACGACCACAAGCGGATAAAGGTTCTTTTTGCCGAAATAAAAATAATTAAAATCTCTTCAAATTTCATATTTGTGAGTAGTTTTGTTAGGAAGAAAGAAATTTAAAAATTAAATTGATTTCATTTTTAACTCAAATCGGAAGATTTTTTCAAGGCTAGGCTAGAGAATGATGGAGGATTGTTGGATCCTTTTCGACCAACCCCACCCCACCCCACCCCACCCCACCCCACCCAACCCAACCCAACCCAACCCAACCCAACCCATTTTTCGCAATTATTATGCATGTGATCACAATCCTCACCATGCTCTATATAACTCAACTTTAATACCAAAAAATAAAAATATTTTTTTATAGTTGAAAGGCAAAATAAATATTTTTTTCTCTATTTTCAAGTTATATTATATTCGGGCACCAAAATTCAACAAACCAAAGATTCTGTGGACGCTCTGCGCCACCAACAAAAGGAGTTAG
The DNA here is from genome assembly GCA_020205505.1 of Panax japonicus. Classification (NCBI taxonomy): domain Eukaryota; kingdom Viridiplantae; phylum Streptophyta; class Magnoliopsida; order Apiales; family Araliaceae; genus Panax; species Panax japonicus. The sequence goes on from CM035109.1 coordinate 75,876,612, forward strand.
ATGAACATTGTTGAATTGAAAAAGGAAGAAGAGGTATCCTCGAGTCGACATTGCCACCGGGAGACCACATCATAGAGTCGATCCAAGACATACTGTTCGGGTGGCTCTCGGGAAGGAAAGAGTAGGTGCAGATCATGCTCCAAAGTTAGCAACGAAGGAAGGACGGTCGAGATCTGGACGACGACAATGGGTGGTCTCTCCGGAATATCTGAGGGCTTGAAGGACAAAACTCATCCCCTTGTGCAAAAAGTGACCGAGTTGAAGTTGAATTTGAGCGAACACTCTCCTGCTCAGATTCGACTCGACTCGACTCAAAAAAATTAACTCGAATTCGATAAGAAAATTTTAATTTTACGTCAGATTCGACTCAAAACATTACTCGAACCTACTCGGCTCGCAAGTATTTGACTTGCTTACAAAACTACTTACTCGTGAGCCTTCCAAACGAATTTCGAATATGAATTGTCTCACTTGAAATTGAACCACCATGTATTCAACTTATTACAGAACTAATATTTATATATAAAAGTTTTTCACTTTTATTTATATAAAGAAATTATAGAGAATGTAATACAAATTGACAATCAATTTATTGATTTATTCAAGTACAAGTTTACACAATTACATATTACACTTTATACTTTATGAATTATAAAGATTGATACATATATATATATATATATATATATATATATATATATATATATATATATATATATATATATATATATAGGGTCCGGATCCTGTCCGGACTCCCGGACAGGTGTAAAATCCGGACCTTTTTTTTTTTTTTTTTTTTTTTGCTTTTTTTTTTTTGAAACTACTAAAAAAAAAAAAAAAAAAATTTATGGAATTGGAATTTTTACATTATACAGTGTTTTGGGCGTGATTTGGATGCCTATAACAAAACATGTCTGTACAGTCTGGGCAGACTGTACATACATTGGTTGGTGTGGGTGTTAAAAACACACCCAAAACACTGTATTATTGAAAAATTTCACTTCCATAAATTTTTTTTTTTTTTTTTTAGTTGTTCTACAAAAAAAAAAAATAAAAAAAAAAAATTTTTTCAGGTCCGGATTTTCTCCCGTCCGGGAGTCCGGACCTGATCTTTATTCTATATATATATATATATATATATATATATATATATATATATATATATATATATATATATAGCTTGCTAGTTTGGATCAATATTCGAATATAATCCATCGTTGATGAAAAAAATAAAATACTCTAACCTTAATCTGAGTGAACACCGATATACTCAAATTCGACCCGTGTATTATTAAATAAAAAACGAGTATGGATCGTATTCGACTCAAATCAATTTCAAATTCAAGTTTTAAATTATATTTTTGAATCGATCTCGAGTCAAGTACCGAACTACTTTGACTAAGCTTACACCGCTTGGGAGGAATGTAGGATGAGTTTGTAAACCAGTCATGGAGAATAAATTGAAGTCGTTAAATATAACTAGGTGGTAACCCGTGCAATGCACGGGCTAGTTTGAATAATAAATTGTATAATTTATTAACACAGTCGTCATCAAAATTGATTACAAACGTTATCTAACGCAACACAACTCATTTTACATCCTGAAATGTAAACACAACATAAAAATACAATATCATATCTTCTAAAAATTTAAATTGTCTTTGGTCTGGTGGTCTTCATTTGGGTTTGCTTCCTTAGAATTGAGTTCTTCATCCCTATGAAATAAAACAATGCACCAAAAAGTGCAAGGCAAATATATCAAAAGATATAAGACTACCAAATATAAATAGCAAGACCCCCAAAATTTGATATTATTGAGAAAATCTTTTATCAAATAAAATAATTTAAATAACACTTACCTACACACTTACACTTTATTTGAGGGCTAAAATAAAAGTTGCAGATCTTTGTTAGATACCAAGGTATCATCAAATTTGATGAATTTGTTGTTTGAGATGCCAAGGTATGTCCAAATTTGAAATGTGAAAGTATTTGTTTCAAGGTTGAGCTACATACCCATCCTCCTACTAAGACCCCACTTAAAACTGCTCTAAAAAAATTATGAGAGAATATGGCTTGCCTTATTTTGAAGAGAGTAATCTGTATAACAAGAATAAACATCTAATTATACCACATAATCGAAGGTTAGATGCAGAAAACCCAAAAAATTGTCATTAGGCCCAACAACCCATGTATAAGTTTTTCATTCTGCACAAAAATATAACAAACTAAAAATGACAATTGCTAAAAGTAAAATCTGAGTTTGATTTCCATTTATCGTTGCATTCATGAGTCTCTCTACATAACATAAACCCCACACAAAACCCAACCCTAAAATAAATTGATTAACAGAATACAAAATAAATCACAAACTCACAATTAAGGATGAAATAATTGATAAAAGTGTAGCTTAAGTAATCATCACATTAACTGCAACAACTCTCCAATAAAATGATAGTTCCCATTTCTCAAACTCTCATAAAAAGCAAGCAATTGGATCTCAAAAATAAAAAAATTCAACTTGAAACAGAACACATTACCATTAGAATCAATTTTTAATGTCATTACCTTGATTATCCTTAAACCGCAATTCTTTAGGCTAATCACAAATTTTTGCCAAAAAAAAAAAACCACCCCAAAATCACCAATCAAATTCAAGCCCCACAATACTAATTCAATTTTCAAAATAATTCCAAAAATCATAAAACACACTAAAAACACATCAAATACAAAACTCAACATGGTAAATCTTTCATCTATGAAATATAATTTGGTGAAATTGAATCAAACCTTTAGTATCAAATTTACTGTCGCTTCCATCATCATCTTCAGTATCAGCACTGTAATCCGATTCCTTAGCACTAATATTGAGCCATTTCCGCACAATAACTCTCGCCCAGAAGAGCTGCATGCAAGTGCAAACCAAACAACATAATTCAACCCAATTTCTCTGCAATTCTAATTAAGCCAAGAAAACCCAACAACTAAAACTCGTTAAAAAGTAAAAAAAAGGAGGAAATAGAAGTACCTCATGTTTATTTCTAGAGCGGTTGAGATTCATATTTGGGTGAGATGGGAGAGAAACGCTATGAAAAAGGTGCAAAAATAGTGACAATGAGTGAAAATAAAGATGATAATCGAAGGTTAAATGCAGAAAACACAAAAAGTTTCATTATGCCCAACAAAACCCTTGTATAAGATTTTCATTCTGCATAAAAATATAGCACACCAAAAGACAATTGTTGAAAGTAAAGTCAGAGTTTGATTTCCATTTATCGTTGCGTTCATGAGTCTCTCTACATAACTTAAACCACACACAAAACCCAAACCTAAAATAAATTGACAAACAAAATACAAAATAAAATACAAATTCATAAAGATACCTTTGGAAACAAATAATATTCACAAAGATACGTATATACAAACATGCATATATCTTTTATATGTAAAAGGACATCAAAACTGATAATGAAATTGAGACGGTACCTGCCAGTTTTAGTTTGTATTGTCCACGACGTATCATCATATCCTTGAGATAGAACCTTCTATAATTGAATCCTAAGAAATAGCACAAAAGAAGTCAAGGTAATTTATAATTTTACAGAAACAAAAAATGTTGTTGAATCAAACAATCTAATAGCATAAATTTCAATGTGTATAAAAACACACATTTATTGTAAAATTATTCAAGAATATATAACTCACAACACTAATTGAACAACATCACTACAAAAGTGTCAAAAGCTTAGTAATACATAATTCAATTCAGGTGCACTTATCAAACTCAGTAGTCTTTTATACAAATCTTGCAAAGTTGAATATAGATCTTAAGATATTTTAATCACAAACATTTAAGGTTCAATAACTAAATCTAATTGCCAATAATTTAACATAATATAGTTTACACTTGGATACTAATACAAAAATTTGGATACAATTCAATAGTACACAATTTGCATATGGATACAACAGGTTCCATTATCAACTTTTGAAGAAATATACCTCTATTTAATCGTATGTGGAGGCATGTAGCTCCGTCCCATCCCGACGGTCCGAATCAAAAGCCAAAGCTTTAAACCAAACTGTATGATGAAAATATGAAATTGGCCAGATTAAGAGTTCGACTTACAAATTACTCTTGTCAGATTAAGAGTATAAAATTAGACAATACCCATTAACCCAATTCACACCAACAAACAACAATGAAGCTCATAAAAAAAATCAACTCAGAACAGCATGTAGCATAAAATTTTAGAAAATATGAGTATATATACATGTAAACATAGTAGTGTTTTTGGCATCTCATTAAAGTAAACAGATCCATTGACTATTACATAATATATAAGTGTCCTTCAATTTACTAATCACAATGTGAAAACTTAATATTTTTCATAAATTAACTACAAAACACTACAAAAAGGAACAAAAAGAAGCTAACCCTTGAGCAAATATCCGTCTAGCACCAAGGGGATTGTGACCAACTTCATTATTTCCCATGTCATCCTCTATTGGAATCCCCACCGCAATCCTATGATCCCTCACCAAACTCCACTTATCAAATGCACCATTCAAAACAATACACATGTCAAATATCAATAAGCCCATATATCATTCACACACACAACAATGTCAAAATAAGAATATGCATTTGATTGTTAAAATTGTTGAAGTTTTAATGGGGGAAATTTGAATTTAAAATGACCAATTTTGAAGATGAAAACTTCAATGCTTATTTCAATAGGAGTACAATGAGATTTGGGAAAGAGAAATAGTACATTTTTAAGGGAATCCATGGTGGGGATGTAACTTTGGGTGATCCTGCAATTTCCATGAGAATCCCGAGCTACACAATCTAATCAATATTCTTCATAACAACAAAAATAAACAACAATCAGGAAAAAGCAAATCAACTAAATATCAGATCTAAAGTATAAACAAACACCCAAATGCAATATATATACAGAGAGAAAGGGGGGAGAATACGAAAATAGTTTTGTTCACTTCTCTCTCTCTCTCTCTCTTTCTCTCTCTCTCTCTCTCTCTCTCTATATATATATATATATATATATATTCTATTAATTCTAATTAGAGCTAAAAAAGGAGGTCTGAATCGGAACAGAAAGAGAGATGAAAGAGGGAGGCCTAATTTTAATTTCAAACTGAATCTTATTATTTATGTATGAAAATAGTTACCTTAAAAATTTATTCTATTTATTAGGATATCATATGAGACATTATTTAGGACAATTGATTCGGAAATAGCATAACTGTACTAATTAATTTACTAAAACATATTATATATATGACATGTACTGTATGCATATATACATACCTGATGGAACATTGCGCCAGCAATACCAACTGAAAATTAGCTATCAACCGTAAATGGCATCACTTCTTCATATTATAAGAGTCTAATAAAATCAACCCCTCCCTCAGATTTAAAAGAATAATCAGTCCCTCAAATTTAAAAGAATTGATCAGCTATGTTGTCCTACTACATGGTGGGTGTGTGTGTGTGTGTTTGTATAGGGTTTGGTAACACTAATTCTGGACTAATTAGGATTAGGAGTGGTTCTTATATTTTCATTGCAGAAGTCTGATTAATCCATCCTGGAGGAGAAGATGGTTCCCGTATGTACATTGACAAAACAATCGTCAATTAACCACTGCAAATAGACAAACGAGGAAATTTGGGATGGTGAAGTAAAAAAAGGGAGAAATTTTAAAAAATTATTATTCTTACCTTTTTGTAGCATTTCAACAAATAGATAATGTGCATCTTTTTCCCTAACCAGCTTCAAGTATCCAAAAACCAAAAACCAAATAATTAAGATTTCAGATTCATCATCTAATCTGATGAACCCGGGCAAAACTCAATTATGAAGATGTTTAAGAGTTATTACCTTTGGATGTGTCAAAAACCCACTAATCTGGCCAACTAATCGAGTTGGGAACTTGGAGGCATCAAATCGTTCAATGGGTCCAATCCCAAATTCGCCGGAGAGGCATAATAGTGGTGATATTCTCTTTTGGATTTGGTTTTGAAAAGGCTAAAATCATTGGTTTGTGGGGATTTGTCAAAAAATGCAACACTTAAAAAAACAAAGAGGTGAACAGTACTGATAGTTAATAATACATAGTCACGTAATTCTGGTACATACTTCTGACCATATTATTGGAATTACTCTTGGAGAAGAACCATCACAATTAGTTAGTTAGTGGTGTGAGTTCCTCATCTGCTTCTGAAATATCTTCTTGATGTCAGGCCACCAGTATGAGACATTCTCACAATCAAAACTAACTCTATATGACATTATTTCAAACACTTAAAATGCATCAAGTCAGCCGAAGTAAGTAACAATTATAACTCCAAAGATTGATGAAATGATATAAGTAAACTATAATCCTCGACGTAGAAAGTTGGTTAAAGAACGGGAAGTGTGAAATTGAGAACTAAATCTACAAAACCTGTACACGATGAAGTCCTAGGCCTTCACCATCCTTGACTAAAACATAAAGTCAGAAAAATGGATTACCATAAAACTGAATCTAAGGAAGACACATTAACAGCTTTATACTAACATAAGAACGTAAATACATCTACATGGGTTCATATAGCATACATTAGAAAGTGATTAAATTAATTTGGGTACCTTAACACTGAATCGGGAGAAACCAAATCAAGACCACCAACAGTTGGTTTCTGATGCAATTGCAAAGGCAATTGCATTGGAAATAATCGTCGATTAACCACTCCAAATAGACAAATGAGGAAATTTGGAATAGTGAAGTAAAAAGAAGGGAGAAATTTTTAAAAAAAATATTATTCTTAACTTTTTTGTAGCATTTCAACAAATAGATAATGTGCATCTTTTTCCCTCATCAGCTTCAAGTATCCAAAAACCAAAAACCAAAAACCAAAAAAATTAGGAATTCAGATTCATCATCTAATCTGATAAACCCGGGAAAAACTCAATTATGAAGATGTTTAAGAGTTATTACCTTTGGATGTGTAAAAAACCCACGAATCTGGCCACCAAATCGAGTTGGGAACTTGTAGGCATCAAATCGTTCAATGGGTCCAATCCCAAATTCGCCGGAGAGAAGCTTATCATAATATAAGCATCTACTTCATTCCCAAAACGAAGACTAAATTGATTTGAATCGGAGAATAGCTGTGATGTATTTATATATAAGGATTGATGTACATGAAATTAAGTCATGTAGTATAATTGGGATATGTCACCTCAAATGGTCCTTAAGTTTTAATTTGGCATAATTTATTTGTTTAAGGTGAACTTGGCTTGGTTCTTTTTAAAACTTAAATAAATAAAATAGATTGCGTTCACATGAAAATAATAAAGAACTTAAATATAATAAAAAATAGAGCTATACATATATATAAATTCTATTGGACTGCGTTTTCAAGTTTCTACCCCTTGAAGCCTCTCGACAAAATATTTATTTAAAAGTACGGAAGCTGAGAGACACCAAACGGCGTCTTAATTTTAAACCATTAGTTCAATCTTGGAGCAAAAACCATTTCTAAGATAAACTAGATTAATTAATTGTAGCTTAATTAGTTGATCAGTCGTTAATCCTTTTTCTTTCCTAACCTAGATTCATAAGAGTAGTGCTCATTTGGAAATTTTAGCCTAATAATTAATCCCAAGTTATGAAGAATTTTAGATCTCAAATTAGGTTTGTGATTTATTTATTTTTTATCGAATCAGTCGTTCAACATAAAGAGTTACTAATTTTTTCTACTCTTTATTTGCTTTTAATTAATGTGATAATTAATATTGTAAAAAATATTATTATCAAGTATAAAATTATTGTTTTAAAAAACTAAAATAAATGCATATTATAATTTAATTTAAATACTTAGATGATAATATAAATTAATTAAGATCGAAAAATATTTTGCATGAGTATATTAATTTTTAAAATTAACCAGGGAGGGAGAGTAGTGGGGAAATTTTGCAGAACGAACACGTGCATCACTCCCACAAACACTAATCTTTGGCACATGCAGTGTAGTGTAGCCATCTGATCTGATCTGATCGTACCGCCAGTTTCACCCTTCTAAAATACACCCACCTACACCTAATCTCTCTCTCCGCCTTCATTAAAATTTAATATTAATTTTATATTTTGTGCTGTTAGAGTGAAAAATATAAACTTGTTGCTTCAATTAAAATTGTTTTTAAATTTAAATATTTATTATATTTAAAGGCGTTTTTGGAGAATTATCAAATACCAGTCCCTTCCGCAGCAGCTGCCAGCTGTTTGGGCCATGGATTCCGTGATTGTGTACACAGGGGACCACCCCTTCCCATGCGACCCCACCTTCCACATAAACACTCACCTCCTTCTTCCCCACTGCACTGAATTATGTTAGAGAGAGAATTTTGTAAGAAATGCAAAAGATTTTTAAAAACCCAAAGCAATTATGAACCATCGTCACGCTTCTTTTTCTTCGAATTAATTAATTGTTGAATGAATGGCGAAAACGGGGGTTTTTGAGAGTGATTCGCCGATGGTGAAAGCCAAGGCAACCGAGTTGAAGAAAGAGTTGCAGAGACTGGTGAAGGCTATTGTGGAAGAAGAAGATGTTGAATTGCTTACAATTGATCGAGCCAATCAGACCCTTTGTGCATTGAAGGACTTGAAGCTCAAGGGGCAAAGATCATTCTCTTTCAAATTAATGCGTCAAGAAGAAGAAGACGATGGGTTATTGGATTTTCCTCAAGAGTTTCGTTGTCCACTTTCCAAAAAACTCATGCGAGATCCTGTTATTGTGGCTACTGGACTGGTCTGTACGCTTCTTTCTCGACTTAGGGTTTTAATTTCTTCTGTTTTACTCTCTGTATTTGTTCTATTTTTTTCCCCTCTGGTGGTTGATGCTTTTTTGGATATTACGTCTGTTTATCTGATAAAGTACAAGTCTTTTTTTTATTTTATTTTGTGGGTACGAAAGATTTACTGTTCCTGGAAGTTTTCTAGATGTTTCTACTGGTACTCAGTTGTTGAATTCTTATATGGATGTTCTTTCTAATTAATTTTTTTAAATTAATTTCTTCTTTCTGGAATTTTCGTACTCATATGTTTTGAATGCATATGGCTTTGTTGTACATATGTGTGTTGAGTTAGGCAAATTATCTTTTCCTAAATGTTTTAATGATAACCAGAGTTTAGTTGGTGGAATTGTTTTGGTATTCTAATTTTTTTTATATGTATTAAAATGTTACCAGTGATATAAATGATTTTCTCCAGTTCTTGTTGGGTAAATTTATGCCACTTGGTGAAATTATCTGTTTTTAGATTCATGTTGGGTTTTTTTCGCAGACATATGATAGACCTTTTATCCAGAGATGGTTAAAATCTGGGAACAGGACATGTCCTAGAACCCAACAAGTCCTTTCTCATACTATTCTTATGCCTAATCACTTGGTACGAGATATGATATCACAATGGTGCAAGAACCATGGAGTTCAGTTGCCAGGCTCTCTTCAGTACTCTGATGATGATGGATTAACAGAATCTGATAGAGATCATTTCCTCTCTTTACTTGGGAAGATGTCTTTAACATTGCCTGATCAAAAGGAAGCTGCAAGGGAATTGCGATTATTGACCAAGAGGACGCCTTCATTCCGTGCACTGTTTGGTGAATCCCTTGATGCAATACCTCAATTGCTCAATCCACTTTCTCAAAACAAGTCTAGAAGTGAAGTTCACCCTGATCTCCAAGAAGACGTGATTACCACAGTTTTGAATCTTTCAATCCATGACAACAACAAGAAGCTTGTTGCGGAAACACCAATGGTTATTCCTCTCCTTTTGGATGCATTGAGATCAGGAACAGTTGAAACAAGGAGCAATGCAGCTGCAGCTCTCTTTACATTATCAGCTCTCGACTCTAATAAAGCACTGATTGGAAAATCCGGCGCTTTAAAACCACTCATTGACCTCTTAGAAGATGGACACCCATTAGCTATGAAGGATGTCGCATCAGCCATTTTCAATCTTTGTATCCTTCATGAAAATAAGTTGAGAGCTGTGAGGGTTGGTGCCGTGGGAGTGATCCTGGAAAAACTAATGAACAGAATGCATGTTGATGAGTTGTTAGCTATCCTTGCCATGCTTTCAACTAATCAAAAAGCTGTCGAAGAATTGGGAGAGCTTGGAGCTGTTCAGTGTTTGCTTAGTATAATAAGAGAGTTCTTGTGCTCGCAACAAGGAAAATTGCATTGCGATCCTCCATACTATCTGTTACAATGGCCGTACCAAGTGGAGGGAGATGAGAGAGGAAGAAAACACGTATGGTACAATATCTCAGGTTGCTCAAAATGGCACCTCTAGGGCCAAGAGGAAGGCTAGCGGCATTCTTGAGAGACTTAATAGAGCAGTCAATCTCACGCACACTGCATGATACAGAAGTTTCCGAGTACAAAGTCTGTAAATTCTACACTGTTTGCCTGCCACTTGGATCGCAATTCTCACCCGGTATCTTGCGGTCATTCTCAACTTAAATTTTGTACATTACATTTTCTGAGTTTAAATTTCAGATTATTGAGTTATAGTCGCTGTGAATAAATTATGTTTGAAGATGGAAACATGATCTATAAGATTGATTCTCTCTGTTATATTATCCAATAATTCCTCCACATTGGCTAGCTTGGTAGATTACTTGAATAATACTTATAGTAGAAGTAATGAATAATAGTTTAAAAGCACATAATTATTATAGTTTAGAAGATTTTCTCAGATTAGTTTGTCCACTAATTCTGCACATGGCTCACTTGCTAGATGGCTTGAAACAGCAAGTGCCAAGTGGGGATTCTTTAATTTGTCTGCAAGCAATAATTTTAAAATCTAGTTTGAATTCTACTTGTACTGAGTAATCAATCTCATGTATTCTGTCCACAGCAGCAACATTTGCTGTACAGTCCACATGGCTTACATGCTTAGACCAGATATTATTACTTGGATTTTTGGTTGGTTATTCAGATATTGAGGCTTGTGGGAAATAAAGCCAAAGCTTCTTACTTACCTCTTTGAATAATTCATTGAGATAATGGAATGAATGGCTGAGGAAAGAATTTGCCCATATTGAATGGTAATGGTGACGTCTTGTTCATGTGGTCCATTCAGAATGCCACCCCGAATCAATCTTTTTGATCAATTCCTCGTTACAAACTGTTGCTACCAATCCTCTGTCTACCATCGCCAAGGTTCTTCTTGTTCCATATGGGCATGGCTGCAACTGACCCTCAACCTTCAGTTTTGTTAATGGTAGTTTTATACAAAATTAGATATACGTTTTTCTTTTTCCGACATAACATAATAACGGTTATAGAGAAACATAAAGGAAATAAATACTAGTATAGTACAAAACAGCAAACGAGTCTTTCTAGATTTCAAATCAATGACTCTGATCCCTTTAACCCAACCCGCTAGTAAAGTGATAACACCAGCGCAGGCACCAAAGAACACCTTACGTCCACACACGGGCACCCCCTCCCTGATTCTATATATCTTTGATAATACTACTGTACTGTACTGTGCTACTTCTTAGAAAGGACAAGATTTATTTCAAACTAGTCTTGCATAAATCTTCTTAAAAAATATTTTGCCACAAAATCACCAAATGTTTCCATTTCTCCGTTGGACCCTTTCCATTTTCCAAGAATATAGGGCTAAAAGTAAAAAAATAATGCGGGCAAGTCCAAGTCCAAATTGGGACAGAAACAGTACTTCCATCATTTTTCTCATGATTCATGAAAAAACAGTGTCTAAACAAGTTCACCAGACATTGATGTTGAAATCTTAACACAACTAAGAGTGTACAACTTTCAAATAAATACAACTCATTTACAACAAGTTTTTTACACTATCATGGCTGTAAAAATTGAACTTGAAATGCTATTATGAGGGACAGTGTTCCCTCAAGTTCCCAATGAGAGAACTGGATCCTCGCACCTAGCTATCATCAAAGTTGTCCAAGAATGACAATTGTTCTCGAATGCAATCTACAAGATTCAAAGCTTCCTCATCTAACTTCAGGGTCCGCCTTCGAAAACTCTGTAAAAGTTAGCATCTCCAATTATATAGTCTTCTTGATCTCCATGACAAAGAAACATGACGTAAACCATGCATACCTCAGAAGCCCATAAGCAATCGCGTGCATTGCGAGGAATTATATGAATGTGCGTCTAAAATTGTCATGTCACAAAACATCATAAATAATATTAGCTTCACGGATGAAGATCATATAAGTACACTCCATTTTAAGAAGATATTCATAAAAACTTACCATCTTTCATTAAAAGAAGTAGGAGTACTTTAATGAATAGATTAATTCCTTTCAACTTACATGATATATAACTTGGCCAGCAGCAGCGCCATTGTTGACCAACAAGTTAAATGAATCTGCAAATTTAAACTTTCTTCAAATAAGACATTTTAAAAGGGTAATTTAGTATAGAAAAAAAATCCAATTCATCAACATTCATAGAGAATAGATCAACAATCTCAATGAGTTATGCTATAGTCAATATCATTTTCCTGAAGCCAATTAGAATATCAACCATAAGAATGGAGGAGCATACTATGATCCATCTTACATGCGGAGACCGAACTAGCAATCTTTTTATAACAGCATTTGAACCACAATACCAAGATTTACCATGCAAATACAAATTTAAACTTGAAATAGAAACAGACTATTGTAATTGCACTTTATCTGCTCCGCTGAACCTATTGAGATATCAATTTATTTACCAAGTAGATATGGAAGGCGACTCCAACAGGCGCAAGTTTTATATCAAAGCCGGATATAATTTGCAATATGATTTTGGAAGTAATTATTGTTGAAGGTGACTTTTTTTAAAAAAGTTTTTATTTTCATTCTTGACATTCAGAAAATCATATTAATTGTTTTGACAAGTACATTCAGGGAATCATTACTAACGATAGATCGAATATGAATAGCAACATTGCAGGAAGACATGAACGATTATTTTATTGGCCCTCTACCTAAACTGCATCTGGCATAAACCTTCAGAAGATATTGGACTTTTAAATCATATGTATTTAATGAAATTGAGTCCAGCAAACATCACTAATAACAACTTATTCAAGCCTGATTTAGTGTGGCATCACAACTTGCTCAGGTTGGTTCAACATTCTTAACCTATCTATCATAGATACTCAAAACACAATTCACTGCACCCCAACCAACACCATTTCCCAATCACACTAAACTATCCTAAGCAAAGTATCTTGTGTAAATCTCAAGGCTTGTAAGACAATTATCTCGCCACAGCCCACAGAAAAGATGGAAAGAAAGAGCATAAGACAGAAAAAGAGTGAATGCCAGAGACAGGACATTAGGTTGACAAGGAAATTTTAGGAACCAGGTGATACCACAACCAGTCGCCTTCATGACTGCATTGCTAATATATGGAACTTTTGAGCACATGGCACCTACCACCTGCATGATAAGATTTCCAAATTAGATAGATATATCAAGAACATTCGCTAGTATTCAGAAATATGGATTAAAGAAAGAAATGATTTTATGTGGCATACTCTTGAATTTATCGCAATCATTTACATTGTAAACTTCATGGAAGATCTTCCCTAGTAATTTTTAAAAGAGGAAACATGGACAAGAAGACATGATAGCTTGCTCTAATTAAAAAGAATATTATTCAAATTAATGGGGGAAGGGAAGGGATAACCGGACAAATAAAATCAGGTTAGCATATGGCATAACTAAAATTTTGTCCCGAGAAAGACCGGATCAAGCATGATCCATGTATTGGATCCCATATAGATGGGGCCATGGGCGGATACATTTAGGGGGCAGCTGCTCCTGCTGGATTTTTTTGTTTATAGGTATAGGGGTAGGGGCAAATATGCAAATAAATAAATTTAAGTGGACAAATTAATGGAAGAGTTAAACTTGGAGGGGATAAAAATTCATTCATATTCTAAATACAAATACAAAAAAATGTAGATTCATTCTACTTCTGCCTTCTAAATTTTATATCTAAATATTTTTTATTTAAAATTTCTTTTTTAGTTTAGATGATGAATATTTATTGCAATTTGTAAACATTATTATGATTAGTTCAAGTTTCCTTTATTTAACTTCAACAAAAAAATTAGTTAAAATCCGCCCCTACTGGAAAAAATTTATAGATCCACCCCTGGATGGGGCAAGGCTTCGTTAAGTTGAGTTACTATAGCAAGCAGTTGGAACGAAGAAATAAAAATGTAAAATTACTCAATTCTTGTGTTGCAAAAGAAAAATGTAATGTCAAGTTGTCTTAACACCATAGTGTCATCTCTGTTAGTTATCATAAAACATACAACGTCCCTCGAAACAATATGTGATGGCTACAGAGAACAGTAAACAACAACGCAAAATATTGAATATGTGTGCACCAGAGCTGTAACTACCGAGATAATATTTCAGCGAGAATAATTTCTGATAAGGTTGCATATCAAACAAGAGAAACCAACATAACAGCAATCATGCAAGTATATGTAGCACAAATTCAGATTCATGCTATGAACCTACAAACAGTAGGACTCGAGCATGCTCAAGTGTGATCTGCAACAGATTGAGGAAAACCATCATAACCTCCATCGTATGAATGACAACTGAATAGCTCATATGTTGTAAAAGTAGAACATGGGAATGATCATGGTCAGTAAAGATTTGACTAAGCCAAAAATTAATATTAATGTTTCAAATTCTATCAGATCACAAGAAATGCTACAGGACTGACTGCTGCAGTTGGATGAATGCAAACCACACTTCCACAAGTTTCATGTGTTCAGTCATTGTTCCCAAACTAAGGACTTTTTGTCAAGGATACCACTCCTTTAATACAACATAAGTTTTAAATTCATATTTCAATTCAAGGATGTAAAATGAATAAATTTGATTATTTTTTTTCGGGTAAGGAGTTAAGCTAGATTTGCGTTTGATAGCTCAGATGTAAATTTTAACAAGACAATAGAGAAATTTAATAGCCTTGCCGTGGATGGAATGGAAATAACATGAAGGCAGTTTCCAAAAAAACATCTTCACAAGGATTTTACATACACATGACACAACCAAATTTTGTGTCTCCGAAGTCTATTCTGTGTTTTTCCTTGGTTTTCCATTCCAACTCCAAAAATGTATAAAGTTAAAGATTAAATCCAATCATTTCAATCATCAACCCAGAGAGGGCCTAAAAGTAAATGAGGATCCCAAATAGAATAAAGTCTTGTTCCTTAGTTACACCCTCCATAAATTTACTTCTTACGCTCAACACCAATATACATAAGTGATAAAGTAATCATATATGTGCTTCACATAACTCTAATAAGTTCACCTTTATGTCATATGTCAATGTCAATGTTAAGAGGAGGTGAGAAGATCTATGTATAAGTATTCATTACATGGTATGACATAATGAGACCTATTCATGCTTGATAATGAAAACTTACAGACGGAGGAGTTGCTTCCAAGCAAGAAAAATGACCCTTTGGGATAATTAGTGAGTGCCTGATAATAATTTATGATAGTTAGTGCATTGTAAAAGGAAAAATTACATATAAAGAAAAAGTGAGCAATTCAGTAACTAAAAGGTTATATTACCCCAGTGATCTTTATTAAGACAGTACATGTTTGATAGATTTAGTAAGTTGAGGGTCCCTACTATTAGGGGTGTGCAACCGGTTTTTACCGGCCCAAACCGAATCGGTACCAAAATTAGCCAAATTTCGGTACCGATACCGGTACCGGTTTACCGGTTTGGTATCGGTTTTTACCGAAAAACTAATATAATTATTATTTTTATTAATATTATTATTATCATAATTTTTATTATTATAATCATTATTTTATTATTTATATTACTATTTATTAATAATAATAATAAAAATTAGAAAACCAGTATATACCGGTACGATTCGATAAAACCAAACCATAAATAGGCCGTACCGAAACTGGGCCGGTTCTTTTTATACCGAACCGGCCGGTCCGGTCCGGTCCGGAAAACCGAACTTCATGCACAGTCCTACCTACTATCCCTCTACCAGATCCTACGGCCTTTTGGCATTTTCAAGTACTTTACTTTAGGTCAACTTACAATCAACTAGATCAACTTTTTTTTTTCTTACAATCAACTAACTATACTTTACTTTTCTAACACAAATTTGAATTTCCATCAGTGGAGTTAACTATTTTAACAAAATACGAACGTGGAAATGCCACATATTTACTAAATCCTAGTTGGAAGCTTCTTTTTGACATATAAGTTAATGCCCACCTAATAAAGACCAACCCATCACCCATTAACCCGACCCAAACATTCCAATAATTTCTATCCAATAATATAATAAATTAAACATAATACCAAAATAAATTTCATCTGAAAACCAAGAAAAATTCCCCAACCAAAATAACTCACAATCCACTGTTCATCATTTTCTTCTCCCCAAACAAAATATTACCAAACAAAATCTTCTATATACATTAAAATTTCGAAAACAAAACAAACAAAATAGTTAAAGAATTTGTGCTTGTGAATCAAAGAAGTACATACCTAACTATTGTTGGTGAGCTTCAGATCTTAGAAAAAAAAGATAAATAAAGAAGATTTGGGTATTTATTTGCCATTGTGATTTACAAAAATTAAAAATAATAAAAAATTTGAAACAAAGTATCTGGGTAAATGAAATTTAATGGCTGACTATCAGTTCCAATATTGGGACCATTCATTAATTATGGACATGTTGATCGTAAGGCAATATTTTTGGAAGATTTCGATTATCGATCAAACTACTTCGTGCAAAGAAAGATTATCATTGCTGGTAAGCTTCAGATTTACTACACCATTGCCAATGAGCTTCAGATCTAACGCAATGTGTTGTAGCTGGCGACACCAAGATATACGAATTTGGGGCTATGAACTGGGTTTATACATTCCAATAGTGCAAATCAAATTTGCTCACTTAAAAATTCATTTCCGCCGGAGCTTTCAAGTTTTTTTCCAACTTCCGTTGTCTCACAGGGGTTTCAAGTTTACTATTGTTATTTTGTTTCTTTATTTTGGTTTTATTTATTTATTCTTTATAAATACTCAGAAAATAAATATATTTTCTTATAAAGTCACTAAGCATTAAGCAATTATAAATATGAACATATATAAAGTTAGTAAGAACTAAGAGGTGGAGTTATATAAATATGTATAGTGATGAGTTATTTATACACATACATCATTACTGATTCGCCATGTCATCACAGAGGTAGAGTTTCTCCCTCCTAATCATAGACCAACTCAGCTTTCTGTTAAAAGTCAAACGAGCCTAACGACTTTTGTAACGTTTTGTGAGCAAATTAAAGTTCAGTTAGTTGTCTATAACAAAAAAAAGTATAGTTAGTCATTTGTAAGTGACCTAAAGTAGAGTGATGTAAAAAGCATTTAACCCAGTATTTTCATCAAACGAAAACCTAACAATCTATAAGGATCTCCCTGATCCAAATTTTCTGGTTGAACATGATTCAGCCAATAGCCATTTAAACAATTAACCAAGTCTTGGAATGCATTCTTCAGAACAAAACGAGTACAACGAATGATACCACTTTATGAAACTGATCTACAAATGTTATACAATCACCATCATTCATGAGTCAAAATGTCGACAATATAACTCGATTAGTATAAAATTCAGTAATGCTACTTCCTGGGTGTTCTTTATCAAATGGTGAGAACCTACCAACTCTAACGAACGATAATGCATCAAACAATACAGAAAATTTAAACGGCATTTTAGATGATAATACCTTACCCAGGACTTAGTGGATTTGAATCCAAAATGCAGAGGCATATATCATCTTCGTAAACCTGTAGCCAAATCAAATTCAGAAAGGAATCAGAGAAACATGTACAAAATCAAGATCATCTTTCTATCACACAACAGCAAAGTCTAAATATCTTCAATTTCACTTTATTGAGATTAATTTTGCATATTATCCTTCATACAGTTTTTCCTGGCAACATTAATGGGGAAAAGAAAAGAAGCAAGATGGTGAAAAGGAATACCTAACAGATTTTTGTAGTGTTAGATAAATTATTGACGAAATTAATATTGAATTCTCAATGAACCACATGCTTTTCTAACGCTCTAACTAGGGGAACCTGCACCTAATTGTAAAGCCATATAGAAGAAAAACGAAAATTGATCATAACAAAACAACAAAAGATTTACACACGGTAATACTCCCTCACTATTCACAAAAAGGGTTCTATTAAAGTGAAATTGATATGAATTTTATTTCTAACTTACCAAGTACAAAATTTATTGCTTTCCAAACTTAAACGAATGTCATTAAATTTTAAAATTAAAGATTTCATAATATGAAATCGAAAAAAGTCAAAATGGGAGTCTTTTTGTGGGTTGGAGGAAAAATTTTAAGTTGTAAATTTTAATATCAACACCAAAAGTCCCATGGCCACATGACATAATAATCTTCCACATATCAATTTCAGAAAAAAGTTTTAAAAAATGTTATTAAAATTGAGGAAAATAGGGAAGAAATTACCTTGTAAGCAGGTGCTTCTCCCCTAATAATCTTGCAGAAAACGCACTCACTTTCCTTATTTCCTTTCTTAGCATCGGAATGGGAATCGCAACCGGAAAACGAGATGCAGGAGCTGGAATTTAGCGGCCAAAAATGAGATGTGAGAACGGCGAGACGCCGTCGTGCCGCCTCCATTTTTAGGATAAATTCAAGGAAAGCAATCTGGTAAAGTGTGTGTCTATGCTTAATAATATGTAGCTTTTATTATTTTTTTCAACAAAAAATAAATAAATACGATTATTAGTAGATTTTAGGACATTGGATGGGCTGGTTTTTAAGAGGTATGGGGGTAGATACAGAGACTGTGTGGCCAATTGCTGAGCTCGTGGTTGCGTTGGTTCTGCTTTATCCAATTCTGTTAGGGGAAAGGTGCAAAAAAAGCTCATGTAGTTTACCCGAAGTCCCACCTAGGGTCTGTTCGGTAACTCGACTTATAAGTTATAGTTAAAATATAAATTGACTTCTAAATTAATGTAATTTAGTTTTAACTTATAAGTAAAAATGTTCCGTATCAATTTTATTTATAAGTCAAAAATTAAGTTAAAATAAGTTATGAAGGTGTTCTGCTCAAAATGACTTATAAAGTTAAAATAATGTAAATATTACTAAAACTGACGTTAATAAAAAGATGGACAAAATAGAAGGACAAAATTGATATTACATTTGGTCAAACTAACTTATTTTAAAATGACTTATATAAGTCATTTTAAAATAAGTCACAAATAGTTATTTTTTTTACTTAAAAACGAACTTATAAGTTAAAAAATAAGTACCTCCTAATCAATCAAATAATGGCAAATGACTTATAATTTGGTTTGACCAACTTATTAGTCACTGCCGAACACCCCCTTGGTTAATTAACTTTTTTTCCTTTTAAGTGCCCCTAATATTACAAATTTCATGTCAACTATGCCCTTTCCGTTAACGGATGTGTCACTTAGACTATCGTGACTGACACGCGAACATATTTTGTTAACAAGGCTAACACTTCGACAAATTTTTGTTATCCAAAAAATTCAAAGCGATTTTATCTCTCTAACCCCATCTTTATCATATACATTTTCCTCTCTAAAGTTTCATCATGTCTGATTGGGTCTGCTCTGATAGACCCAGCGAACTGCCACCGGCGAAACAGATCGGCAAGTTGTCGATACTCAGTTCAGAACAACAACGCCTAAATCCAGTCAAGAGCTCCGGCAAACCTTCGAATCTGGCCAACACAATCAAATCCGAGCCAAGTTAAATAAAAGAAACAAACAAACTTAGATTGAAAGAGAACATAAATGACAGTAACCCAAACAAATCCCAAGTCTGAATATGAAAAGAAAATTAATGAACAACATGAGACAGAAGATGTGTTATAATTTGAGCCTAAATTGAAGTGGGTATCATTAATTATTTGAAATGATTATACGTATCAATATGTGTCTACACAATAAGTAGATTAAATTAAATATTTGGAAGCTCAAATCCATAGAATAATGAATGAGAAATTAACTCTCAAAGATTACCCTTGAAAATAAGAAATGATAATAAATATTTATAAGAAACTAAGTCTCACATTAGTTAAGAACTAAATATTAAATGAATTTATATACATTAAAATTGCTCTTGGGTTTGGGCCCCAAGAGACACCTCATTTTTGTGAAAGGGAGAGGACCCAGTAAAGACTTTATTTGAACCCACGCATCGCCGCCGACCGGACGTCTTGGCTCGAGGCTCGCAGGTCTGGGTCACTGTATATAATTTTTGGGACAATTTATTTGAAATTTATTTTATTTAGTTTTATTATCAAAATTATGTCGCTTTGATAAATGTAATTTATTATCAAAACTGTGTCGTTTTGGAAAGCGTTGTCTGCCAAACGAATGCGTCAATACTACTTCATTTTGGGAAGCGCTATCCGCCTGAACGGACGTCCCAAAACTACGTCGTTTTACCTAAACGGACGTGCCTTTTTTAGTAAGCCTTAAACTGCGTTGTTTTTCTTCTGTTAAGACTAAAACAACGTCGTTTCTTGGTCCGAGACGCGCCCTTTCTATTAAGGCCTAAAACTACGTCATTTTGGCTAAATAATATTTTTTTCAAGGGGTTCCCTCCTATAAATAGATAGAGGGGTGTAGCCACTTCAATCACTCAGTTGAAGCATTCAAGCATTATCAGTTTAGTTTATAGTATTCATTTCATAGGTATGAAAAATGTATTTATATCATGCTCAGAGAGAGTTCTGAGCATTATAATTTTGGTTCGTTGAGTATACTTTTTGTAGTGTTGCTAAAATATACGTTGTTATTGTATCCTGGAAGACAAGTACTATCAACTCTGAGCACCTACCTTAAGAAGAGCATAATTATCTTAAGAATATAATACAAAGTATTAGTCTTGACAAATTCATTTCTGCAGTATTAATCATTCTATGTTTTTTTTTTCTTTTTTATGAAAATGAACATGTAATATGTACTATTGCTTTTGATATATTTATGCAGTACTAGTATTGGTATAATTTGTACTTATAATATTGATAATCACATTATTATTATTATAAAAAATATATTCTTTATTTGTTATAAAATATTTGTTATAAAATATTTGCTATTTGTTATAAAAATATTTGCTATTTGTTATAAAAATATTTCTGGCGGATAACCCAATTGGTTTAGTCTGTTTAATTTGCTCTAATAACTTCTTGACCAATATGACTTATGACTACGTACATACTTGCATGCATGAAACAAAACATATATATATCGATAAGTTTTGTGCAAGCCGTAAGAGGTAGTGCCGGTTTGGATTGGATATTTTTTTTTTTTTTTTTTTTTTTGTACAAGCCGTAAGAGGTTGTGTCGGTTTGGATTTTTTTTTTTTTTTTTTTTGTATAAGCCGTAAGAGGTTGTGCCGGTTTGGATTATGTTTTTTTTTTTTTTTAACAGCCGTAAAGCACAGTAATATATATAGGAGGTACTGTTATGCGTTAAAAAAAAAAGACACAGCCGGTACAAGCTGTGCCGGCTGGTGTTTTTTTAATAATAAAAATTCGTTTCTTTTAAATGTACTGACAAGATGTTGACCATGTAGGGTGTTTATATTAAAATAAAAGCCGGTACAAGCTGTGTCGGCTTATCAAATATTAAGACTCATCTCAGTCGTGCGATCAATTTATCAACGGTCCAAAAAGGGGTTGTTGCACAGTTCTCACAGCAACCGGTTGCTATGGAAGGGCTCCCTATATATATATATATATATATATATATATATATATATATATATATATATATATATAGTTTCCATTATGTTTTACTAACAAGACTGATCCTTGAAAAACAAACTGGAAACAAAGGACCCATTCCGAACCTAGATTCTGGCAAGAAATCCTAAACCAGAATCTGGCGAGAACTCAGACAAAAAAATGCTCCGACGAAATAGAACACCCTATACAAAAAGGGACACAAATCATCATACCTCTCGCAATCCAGATCCAAAAGAACCAGCGAGAGTTCTGGCGAAAATGGAGGGCAGGGGTTAGAAAAAACAGATCCAATCAATCAGATTCTAAACAGTAACAACTAAATTCTAATAAAATAAAACAAATGCAAGATTTCGAAGCCAAATATCAAGAAATCAGAACCAAATCGACACCAACACAACCCTAAACTAACACACAACAACACAACCGTTTCCGACCCAAATCACCAACCGTATCAGATCCAACGTCACAAATCCAGGAGCCGAACATAAACTCCTCTGCTAACAAAGCAGTGTTTTGTTGAGTATTACATGATGAATTACTTTTTCAAAGAGGTGTTAGAACACGTCTTTAATTACTTGACATTGCATCTACACCGAAACGTGGATTGCTAAATTGATTAGTGAGAATCCAATCCTTTCTAACCTTGATTCTGAGCAGATTAAGGTCCGGTTTCAAAATCGCACGTAAATGAATATGAGAGAATTAGTTTAGAGAGTGTTAACGCCAAGATGTTCTGTCACGTCCCAATCACGTAAGACGCCCTGATCCTGCACAGTAAACACGAAAAACACCACAAGCTTGACGGCCGGACCGCCGGGGATACCTCAGGCGTGAGAGTGAGTAAACGTGTTCACAAGGTTAACAATGGAGGATGTAATGTCTAGTGTATTGAAAGAGATAATAATTCAGTTGTGTGTATGTGAATATGAATATATGTAGGGCTGAGCAAGTAACCAAATTGGAACCGAAACCGCACCAAAAACCGCACGAACCGCACCAATTAAAACCGCACCAACGGTTCCGGCGTATGTGGCGGTTTTAGGTGGGTTGAATAACCAAATTTACGGTTCCGGTTTGGTTACTAGCCAAAACCAAACCGCATAAAACCGAAACCGCACCATGTGTGTGTATGTATGTATTATCTCTAGTAAATTCTAAAGTTACTTTTCACTTGAACACGCTCAGAGAAAATCTCAGTCTTTCATTGTCATTTTTTCACCAATTGAAAGAAGATGTTAGAGGTTATAGAGTCAAAAATTAAGCAATTGGGTTTGGAAATTTTGAATTTGTTTGATGCGTTATTGGAGGGGCTGATAGTTGAGGGGCTCGAGCACTTGCATTGGTTAATGTCAATGTTATAATTGTAATAGTCTAATAGATTATTTTTAGTCCTCCCTGCAATATATTTTATTTTATCTTCAGTATATACTTTTAATTTTTGGGGAACTAGATAAACATTCTTGCTTGTTATCGAATAGTCTCCGTTGTTTTATATAGCGCATATTTTAGTTTTAAAGCATGCTTGATATAATTCTCATTGTCGACTTTGTCACTAAGTTAATTGCTCGATGTAAGTTTTATGCTAAATTTTATTGAAGGCTTAAACTTTTTTGTTGTTTCAATTGGTTTTGGAACCGAAACCGCACCAATTAAAACCGCACCGCACACTTTAAAACCGAACCGCACCAATCACAAGCGGTTTCGGATGCGGTTTTGAATTTTTTAAACCGCACCTAAGCGGTTTCGGGTGCAGTTTGGACTTCAAACCGCACCAAACCGCACCATGCTCACCCCTAAATATATGAATGAAAACATACCTGTTTGTCAAGACTTAGTTGATAGGTCATACTCTCTTTGTCTGGTTTACTGTGCCACCCACTACTATCTGACACAGCCCCCTGATCTCATGGGCTCTGCCGACTGCATATAGTCTATCTACTCTTTTTGATCACTGTTTCTATCGCCGGCCGGTTATGATCCCATCCACATTAATGCATGGCAAGTGTTTTAGTCAACCGTCATCCTTTTTCATCATTACAAGTCAAAGGTAGAGATATTAAAATATCTAATGGGTCGATCCACTGATTAACCCGATCTTAAAAGGATCCAACAGGGTAATATAATGACTAGGCCCAATATCTTTAAGACTCAATAATAAGAACCCAATGAACAAACCAAATAAGCAAGTCCAATCTATTCGGCCCAAAAAGGAAAAATATCATGACCCAACAGAGAGAAAAAATGAATCTTATTTTTTTGGTAAAAAAAAATTTGTCCAGGTGTTAGCTTCGTCAGCAAAATATGTTCACGTATCAGCCACGTTAGTTTAGGTGACATGTCCGTTAATAAGAGGGACAAAGTTGACCTGAAATTTATAACGTTAAAGACACTTTTAGGGAAAAAAAGTTCATAAACTAAGTGGGACTTTAGATAAATTCACGTGAATTTTTTTGCACCTTTGCCCAATTCTATTATCATCCCAATTTACATAAAATGAGTAGGGTTATAGATAAAGGTAGTAAAATGATCAAAACAAATTGGACTCCGTTTGTACTCGCTTGGCTAAAAGTTAAATTCGAATTCAACTTGAAATATAAACGATTCAAATATGAGAAAATTTTAAAATTTGGTAAATTACTTGAATCTCTTCAAATTGTAATTTTTATTTATACTTGGATCATATTCGCTTAAAAAGTTCAAACTATCTGAGTTGACTCGAGATCGTGCTCGACTCAATAACTAAACGAATCTTAATCAAACCATATTTCATACTCGATAAATTTTGTGAACCAAATCTGAGCAACTCAATACTCGGCTCGTGTGACGCCCCCAAAATAGGTCCATTCCATCCAACCCATTCTGAGTCACCAAATACATGGTACAGAAATAACTACAACTTTATTAATACATTTGTCATGCAAAATACGACAACATATATACTGTGAGTTTAAATATAATTATTGTCTTCTAGATAATATACATACCCAAATAAATCCTCATCACAATTATTTATACATTATTTTAAAAAAATGGTGTGGATTACTAAACAACTCTATCCAGAACCTTCATTCCATACCCCGACTAGTACTCGCTACATTATCGCCTCCTGAGAAGAAAAATGGAACAAAAAGGAAAAGGGTGAGCTCAACTAGCCCAGTAAAGAATATTATGAGTAAGATAATATACAACAAATTA
The DNA here is from genome assembly GCA_020205505.1 of Panax japonicus. NCBI lineage: Eukaryota > Viridiplantae > Streptophyta > Magnoliopsida > Apiales > Araliaceae > Panax > Panax japonicus. The sequence continues at coordinate 75,901,706 of CM035109.1, forward strand.
TCGTTAGTCTTCAACAGGAAAAAATCTAATAGAATACAACAGACAACAAGTTTTAGATCAACAACTGCAGCGGAAACAATAATTCATCAGAGGAGTTAAGTAGAGAATGAATTTAAAAGTCCATCATCAATATTTTATCCCTGTAACATCAATCAATATATATCTCAAATCAAATATTCATCTTTGCACTACAGGCCAAAGATATTCATCAGTCGGTCATGTTCATCTCAACACCTGTTCATCTTTGCACTACGGGCCAAAGATATTCATAATAAAATCAACCATCTTTGCACTACAGGCCAAAGATATTCAGTAACACCATCATTTAGGACTGAGGATGATAAAAAATATTTTAAAGGAAACGAATCCAGTGAAACAAAATAACAAGTATTAAGGATTCGTACTTTAAACAATCTGAGTTCAAAAATACATCATAAATAATCATACTGAAGTAAAATTCAAGAATGATCAAAACATGGATACAATCAAAGCTAGAATCCAGAATAGATATTTTGGACAAAAAGAAAAAATTTTATTTTTTTGGTGAATAGTGTCGTATTCGTGAATAGTACCGTATACGTGAATAGTGCCGTATACGTAAATAGTAACTCCGACACCAAAAGATAGAAATTTCATAAAAAAACATCTTCACGCTTCGTGAATAGTACCGTGAATAGTAACTCGTGAATAGTAACTCATGAATAGTAACTCGTGAATAGTAACTCATGAATAGTAACTCATGAATAGTAACCCCGACATGAAAAAGTTCTAAATTTGATAAAAAGTTCCAACCAATATTTCAGCATAATGATATTGAAGAAATAATATCATTTAAGAAGAAAATAACATCCCTTACCTAGAAAGATAGTACTTCTAGCTGAAAGACCGGATATAGGCTATGACTTGAACTTGCACCGTATAGCAATACTCAAAGTATACTCAAAATACTCACAAGAATACACACGATAATATAGAGAGAGAAAACTTCAGTTTCTGGTGTGATTTTCAATTCTAACCTAAGCACCCTATTTATAGGAAATTGCTTAGAACACCAAAGCAGAAAATTTAATAAATTAATAATAATATTATACGTACTCTTTGAAATCTGAATTTCAGCAATTCACACATCCTAACCTTCTAGAAAAAAGTAAGAAAAACGTTTTTGTTAATTAAAACAATTAAAACTTCCAAAAATCAATTATTTCGGAGTTTCAGAACTTCAATACTTCACAATAAATAACCCTTTTGTCCGAAAATTCGAATCTCACGAGTTTTTATAGGAAATTCAATTCTCTACAACTTTGCTGAAGAAAGTTTTTCCAAATTCCAAACAGAAATTGACCGAAATCCACAAACGGGCGATTTTACAGGCTATAATCAAATTTCAGTCAAGAAATGGGGTCCACCGACACAAAATCTATTTTTAATATTTATTGCAACAAAAATACTCTTTCTCCTCATAAACTCATATATCCCACATTCATTGTAAAAATATCACCATTATTATATTATTAAAAATATAATAATATATTTAAATGAATTATTTTACCAGAAAAAGATAAAATATTAATTTTCAACAATTGTCACATTAAAAAATTTTCTCCATCTATATCCACATAAAATCAGTATTGTTCTTATCATATAAATTAATAATTATTTATTCACAAATAATATTACAGAATCACAATACTGACAACCAGGCCGTTCCCAGAAAAGAGGGGGCTTTCCAATAAGAATTTCTCCTTACTGGCGCGCAATTAGGTGACCAAACCTCTCCTTAGACAGAACTTTCTAGACATTGCCAATAATGTTTTCTAATAATATTATTCAGATAATATGAATTATTGCTTCGATAATGAAAAATACTGTGTAATGACAATTATTGAAACAACAGTAATATAAAATATCAACACAGCAATTATTGAATCAATAAAATAAAATACTGAACAGTAATTACTGTAACAATTATTGAGTAGTGCCTTCTTACGTAAGAATCAATAATTTATGCAATACCGTGTGCTACTGTGCAACAACGCGTATTACTGTGTTTTAACTACCGGGTATTCCAACAGTATTAACGGTAACAACTACGCCGTTATTTATAAACAACTTATTTTTGTCGTTTTCTTCATCCAATCGCTTTTCGTTATGGGGCCCACAAAAGACTGCGCCGTCGTACGAATATTCCCCGACAGCAAGAATATTCCACGACCAAATGAATATTTTATAATCACCTGCTTATTTAAAATATTTGCGCATTTTACCCATAACTAACCACATTAATCAAATTCACCCTTATTATTTCAAAAAAATAAATAAAAGAAATTCCTTTTTATTTGAAAATTTTCGGGGTCTTACAGCTCGGCTCGACTCGACTCATTCATTTGCACCCCTATTTAGAGATGCTTTTTTTTTTTAATTATTTATCAAATTGAGACTCCCTTTATTCCATATAAGACCACAAAAATATAATTTCTCTTAAATAAAAAAAATAGAGTAGAAAAAAAGAGCATAAATAAATTTTATTTTACTCCCTCGGTTACAAATAAGATTAATATTTTTTTTAAAAAAATTTATTGTTTCATTAAGAGTAAGGAAGCGTGCGTAAATACTTTTTATGATTGTTTGCAATAATTATATTTGGGATATGACCATTTATTCTAAGTATTTGTTTTATTTTCAAATTTAGACTCGAGACTATTAGTTTAGGAATTATAAATGACTTGATAGTCTTGGGATTAATTATAATTCTTGCAAACAAACATATGTTAATAATAAATAAAATTTTATAAAATATTTTTAATATGTTTTGTACATCAATACCTCTATTATTAGATTGAGGAGAATATTTTTCAAAGAAAATATCTTAAACGAAAATTTTATGTAATATGAAGTTAGTATTTATTGTGATGTAAAAATCATTCTTGAATAAAAGAAAAAAGAAAAAGTAGATTAAAGTATTTGTTAAATGAAGAATCATAATATTATACTCTCTTCATTTTACAAAAAAAATAATTGATTTGCAAGAATATTTGTTATATAAAAAAAGTTAGTAGTATTTTTTAGTTAATGATAATACTAAATGACATAGCATTTTTTAAGTTTAAAAAATCCCTAAATTTACAATATTTTACAACCAACAGCAGGCCAAAATAATTACAGATTAAATGTCATTCTTAACCATTTCATACACTAATCATATCTCCTTAAGCCAAAATAATTACAAATTAATACAGCAGTAGTAGTAGTAGTATATAGTAGGATTAGATCTCATACTAATTCTATTTTCTGCCAATTAATTAACTAACAACTACTTGCTGCTGCGCGGCTAACATTTATTTATTTTACTTCACTGGATTTTCGTCTCATATAATTTACAAATTTTATAAATACAGTAACTATATAATTATAGTTGCAAATTTAATTCCTACTGTAATATTTTGTTTGATTGACTATAAATTCTTAATATTATTCTTTTATTGAAAAGATGAAATATAAAAATTGGTGCCATCAGATTTAGGGGTGATCATTCGGTTATAACCGAACCGAATAAGCTATTCGGTTATAACCGAAAACCGAAATAATGATGATTTTGCTATCCGAACTAATAACCGAAATTTAATAATAACCGAATTACCGAATACCGAAATACCGAATTGTAATTTCGGTAATTCGGGAAAAACCGAATTACTGTTATTATTATTATTATTATTATTACTGTTATTATTATTATTATTATTATTATTATTATTATTATTATATTATTATTATAATAAGTAATGTTCGGTTATTCGGATACCCGAATAACCTGTTTTTCCAAACCGAAACCGTAACCGAATAGTGAATAATAATTCGGATATAACCGAAATTGTAAAAAAACCGAAAAACCGAAATAATTCGGTTAAAAAATTTCGGTTCGGTTCGGTGTTTCGGTTTTATCCGTTTTTTGCTCACTCCTAATCAGATCAGACGCATGCGAGGTAATTTTATTACATTTCAAAAGTCAAAGTCAAATTATGGGTGCGTTCTAGAATAGCTAACCTCTTCATCCCAATTTCTTCCGCAACTAAGGGGGTGATTGATAAAAATTAAATAAATCTAAATCTGAATCTGAATGAGCTGAATTTAAATTTGAATGAGTTAAATCTGAATCTGAATGAAAAAAACTGTTTGATAATTGACATGTCTGAAACATCTGAATGACAACTTTATTATTTTACTCCCTCTAAAAAAATTCAAAATTATTGTAAATTTATTTAATATTACTTAATATAATAGTTAATATTTTTTTTTACTTTTTTTATTTGATTCAGATGCTCATTCAGTCATTCAGCTCAAAAAATCTGACTTAGGGGGTGTTTGATAAAAATTGAATGAATCTGAATCTGAATTTGAATGAGTTGAATCTGAATCTGAATCTGAATCTGAATGAGCTGAATCTGAATGAAAAAAACTGTTTGATAACTGACATATCTTAAAGATCTGAATGACATATTTTTAATATTTTACCCATCTGAAAAAAATTCAAAGTTGTTGTAAATTTATTTAATATTACATAATATAATAGTTAATATTTTTTTATTTTTATTATAATTTTTATTTTATTTTTACTTCATTCAACCAACCATTCAGCTATTCAGACCAAAAATTCGGACTTAACCATTCAGCAAACGCATCTGACCGATTCAGCCATTCAGACGATTTTTTTTTCAAAACAAACGCACTTAATGATTCAGCCACTTACTGATTCAGCTATTCAGACCCATTAAGTTCTAAACAAACAGCCCCTTAGTCATTTAGCTCGTCTATCTTACCGATTCCGTCATTCAGACCAAAACAAACGCACTGACCGATTCAGCCCAAATTCAATTCTATTCAACTCTAAACAAACACCCAGTAAAACTTAAAAACAAAACAAACGATTCCAACTTACTTATTTCGTACTCGTTTCCAAATATAAACGATTCCACAAATTATTTGATTCCCTTCAAATTACAATCTTTTATTAATCCTCAAATTGAAAATTTTAAACTAATCAAACGTATTTGACTCAATAACTAAGCCAATCTTAATAAAATTTTATTAATCTAATTTAAACAACTCAAATACCTACTTGACTAAGTTATTTTATATCCCTCAGCACTCCCAAAGTATATGGCGTCTTCATAGATTCGGTTAGTATGAAATTTAATTTTTAATAAATTGATCAATAAAATATTTACACACTTATTCAAGAATAAACTTCATCAATTCTTCCTCACCAAGAAAACCCACCCATCCCGTATAAAGTAATAGTAGGAGTATTAATTAATTACCTCTGTAACAATACTAGCTAGTACTAACTCCCAAATAAAATTTTCGCGTTGCTGATCTTGAACTCCATGACGGACGGACTCGAACTCCAACAACAACCGCCAGAAGAGATTCCGTCCTTAAACCTCCGACAGTTGAAGGTGATCTCAACGCTCGGCCGCGGTGCCAAAGGCGTGGTTTTTTTGGTCCAGACTGAATCTTCAGATGAAGAATTGCTTGTTTTGAAGACGATCTCGAAAGCTTCCATTGAGAATAGGAAGGGCAGTGAAAATAGCGATGGCAGCTAGTACAGGCGAATTTGCTTCGAACAAAAGGTGTTGAGTTGTTTTCAACATCCACTCTTACCCAAACTCCGTGGGGTTCTGTCTACTGATCATATCGTCGGATATGCTATTGATTATTGTCCAGGACGTGATCTGAATTCTCTTCGAAAGAAACAAACGGAGAAAATGTTCTCCGACGATATCATCAGGTATAATATTCTACAACATATTATCTTAAAATACACGAGCTATGAAACATATTATCTTAAAATACACGAGCTATGAATCAAAAAGTTCAAAATTAAAGTTGAAACTGATGATATTCTCTGTATTTAGGTTTTATGCTGCAGAATTGGTATTGGCATTGGAGTATCTGCACGGATTAAGAATAGTTTACCGAGATCTAAAGCCAGAGAATGTGATGATTCAAGAAAATGGACACTTAATGCTAGTCGATTTCGATCTGTCCACTAAACTATCCGGCAAAACTCCGGAACCTCGTCCGGTCGTCAAATCTATACCAAAGTCGGTGCCTGAGAAGAAAAGGTCATTCCCGGCATTTTGTAGAAGTTGCAGCTCTGGTATATCGCCGGATGATTTGATGAATTCGGATGAAATCGGAACTGAATCGTTAAATTCCGACTGCAACTCGGTTACAAAGTCGAACTCATTCGTCGGAACAGAGGAGTACGTGGCACCTGAGATCATACATGGCAATGGCCACGATTTCGCGGTGGATTGGTGGTGCTTAGGTGTGATGTTGTATGAGGTGTTGTACGGTGCGACGCCGTTTAGGGGAATAAATAGGAAGGAGACATTTTACCGGATTTTGTCGAAGTCGCCGGCGCTTACAGGGGAGCCGACGCCGTTGAGGGACTTAATTGGAAAATTGCTGGATAAGGATCTGAAGCAGAGGATCTCACCGGAGAAAATCAAGGGCCATGGTTTCTTCAGAGGGATGGACTGGGATTTGATTCTGCAAGTACAGAGGCCACCGTTCATTCCTGTAGGGACCGTAGAGGAGGATATAGAAGGAAATCCAGAAATTGATGTGGAATCATATGTCCAGCGAGTATTCAAAGTGTATATTGAAAGACATACTCACGTGTAAAATAATACTTAGTCAGTAAATAAGAAAAGAAAAAAATGTTATAGAAAGATGAGAAAAAATATACTCCCTCCGTCCCAAATTAACTGCTCAATTTTGACCTTTTTAAGTCAAATTGACTATTTTTAGAATTAATAATTAAGCATATATAAATATATTTCTAAAATTATAAAAATTAGGATTAGTAATAAATTGTATATACTTTCTTTTGGTTATAATCTCTTTACCTATATTTTAGCAAAAATAGTAAAAAGATTAGTTTTAAAAATAGTCAATTTGACTTTAAAAAGTCAAAACTGAGCAGTTAATTTGGGACGGAGGGAGTACTACTTTATCATTTTATGGTTTAAAGTGTGATTGAATGTATAATTTAAGTGCGTATATACATAGATATACATGAAAAGAAAAAGCATGTACTCAATTAAATAAAGCTAGACTTTTAGGCCGACATGAAGAAAAGGGCGAGCTAATTCCCAAGTGCACACATACATTCATTCAATGTTGGTTTGACTTTATAAACATCAATTCCTAACCAAACACATTCATATGAAACTTACACAAAATTTCATCATAAGTGGTTAATTTATCGGTTGGTATATATATATATATATATATATATATATATATATATATATATATATATATATGGAATGGAGTATTTCTTTCTTTCTTACTTACGGATCCAAAAGCAGATCTAGGAAAATAAAAGAAAAGTGCCAACTTTAGGAATATGATCCTGGAATAGTAATACGTACAGATTAGCAAATTATAAACGAAAAATCACCAAATACTTGGTATATAATTCAAATTAAGCTATAAATAAATATACCCGATCGATAAAATAAGAATATATATATATATATAGGATGTTATATGTTGATGCTCATAAATTGAGTGGAGAAATAAAGAAAGACGGAAAACAAGAAGATGATGACGACTTCTTAATGCACGCACGCACGCACATTTTATGCGCTATTAGCCTGTCACCCCCAAAACAAATGGAGTACTATAAATTCAACATAACGCAGCTAATTACGTAACGCTAGCTGACTTCCAATTCCCAACCACAAGAAAGATGCCACTTCTGCATTCAGTTATAATTCAAAATTAATTGATTAAATTTCAAACGAAACCAATAAATTAATGACATTTGAAAATAGTAGGTAGTACCTTCTCACACTAGCTACTCAGTACTCACCCATGCATCCCGCTCTCTATAAATCACAACCCACACTTTGAGTTAATTTTAATGTTCTCTCTCTCACTCAGTCTCAACAATGCCATTTATTCTCCTCCTCCCGTATTGCCTTCTCTTTCTGGGAGGAGGATTTTCTCTCTCATCGGTTCATTCGCTAAACTGCACCTCACAGTCACAGAGCTTCAAAAACAACAAGCTCTACAATAACTGCACCGATCTTCCAACCTTAAGCTCCTACCTCCACTGGACCTATCACTCCTCTAACGCATCTCTCTCCATCGCCTTTCTCGCTCCCCCCGCCAAATCCAACGGCTGGATTGCCTGGGCCATTAATCCTACCGGCACTGGTATGCTCGGCGCTCAAGCTCTCATCGCTTTCAAGAAATCCAACGGCTCTTTCACCGTTAAAACCTATAACCTCAGCTCCTACGCTTCAATTGTTCACTCAAAACTCTCCTTCAAAGTGTCCGATTCTTCTGCCGAATATTCCGGCGGCCTGATGAAGATTTTTGCCACGCTCGAATTGCCGGAGAATATGACAACCGTGAATCAGGTATGGCAGGTCGGTAGTTCGGTCGTCGATGATATGCCGGTGAAACACGCCTTTGAACAGGCGAATCTGAATGCTAAGGGAACGCTGGAGTTGGTGAAGGAACAGAGTAATGGTACTGCTGCTGCTACTGTTAATAGTACTATTACCGGAAAGCAGAGTAATAATAATTCGAGGAGCAAAGTTGGGTTATATGTATTTTTAATTTTTGTCGTAATTTTAGCCTGTTGATATTAGATTTTATTACGTTATTTTTCATATTTTATGTGACTTGTGATTTCTGAGACCTATTTAATAATTAAATATTGCATAATTAAAATTTTAACATTTAAAAATAATACTACAGTGAATTAATTGCAGTATTTGAAAATAAATGACTTTCAATTTTTGTTTCTTGTATTATATAATCAATCTGTCCCATAAGTTTTTATTGATTAATTTACGGGTTCACAAAAAGATTTTTTTTAGGAATTATTTAATATTGATGAATAAAATACTAAGTACAGAATTATTATTTTAAAAATTATAATGAATTAATATTAAAATTTAAAATAAATTAACTAATATCTCTATATATAAAAGAGAACTATTTAATCGGTGATTTTGGGTCCACTTTATTTTTAAAATTTTATTACCCAAACATAATTTTGTTAGCACTAGTGACATCTTATTCATTCTTTATTCTCTCTCACGTACACTATTATGAGATTAAGTGAATTATTTTAATTTTAAGGAAAAATATCAGACTTGAACAAAATCCAATCCAGACTAGACTGGGTGGTCGAAAATGGAAATGGAAAAATGACTACAGGGAGGGAATAATAAAAGAATGTAATGTATCTATTATCAAATTTAAGTAATCCAAATGAATCGAATTAGTATAAATTTTATTTTTTGGTCAATTGGTCAATAAAATGTTAGAGCCTCGCTTATGTGTCAGCACTTTATTGGTCAATTGACCAACTTATCCAAAAATAAATTTCATACTAACCACTTCCGGTCCTAATGTATGATAATCCTGTACTTTCTGATGGGCTTTGCGAGTTAGTAGGCCGAAGAAGATACTTAAAATACTGGACACTGTCATCCATCACTGTCATCCATCCATACAAATTTGACATAAATTACTAACACGCGATGCGTGGGGACTGGTATAAATAATGAATCATATCTCTCGCGTACGCGGGCAGGATTGCAGGTGGAAAATGCACAAGTTGCATGAGCTATGCTCTGGTCTGGTCTAGTTTAGTGGCTTTAATTAAAAGGCTTGTTGTTTATAAACTAAAACACACGCACACATGGTGATGGTGTTGACACTCTTTGGCAAGTTGAGAAATTAATTTGATGGAGTCAAGTGGGAAAGTTAAGGACCACAACTTGTAACTTTAGTTGGTTGTATTTAGTGTCCCATGCACGTTCCAAAATTAGCTCCAACTTTATTGAACTGGTCTATTAGCCCATTTGGTCATTATGACGTACGTACGTTCCATATGATAAAAAAATATGATCAGAATTTATGTGTCTTAATCAACCGGAGATTATGCATGTGATGCGATATAACATTAACCTACCTATCCGTCCTTAGGTTTATTTGTTTACAGGAAGAAGTACGTAGAGCATATTGCAGCAGCTTTATACAGATCATTCTAATAATTTCTCCTTAGCTAAGCTAGGTCTAGGTGTATCTATTTATATTTGAAGGAGAAGGCTCAAGTACATGTTCCTATCAAAAAACAAGTTATAATGACATGACTGCATAATCAATTAATTAATCACCAACCATACCATACCTTTACTAATGGAAATTAATCTGACAATTATAATAAACAATAAATTGGATCAAATATATTATATATATTCCTATAACACAATTATTATTATTTTAAAATTTATAAATTTCCTAACACAACATTCCATGATTAAAAGATACTCCTCCATAATCTAAATAGTCATACTCACGAGGGAGGTCTTTTGTTGTATCAATGGCAATGCAGATGCTTATCATGAGGCCGGCATGTGCACCTCAGATACTTTAACAACAAAGTTGTCCAAGGTACGTGGTCCATTCATCTTTTACACAACATATGATGATGAATACTTTATTTGGGTATGACTAATGTTGCCACTCAAATTATATTGTGATGAGCTCAAGAAAGTCTCATGCCAACATGCTCCACAAATTAAATAAATTACCAACAACAAATCCATTGGACAGAAATAATTAATGAGGATTGAAACTTTAAAAGGAGATGTATTATAATTAATTCAAGAATGCTATATAACTGTTTGCGTATCCTGCATACATAAATGAGTAATAGATATTGCACACCATTTTACATAAGATGAACAATCACAATTTGAGAGGGTTGAACCGGAATAAGAATTTGCAAAGGAGACTCTAATTCAAATCAAGTTGCTGCCTGCCTTCTTCGTTGTGGTACCCATCCTAAACGGGTTTAGTGGAGTTCCCGGACTTTCTCCTCAAAACTAAAATCCAAGTGATTACCTCCAAAAATAGAGCAATCCCGCCCAAGGCACCAATGATACCTATGTAAGTTGATTTCCACTTCATGTCAGGATCCAAGATATCTAGACCTTTGAAGACGTTGAGGACACCAAGGATAGCGATGGTATAACCAACTCCATGGTGGTAGATATTCCAGTAAAATCTGTATTTGTGATCCTTCTTCGGCCTCAAGAACAATGCAAAGATCTACAATAAAAGCCAAAAACAGAGAGCCCATCAGAAGCAAATATCCATAGTCCAATCACATGCAGTTTATAATACATCCACTTTCTAATTATAAAGACACAAGACAACTATCTATTTTTCATTACTAGTAAGACGAGGTGTGATACATAGCATACACCAAAATGATTTCAGTTCTGATGAAGTTCAATGGAACTTCAGAAGACCAAATGGCAAATATGCCAAGCACAACTATTGCCATATTAGTATAGCAAAAAACATAAGAAATTGCAATATTGACCACAATATTGTTTTAGACAAGAACACGGGATTAAAATTAGCAGTGCAAGACAAACATGCCTGCACTGTTGCTAGAGAAAAGAGTGTAATCCCAATATTCCGGTGACCACTATACTCGACCCCCTTAGATTGACCACCAAGCTTAAGACCAGTTGCCCAGCCAGCAACCCCAATAGCGTAGGCTGACGTCTGGCAGAACACATGAAGATAAAACCACGTTGGATCCATCGACGGGAAAAATCTCATATACCGTGCGATGATGATTCCCATTGGAAATAAAGTCCCCCAACTCAAAGCATTTAGAATTCCATGAATCTGAAACAAGAAAATAAATTTCGTAAGTATTTCCCTCTTTCTAGTCTCTAGATAACCCTACTATCATCACTATTTTTTTATTTTTATTTTAAAAAGACTTGTTTGAATTTGATGATGAACAAATTGTCCACATCAATTACCAACATCAAATTTGAACTTTTAGCCGAAAATTGATAATTAATTATAGTCAGTAAAAAACAGTTTCAATTTTTCAAGATTCGGCTGGACCATTACACAACAAAGAATATGCCTTTCTAATGCACTTTCATATTCTGAACCCCTGGATAAAGAAATAAAAATCAGAAGTTCAGACATTGTAGTTATATACAATTATACTCGGGTAACACATAAAAATTGCAACTTTTTGGCTGTTTAACCCCCAAAAACCTATTCTCAGATCCATGAAATCTCAAATTAACGGAATAACAGATACTAATATTCACAAATAAATAACTAAATAAATAGAGACGAAGTGAATGTCAAATTAACGGAATGACGGATACTAAGACAGAGCAGAAAACATACATTTTTCATCGTGAGCCTGGAGTCGCCGCCGGAACCACCGGTTGTCTGTCCACTCAACAAATCTAGGGTTCCTTTAGAAATCAAATTCGCCGGCAGAAACGCATGCTTATCCGGCACACCGCCCGTCACCGACGCCCCAACCTGCCACACATGATTAACCGTTGTATAATTCCAGTTCGCCGGAAACACCAGCGTGGCAAAAATATTAATTAATCCGTGAGAATACTCCGCACCGGTCTGGGTCACCTCAAAAGCCAATTTCGACTCAACAATCGGACCGTAAGATTTTATATCGTACGTTTTGAGAATCATAGAGCCGTCTGAGTCTTTGAAGCCGATTAAAGCTTGCGAGCCGATCATTCCGGTGCCGGTGGGGTTAATAGCCCAGGCGACCCAGCCGTCGAGCGTGGGCGGAGGAGCAACGAAGGCGACGGAAAGAGAAGATTTGGCGGAATCATATGTGTAGTGGAGGGAGGAGTTTAGCTGCGGTAAATCGGTGCAGCGCTGGTAGAGGTGGTTGTTTGCGAACTTTTGTGAGGTACAGGGGAGGGAATGTGAGGGTGGGATTAGCAAAGTCACCGTTAGAAGGAGGAGAGAGAATCTGAGAGGCGCCATAAGTATGGGTAGAGCCCTCAGGCTCAGCAGTCAGCAGTGAGTTTGGGTTTGAGAGGTAAAGAGAGAAAAAATATTAAGTAACGGTTGAAGTTTCGTGTGGTTGAATAATTCCGGTTATATTGCTGAGTTTATTTATATAGTGGACTGGGAATGGATGAATGGATGAATGGATGAGATAAAACCGGATTTGGAAATGGATTTACTGTTATTAATTAATTATAATGGACATTATTTTCTTTCCTAAACCAAATCTAATTTGGATAAATCTTTTTTTATCATGTACTATAATTTACTAGTGTATATTTTTATGCAGTTTTATTTTTTATTTGATTTAATTAGCGTCCTGTCTGTCCTGTATCAATTCATACTTCCACCACTCATTACTCATAGTATCTGATTATCCAACTATTTTGTTACTCCCTCCGTCCCATAGTTATAGACTGATTTTTTATTTTGAGATATCTCAACCTATAAGCTACTTACTATTTATAAAATTTAGTTGGTTAATTATTTTACTTTTATGCCCTTATAATAAATATTCAACCATTACTCTTTTTTTGAAAAAATGACATTCAATGTCATTATTTTTATCACCATATTTAATGTTGTTGTATTCTCTTTGGTTAAAGTTTTTGGATTTTAATGGTCAGTACACGTCAATCAATGAAATTGAGAGTTCCAGTGTGATAAGTAATGAGTAATTAACTTATTCATTAATTCCATATTAAGGGGTATATGTGAAAAATTTATGTTAAAAATTGTCACTTAACTGATTTTCTTAAACTACGTGCTAAAAAAAATCAGTCTATAACTATGTGACGGATGTAGTATTATTTATTGTATAGTTACCAAGATAGTACTATAATTTTAGAATATAAAACAATATTTTTTTTTTTCATTTCCCCTTTCCTTTTTAAAATTCATAAATAATAATAATAATAATGTTACTATCACATAAAATAGTTACACTGTTCACATACTGTTGACGTGACACTCGTAGATTTGTTATTAACATAACCCACATAATTCAACAACAAATTTATGACTGACACATGTGAACGAAATGTGATTATTTTATGTGATAGTAACATTATTGAAAAACAAGGTAACATTATTGAAAAACAAGATAATGTGAAAAACAAGTTGGTTAGAAAATAGTACTACCATGTTCGAATTTTTTGGGTCTGACGTAAAACGCACAGATAGGATATTTCAACAGAATAATAAAGACGAAATTAGGTCCGGCGTAAAACGCACAGACAGGATATTCCAACAGAATAGTAAAGACGGAATAATAGAAGAATGTCACCAAGTATATGGTAGACCGCGTATACAGGTTATTCCAATAGAATAATAAGCAATGAAATAACAACAGTTTTCTTCATGAATAAGAAAGAATAACACCCTTTACCGTAAAAGAACTAAATATAAGAATAGTTAAGTAGCAGAAATTTTTTCTTCTTTCTCTCTAGAGTTTCAGTGAATTCGTAAGAAAATAATAACGGAATGAGCTTCTATTTATAGAAAAATAGACTGCATAGTAACTAACTCATGAACGGTCCAGATTGATTTACTTTAATCTAACAGTCCATATTTAAAGCAAAATATTTTAAATAAAATATAATATATTCTATTTATAATCTAATAAAACGAATAACTTTATAAAAGATTTTACTATACAAATACTATGTAGACACTATGCAAATACTATGTATAATAAAATATAATATATTCTATTTATAGAATAACTTTATAAAAGTATTTTGTTTCATATAAAAAGATTTTCTGTATTATTACATTAATAATACCAACAAAACTGAGTGACTTATCACGTAAACATCAATAATCAATACCGTGTGCTATTATGCAACCACGCGTATTACTGTACTTTTAACACCGGGTGTTTCAACAGTTAACGGTAAAACTTCCGCCATTATTTTCATAAAGTATTTTTGTTATTTTTTCATTCCGACAATAATTATGTTGTGGGGTCCACCAATGATTGTGCCATTGTACGAATATTCCCTGTTAAAACGAATATTCCCCGACCAATCGAATATTATATAACAACTTGCGTACTTTGCAAAATTTATAAATATTACCCACAACTATTATATCAATTTCACTCCATAATATTCAAAAATAATATTTATAGAAAATTCATCTTTATTCAAAAAATTGGAGTTTTACACAAACTTTTAGCGAGTAACTAGATACAAACCCGCGCGTTACGGCGGGATTATTTAAAATTTTAATAATAAATGTGTGCATACAATTAATATATTAAAATATATTAAGAAGATAGTATATTATTGTGCGATGATCAAATTTGACACAAAAAAACAAATAAATATACATTATAGGGGGTTGTAGTGAGAGTTTATCGGTTTGTGCATTACACTCTAAGTATGTGACTATTGCTTTTAAGCTAGTGGCAAATTAAGTGACCTCAACTTGTGGACAAATTATTTTTTCTACTCTTCCATTTTTCTATCTTTTTTATTTTTCTTGACCAAAGTGTAGCCAACCGATTTATTTTTCCTGACATTTACTACTTTTGTATTTTGTTTACTGCAAAGAAAGGGTTGCCTCAACTTAACTTTTTACAATCCATAACAAAAAGAAAAGAAAAGGGTATGCGAAGGTTTAAAAAATCTCTAAAAAATATAATTTTTTGTATGTATTTCAGGAAAAAAAATTTAAAAAACCACAAGTTTAATTAATTGAATATGTTCGCTATTCAATTGGTAATACTCTCCCTTTTGAATCTTATGATCAAGAGAAATTTATGCTGCCTTTTGAAGTCAAGAAAGCAATATACCCAAGAGTACTACTTAATAGGTAAAATAGCTCAGTCTGCTAAGTGTATTCAGGACAGCTTTAGTTTGGCAATCTCTGAATATATAAACATTGTCGGGTGGCTTATTAGTTTTCGGTGTCAGTCTTGTGTAGCTTACCGAAAGTCATGCCTGTCGACGGTGGTCAATGAATGTTAGCAATAATAGGTTGGTCTTTTAATTTTTTTGGATCCTAGGATTAGTATAAATACATCATTGTACTCACAACAGAGAATCCATTAATTGATAGCATCATAAGCCCCTTTTGATCTTCTCTCTTCTCTTTACAATTTATAAATAAACGTCAATACTGTTAAGTTCAACTTTTCTATCATGAAAGACATTAAAGAGCCTAGTTGATATTGAGAGTTACTCTAGAAATCTACATAGATGTTCATCACATTTCTACGTATTAATATCAAAAGAAATATAATTTTCATGTGTTGCTACAAGTAAACCTGAATACTTTTCCACAGTCTATATGGCATACTTGATTTTTTTCATGGAGCAAAAAAGAAAATTGTAGATGCATAACCAAACTTCCCTAATTTAGCAATATATTTGGGTAAAGAGTACAAAAAAGGATTAACAACTTTGACTTAGAAGCCTGCTGCAGACTGGCATAACTTGCATAAGCGGAGCCAACTTTTGTCTCTTCGCCAATAATTTCGATAAATATCTGCCAATACAACATCATACAAAATAAGTAACAAAACATATTTTGATAAAAATGGCGTAATGATAATAGACAATAAGAGACATATGTGAAACCCCAGATTTTATGAATAAATAATTAATTTTCTCGAAATAATTTTTTAATATTATGGTGTGAATTTGAGATAATATTATAGTTGTGGGTAGTATTTATAAATTTTGCAAAGTATGTAAGTTGTTATATTATATTCGATTGGTCAGGGAATATTCTTTGTGTCGGAAAATATTCGTACGACGGTAAAATTATTGGTGGACCCCACAACGAAATTATTGTCGGATTGAGAAAACGATAAAAATATTTTATTAAAAATAACGGCGGAAGTTTTACCGTTGATACTGTTAAACTACTGGGGAGTAAAAGTACAGTAATACGCGTTGTTGCATAGTAGCACACGGTATTGATTATTGATATTTATGTGAGAAGTCGCTCAGTTTGATTCAATTATTGTCGATTTATAATATGAATTATTATAGCGATGATGACGTTTTGTTTTATTCGTATTATTAACGTAATAAAACAGAAACATCTTTTTATATAAAACATAATACTTTATTAAAGTTATTCTATAAATAGAATATATTATATTTTATTATGCATAGTGTTGCATAGTGTTGCATAGTATTTTGCATAGTGTTGCATTGTGTTTGCATAGTAAAAATCTTTTTATATAAATAGAATATATTATATTTTATTTAAAAGATTTTTCTTTAAATATGGACCGTCAGATTAAAGTAAATCAATCTGGACCGTTCATGAATTAGTTACTATGCATTCCATTTTCCTATAAATAGAAGCTCATTCCTTCATTATTTTCTTACGAATTCACTGAAACTCTAGAGAGAGAAACTATAGAGAGATAGAAGAAAATCTTTTTGCTACTTAACTTTTCTTTTCCTATATTCAGTTTCTGTTGCGGTAAGGGGTGTTATTCTTTCTTATTCATGAAGAGAACTATTGTTATTCCATTTCTTATTATTCTGTTGGAATAACCTGTATACGCGGTCTACCCTATACTTGGTGACATTCTTCTATCATTCTGTTGGAACATCCTGTCTGTGTGTTTTACACCGGACTTGGTTCCGTCTTTATTATTATTCCGTTGGAACATCCTGTCTGTGTTTTTTACACCGGACCTGGTTTCGTCTTTATTATTATTCCGTTGGAACATCCTGTCTGTGTGTTTTACACCGGACCTGGTTCCGTCTTTATTATTATGTTGGAACATCCTGTCGGTGCAAATTTTGCCTGACCTGGTTCCGTTATTATTATTCTGTTGGAATAACCTGTCGATGCGAAGTACCGCATGCATGGTGATTTCTTTTGTTATTCCATTCTTTATTATACTCAGTTGGTTAAAGTTTTGACTTCTATACTCCATGAAATTAGTAGAATATCTTTGATATTTGCGCTTGATCCAGTATCTTTTCATGAAAATATTCTTCTGATCATTCTTGAATTTTACTCTACAAAGCAGTATCATGTGGATAATTTGGATATTAGTAGTTCTTGGACAAATTAATTCTTAAACTTGTTTTATTGAATTCTTATATCATTGTCGTCATCCTCATGTTTATATTTTTTTGAAAGTCATATGTGGCCTGTAGTGCATAGATGGACTTGGTATGATTATGACTAGGGATTATTCGGTGTAATCATGACCGTAATGTTACAAATGATGTGGTAAAAGTCATCATTGGCCCGTAGTGCATTGATGGACAGTTGTTGGCATGATCATGACCATTGATGAATACACAAATATCATTGGCCCGTAGTGCATGGAATTTATGGTCGTGACCCTAATGAGTATCCTTGGCCGTAGTGCAGGGATGATGTGGATTATTTATTAAGCTGAGTCTCAGCGATAAAAGTGATTAAAAACTTTTTAAATCATAAAAGATAGTATATTCTATTCTCTACTTGACTCTTTTAATGGATTGCTTGATCCGCAGCTGTTAAACTTGATGTTGTTATATTTTATCAGTTTAATAATGTTGAAGGCTAACGATAATTTATTCTGCATTATCTTAGTCATAATATTTCTTACTGGCTAGTTGAGCTCACCCTTTCTTTCACTGTTCTCTTCAGGAAATGAGAACATAGCAGGGACTAGTCGGGGAACGGAGTGACGGTCCAGAGGATAGCCTTAGTAGTCCTCACTATTCTGTGAAATAGTGTATTAATGATTGTAATGAGGACTCTTTTTGAGTTTGTATAATCTCTAGTATATAATAATTGTATTCAAACTCACAGTTATGTTTTGTCGTATTGTACACGACAGTCGTATTAGTAAGTTGTATTTGAATTATGTACCATGTATCTGACGACCCAAGATGAGTGATGTATACCTAATTTTGGGGGCGTCACACATAACTAAGTAAATAGCTAAGTTCTAAATGTGAGTTATTATAAATTGTCAACTGCTTACTTTGCAGTCTGTCTAAACAGCTCGTATCTGCCTATCCTGACAGATAGAGATGGGAATATATCAAAATTTGACCATTCCCCCATCTGTGATGTACCCGTGTGGATTCTGTCCAAAGGACGTCGCCAGTAATTGCTAAGCCTTGTCAAACATTACCACAAACAGAGTAAAAAAAGCTGAAAAACTCAAACACATAATAACCTACACAAGCCCGATATCATATTCATATGAAATTTTAATTAATTTTTGTATCCATAAAAAATAAAAAAATAACACTCAAAGATAACCACCACCTCACTTAAAATCATACAAAAATTTTTCATTTCAGAATAAAAAGAAAAGAAAGAAAGGCAAAATTACTCACCTTGTCAGTATCCACATCTTGAGTAATAACATTAATGACTTCTTTGCTATTTGTGTCAACTTCATCAGCCAATGCTTCCCTTAGCTCTTCGATCTCTATATATCCATTTTTCTATGGAAATCCAGCCTAAGAAAAATGGAAGATTTTCAGAAAAACAAAATGGTGATAAAATCAATGATAGAAAGACATTAAAAAAACTTGGAATAATCATTATATCTAAATTCAAGATTAAGAAACAACATGAGAAATTAAAAAATCAAAAACCATGAAAACAACATTTATAGATAGGGAAAAAATTAAAAAAATCTGATAATATACATATATCATTAAGGACTTCCTAAAAGATGATTCTTCAAGCTACCCATTGGCATGTACTCATAAACCAAAAGTCTCTGATCCCCATCAGTGCAATAGCCAATCACCATGACAAGATTGGAATGGTGCAGCAGACTTAACATAAGAACCTCAAGGATCCCTTGAAGCCCATTAAGGGATCCAAGAATAGCTTATGACGCAGCCAGTTTAGATAAACCTAGAATAGCTTATAAGCAATTAATAACTTGTATTTCCATCATCAAACATAGGAGCTGAACTTCATATGACCAAAGTTGCAACCTTTCGATGTCTTGCTATCCATTTTCCAGCGACCTACATTAATAAATATAACATGAACCAAGTATATACCATAAGCTCATATTATTGCAGCTTTATAGCCTGGATACTTGTCTTAATAGGTTCACATCTTGCTAGGTTTCAGAAAGACCTTGATTTCATTTAGATAATAAAGGAGATATACCTAGCAATACCCAGTATCTAACATTTGGGTAAAAAAATCAGAAGAGATAATGACACGGTAAAAAGGCTTTCAAATAGAAATGAAGAAATTATGAAGGAAAATAACAACAAATAAAAGCTCTGTTACAGAAATCTTGAAAAGACATTCATATAATTGGGATTTAATACTTTAACTATCTTAACCCTGTCAGCAGAATTCAACAAATTCAAATTTGTGAACAAAACCCGGACAAGCAAGATTGTACACAAAATTCAACAAATTACCAGCACAAATATAACACAACCATCATTTAATTTTGAGTTAAAGTTGGGTGGTAAAACTTACTGCCATTAATCTTCACCAAATTTGTGAACAGAACCCGGAATCAGCAACCAAATCAAGAAATCTTCAAGAAAAAACCAATCTTTGTGATCAAATTAATACTTTAAGATAAAAAAATCTTAGAGAATCCTTCAAGAAAAAGCCAATCTTTGTGATCAAATCAATACACAAATTCCACCACAGAATTCTTCGAGAAAAACCCAAGAGAGCCCTTCAAAAAAGACCCAATCTTTTTAATCAATACCAAAATTCCTCCAGAGTTCTTCAAGAAAAACTTAAGACCCACGAGAGAGTTTAAAGAGAGAGGTTTGCTCACCGTGGTTTGCTTCTTCATAGGGTCCGATTCATGATGTTCATCTTGAACCAACACGCAATGAATTGTCTCATGTTTCGCTCGCCGTGGTTACAAATCACTACTTTTTGCAGAAGCTTGTTTAAATAGGAATTGTATATGTTGATAAATCTGGATTGGAAGAAAAAATTGCTGAAACTGGAGCAATGGATAGGGAAGTACGAAGAAAGGAATTTGAACGCCAAAGTTGAAAATATGATTCCAGTTGTTATTTGAACGTCAAAGTTGAAGATAAGATAGAATTCCAGTTGTTATTTAAACGTATTCGAACGCCAAAGTTGAAGATAGGATTACAGTTGTTATTTAAGAGGGGCATTGTTGTGAAGGGTATTTTGGTAAAGGATATTTAGGAGCATTAATTAGGATAGACAGGTGTTGAGTTTTTAGAATGACAGATGTCAAAATAATGTGTCATGGACTGTGTTTTAGTATATTTAGATTCCTGGGTCTTTAATAGTATAAGACTTGTTAGAGTTGTGTATACTCCCTCCGTCCCTATTTAAATGACGTTTTAGACTTTTTTATTTATCTCTAATTATTTAACGTTTGTTCAAATCTAGAAGAATTAATGATAATTTTTCCAAAAATACCCCTCATTACTCTACCTAATTTTTTGATACTTTAAACCCATTAATGATTTAAGGATATTATAGACAATTGAATACTATATTTAATGCTTTCCAATCACTATCTTAATGGGTCTACACATCTCTAAAAGGTCATTTAAATAGGGACGGAGAGAGTAATTATTAAAGAAATGATCTTATAACATTCAATCTAATATCAACTGTCTATATTATTCTTGTAATAAAAAAATAAATTGTTATTTATTAGACAAAAAATAATAAAAGAACCAAAATTATATTTAATACTTGAAATAATATTTAAAAACTAAACAGTTACTGCTTACTTAAAATTCTAAAACGTGGAACAAAAAAATTTCTCTAAAATATCTTATGTTAAGGGACCGAGAAAGTATATTAGCAGGAGTATCTCACGGGATAGAAATAAATAAAATGATCACACATCTCTGTCTCGCCAGAAAAGCAAGGGCAGCTCATTCATTCCTCTTTATTTTGATTTTGGTCACAGGGTGGCCTTCGCAAACATAGCACCTACAAATATAAATCCCTTGCAACTTTAAATAACAAAAATTATCTATAACCTGTATTTCTCAAATTAATCCTCCAACAATATATATATATATATATATATATATATATATATATATATATACACCACGGATCCAGTCCGGTCTCCAGGACTGGACTTAAAATACGGACCCCAAATTTTTTTTTTTTTTTTGCTTTTTTTTTTTGAAACAACTAAAAAAAAAAAAAAATTTATAGAACTGAAATTTTTCCATAATACAGTGTTTTGGGTGTGTTTTTAATACCTATACCAACCAATGTATGTACAGTCTGTCCAGACTGTACAGAAATGTTTTGGTATATGCATCCAAATCACACCCAAAACACTGTATTATGGAAAAATTTCAGTTCCATAAATTTTTATTTTTTTTTAGTTGTTTCAAAAAAAAAAAGAAAAAAAAAAAAAAAAAAAAGGTCCGGATTTTATAAAATCCGGGAGTCCGGACCTGATCCGGACTCTATATATATATATAAAGACTCTTCAAAAGGGAAGTTAACCATAGTAAGAAAAAAGTATGAAAAAATCATTCTATCTTGAACAGCAAGCACTCCAATTCTGCTTAGAGCCTGACCCGTTGTTGACTAGGGTAACCCTGTTCACAGACAATTCTGCCTTGTAAGAGTCCGAGTTTAGGACTTTCCTGCTAATGTTGTTGTAGATTGCACGAATAACAATCTCAAAAGCAGTGTTAACATTAGTAGAATCTAAAGCAGATGTCTCGATGAAGAATAGTCCTTCCTCTTCCGCTAGCTTCTTACCCTCCTCCACACTTACATCCCTAATATTTTCCAAATCACACTTGTTCCCTACAAGCATCCTCGCCACAGTAGTATCACAATGAGCTGCATTATGATTCCAACAAGGTTTAATGAATTACCACCAAAACAAAAATATACCAACGGTAAATCCAATGCGTGAAATATGAGAAAAACAAACAGAGCACCAAAAACTACTCACGCTGAACCAAATTGTCTCAGGGTCAGTATGACACAATTTGAGAAGTAACAAAATTGACCAACCTGTTTCTTATATACCCTTACAGTGTTAGATGTGGAAGGCCAATATAGAAGGCTCCACTTACTTTCATCTTTTCTTCTTCCTTTTTTTGTTGAAACGGCTTTGTGGCTTTTTTCTAAGTAATAACCGACATTCGAAAAAGTAATACATGACACTCAATTTGGGGGAAAGCTAGTAGGTTCAGTGATCACTTGCACAATAACAACAGAATCTGAAAAGAATGGAAGTGCAATAAATAAGAAAGAAAGCTAGCTGTAAGACCTATGTATATATACATATATTTATAAACATATAACTAGAGATGCAAACGAACCCAACTGTTCGCAAACCGGTTCGGTTCGAGTTCGCACATAGTGTTACGTTCGATTGCTTGATCGAATATGTTCACGAACCACGTGGTTCGGTTCATCTTTGTTCGCGAACAGTTCGAGTTCGGTTCGATAAGTTCGAGTTCGAGATCGGTTCAAGTAGTTTGATTTCTTGCATGTTTAAATTGTTTCTAAAATTTTGAATATAAATAATTGGTTATTTCATATTAAATTCTAAAATTTGTATTATCAATAATTGTTAAATTTGTAACAATTTTTTATTACCGAAACATCTTTTTGTTTTTTTTAATAATTGATTACAAGTAAACATTTTTATTAAATAATTAATAAATAATAATGTGTACTTTTTCACCACTAAATTCTAATTTAATAAAAATAATTTTAATATTTTCATAAGTTTTTAACAATGATTGTTGGATTATTATAATTTACATCCCTAATAATTTAATAAATTATAACCCATGTCATAAAACACATAAATAAAGTCATTAATCATCATGCGATGACAATTTGACATTAATTAAAGAAAGATACAATAAAATTGCTTACACTTACATGAGTTATTGAAATTGTCAACCCGATATAGAGATTAGAGAAATCAAGTCATCAATATATCGAGACTTCAGTAATAGAGTAATAATCATTGTACAATTACTATTGTATATTACATACATCAACTAACAATTATGTAATTACTGACCATTAAAATCCATAACCATAGAACTTTAACCATAGAGAATATAATAACATTAAATGTGGTGATAAAAATAATGACATTGAATGTTGTTTCTTCAAAAAAAGAGTAATGGTTGAATATTTATTATAAGGACACAAAAGTAAAACAATGAACCAACTAAAATTTATAAATAGTAAGTAACCTATATATTGGGACATCTCAAAATGGAAATTCAGCCTATAACTATGGGACGGAGGGAGTATATATGTATATGTATATATATATATATATATATATATTATATCTTATTCCTAAATATGTTTTATATAGTGTGATATAACTTACATATAAATGATAATAATATAATATGATATATATTATATTTATATGATTATATCTTATTCTAAGAATGATGATTACAATATTTGATCTAATTTTTAATTGAATTACTTAGACTCTTAGAGAAGACATTTTTTGGTATTTATTTAACTGTTTTTTGTTTCAGAGTTCTAAGTTTATGTTCGTGAACAAGTTTGGTGTTGGTGAACAAGTTTGTGTTAGCGAACAAGTTTGTGTTCGCGAACAAGTTTAGTGTTCGCGAACAAGTTTGCGTTCGTGAACGTTCGCGAACTCGATCATCAGTTCGAGAACTCGATCATCAGTTCGAGAACTCGATCATGTTCGCGAACAGTTTACGAACACCAAACGATCCGAACTCGTACATAGTTGTTGATTTGATCAAGTTACTCAAACATGTTCGAGTTCGACAAAGTTCGGTTCGGTTCGTTTGCAGCCCTACATATAACAAACTAGAAGCTTGGAAGAGAATAAGTAACAATGACATTAATGATCGATTCTGAATTGTATACATAAATTCGATACAATTGAAAAGGTTTATGCTGAAGAGTGAAGACCTCAGGGTGTGCTTGGACTAATTTGGATAACGTTCATTTAATTTGGCAGATGTAAGCGAAAAAAGAAGTGAACAAAACATGATTATATGCAAGAAAAGTTAAAACAAAAAGATGCCCTTTAAGGTTTTTTCCCCTGCCCCAAAGAGAATAGGTGAGCCCCATTTTCTTAGCTCATACGAAACAGCCAGCTATTTTGATCACTCCATCAAAACCAGCAAATGACATTTTTGTTCAAGACCTTTAAAGTTTTCACAAAATTTTGGAATTCTCTCACTGAAGCTACCAGTTGTAACCTCACTGTTTCTAAAACTTAATGATTACTGACTTGAATGATCATTATCCTGTACTCGCCTTGTGCATATTTCCTACTTGGTTTGCAATAGGATTAAGTTCTATCTAGATTCTTATCTATTAGCGCAATTACTTGTGTGCAAATGCTTCCTGTCAAAATGTTTGTGGTCTGATCATATGAAAATCAAATTAAATAATTTTTTAGAATTCATTGGTAATTTGAGCTCATATCATGCGAATACAATGTTCAGAAGAAAAAAGTAGTCGCTCAAAAAGGTTGAAACTGTGAATGTTTGGCATTCTAGATAGTGTGTTTAAGTGAGGTTCTGTCTTTTGGAGTTCCATATGTTGAAGACTTCAACCCCATATCCAATAATCAGTGGCTTAATAAAATGTCTATGCCCCTCGGTGAGTAATTGGATATGTATTTAAAGTCGATGTGTTAATTGACAGACCAATCTATGTGAAAATAACGCAAATATTTGATATTGATATGCAATAGAGATAGAACGGTAATGACTTGCTTTATCTTTTTCTTCTAAATGTTAAGAGTGTATAATTTTAAATACTAGCACACATATTTGAAACCCATATACACACTTGAAAGAAAACTATAAAACATTACGCATATTGCGGTTACTAATTGTGACAAACTGGATTTGAAATTGACAAAGAAACATTTCCCTGCCTATAATCCAGAGTCTTCTAATTCAAAGACACACGTGTGAACTATTTCAACCTTAGGGCAACAAAAAGAGGTAATTGTTTCCATAAGGAGCAGCCCCTTTCCAATTGAAAGTTATTTGATCCTTTTTAAATGTATGAATTTGACAAACATGATGTCTCAATTTACTGTTAATCACACTGTTGAAGTGATAAGATGGACTAGAGTTTTTATTTTGATTATTTGTTAACAAATTTTTTGTTCCAACGTTTGACAATCATTTGACATCTAATGTCAGTGCAGAGGAATTATATTGGGAAACATAAGCCAATTCCAAAGGATTAAATATGGAAACATTAATTCATAAACAAGAACAAACATACTCAACTACTCAAGTAGTTTTTTCCCATCAAGTTATCATATCCGCTAAAAATCTAAAAAAGCTAACAATTTGGGGTTTCAAACTTCTCGCAGAACCATCAATGGTCAAGCTACTCATCAGATGAAACAAATTGCATAACTGAAAACTAAAAAGACAATCACCCATATAGCTATGAAATTCAAAAACCCATTAAATTTAAGAATTTGGGTATCTATTAAATTGAAAGAAAATACCATAGGAGCAGAAAAAGGCTTACTATTGAGCTCATCTAGCCAGCGTTTGATGCTATCAAAAGTAGTTCTTCGGCTGATATCATAGACCAAGAGTGCTCCAACTGCGCCTCTATAATAAGCAGAAGTGACAGCTCTGAAACGTTCTTGGCCGGCGGTATCCCACACTTGGGCCTTGACTTCCTTGCCATCAACCTCAACCACTTGGGTCTGAAATTCTACACCAATTGTGGCCTTAGAATGCAAGTCAAATTCATCTCTTGCAAAGCGAGATAGCAAATTAGATTTACCCACTGCTGAATCCCCTATTACCACTATCTTGAAAAGGTACTCTTCTCCTTCTCCTCCTACTTCCTCCATTTTCCTTTTTCTTTTCTTGATGGGTTTGCAAGAGTGAGAGAGATGAGTGTTCTTCGGGAAATGAAAAGAGTGAGATTTGTTGATGATGGAAAGAGAGAATATAGGGGTTCTCCTTGCAGTGGAGTGAAGCCAGCAGAGACTAACTGCGTAATTAGCGGATAAGTAATCACATGTAGACTTTTACATTTCTTTGTTCTTGGACTCCCATGTTCTTAAAAGAAAAGATAAAAATGTTGGACCTATTACTTAATTAATATTTAATATTTGTATCTAAAAAATAAATAAATAAGAAATAAATAGTGATGAATGGTAAAAAATTAATCTTTTAAGAAAATAGTAGGGGGGACGTAGTCAAGTGGAATTCAATTCTTGTTCAAAATAAATTATTTGCTGCGAAATAAATTTCTTTTAATGAACTTGTCATAGTTTACTCATATTTTCTTTTGTAAATTATTTTTTCTCCTATCTATTACAGCGATTAAAAAATAAAATTATCACTATGTGATGGTATGCAAGTTGAGAAACAAATTAATAATAAAATTGAATTACGACTCATATTAAAATTTAAGCTATAAAATAGAATAAATTAAAATTTTATTACTTTTGATCGGAGTGGGGATGGTCTTGGTGAAAAATGTTCCAGAGTGAGTTTGAGATACCGTTAGTCCTGACAAAATATGGTTATAGGTTGGTTTTCAAAATATGATTATGGTTCTATTTAAGAACTAAAATCATATTAATCATTTTTAATATGGGTTGTATTGGTTGGAACTATAGGGTTATGGTTCAAAACCATATTAACCATTTTAAGATGTTTTGACTTTTAAACAGAACTTTTGAAAAATAAAATTGTGACAGTCACAATTAAATTAATTAAGTAATAATATGATATAAAAATTATTAATATAAATAATAAAATGCTAAAAATCTATACTAATAAAATTTTAAATTGAAATTATTAGTACTCTTCCATATTTAAATAAATTTTCAAAATTATTATTAACTTGCTAATAGAAAGGTTGGATCACTTTCAAAATACACCATAGTATAATTTTTTTGTAACTAGAATACTAGAATTTACATAAACTGACACATACAGAACAACATTAGTCACCCAAAATAAGAACATATTAGTAATTTATAGAACATACAAGATAAGTAAAAAACTGAACCATATAATTCTATAGACCATATTAAAATTTAATTAATTAGACAGACATATTAAAAATGAATTTACTGTCGTGATCATTATGTATAATAATAGCTGCAATTTCGCCAAACTCATCCGGAACGGTAATTTTGCAATCATACTCTATTTCAGTCAATCATTCTATTTGATCCGGTCGGTATGCTGTCGCTTTGATTGTTTCCCACTCAGATCCAATAGCTTGATAAACAAATTTAAGATCCATTAGATTTTTTTATATATAATATATATATTTTGGATCATTTTTATATATTTTTTTATATAACTTATATGATATATATATATATATATATAGTAACATATATATTTTGGATCATTTTTATAATGGTATTCAATTTCATATATCAATATATTAAAAAATATAGGTCGACAACGAAGAAAAGATGAGAAAACAACTTTTCGATTTGGATCAGAATGGAATATGGGTTGAAAAATAGTTAACCGGTTCAGAATTATATTTGTTTTAAAAATATGAGTCCAAACTTTAATCAACCTGAATAAATAAAAATGGTTAACCAACACATTTAATTCTCGATTTGACTCAACAGTTAACTAACTATATTGGTCAAGATACTGTCAACCACTAACTATATTAAATGGTCCCGACCCGTATAAGAAGACTTGAGCAACGTTAAATAAAGACAAATGATTCATGAAAGGAACAGACGCAGGCTTAAGTCATTCTTTGAAAAAAATAATTCAGTTTTGTAATAGCTTGCTGTTATGATCAGCTATTGAGCATTTAAATAAATGATATTACAGCTGGATAATAGGAAAAATAAGAATAGGCGGGAAAGTTAGTTAGTAGTGTTGGTCTATAAAAGGAGAGAAAAGGAGAGAGGACGGGATGTAATTTTTTGAGAGTTTCTATTCTGAGTTGCAACCTAATTCTGTAAACTACTTCTATCAATTCAAATCTTTCCACCATTTTCTATTTTTTCCTCTGTTCCTTCTAATTTTCCTTTGAAGTTCACAATTTGTACTGTTAATCATAACAATTGGTATCAGAGCTATCGATCCTTGGCATTAAGAACTCATCAATGGCGGCAGGAACTCGTTCGAAGGAGACATTGGAGGAAGGTCTGCGAAACACTGATTCACGTGTACAGGAACTGATGAATAGTCATCATCAGCTGCAGCGCACAGTAGAAGATGTTAACGAAGGAATGAAGCAGATGCAAAGTACTATGGAGCTTATGATGGCAGAATTTCACCGAAATCTCAAAGGTAAAGGTCCTACTCATGATCAACATTCTGAATCTTCTGGAGAAATGAATATTAATGTTGGAGGAGGTGTAGAAACTAATTCAAATGCAAATCAAAGGAATTTTTGTCCTCGATTCGACTTTCCAATTTTTAATGGAGTAGATGTTAAAAATTGGATCATGAAATGCGAGTATTATTTTCAAATTCATCCTATGAATGATATGATGAGACTAAGGAGTGTAGCTCTTCATCTGGAAGGGGAGGCAGGGCCTTGGTTCCTAGCATATTTTAAATCTAATTCAAATGTGTCTTGGAAACAATTGATTGAAGATGTTGAAACCAGATTTGGAGATATTTCCTGTAACAGTGTATTGGTTGAATTCAATAGACTAACTCAGATTTCTTCAGTAAGTCAATATCAGAAGAAATTTGAATACCTTCGAGCTTTGGTTGAGGCTGAGCATCCAGGATTGGATGAAACATATTTTGTAAAATGCTTTGTAGGAGGATTAAGGGATGAAATAGGTGGATTTGTCAGCTTGCTTAAACCTCGTAAATTGACTGAAGCTATTGCAGCAGCTAGAGTCCAAGAGATGACTGTTGAAGCTATTTCCAAGAGGAATAAACCTAACTCAACCTTCCACAGACCTGTAGGGAACAGTGGAGAAAGTAGTACTGTGAGCAACAAAGTGGTCAAGCCACAGTTTCAAGGAAATAACTATAATATGGGAGGGGGAAATCTAAAAGACAATATTGGTGGTCAAATTAAAAAACTCACACACAGTGAAATGCAAGCTAGGAGGGAGAAAGGATTATGTTTTAATTGTGATGAGATTTACAGACAAGGTCACAGGTGCAAGTTTAAACAGATCTATATGATCATTGGAGATGATGAGTGGGAAGAGGAATACAAGGGAGAACCAGATATTAAAGTAAACAATGACAGTGTAGAGCAACAAACAGAAATGGCTATTTCTTTGCATGCCTTAAATGGAAATACCTCAGAAACCACACTAAGAATTAAAGCAACGGTGAAAGGAAAGGAAATTATACTCCTTATTGACACTGGTAGTACTCATAATTTCTTGAACAGTAGCACAGCTGAGAAGTTGCATTGCACCTTAGAAGAGGACAAGCCTATGCAAGTCAGTGTGGCAGATGGATATAGAATGTTGTGCACAGAAAGATGTAAGGAATTTGAATGGATTTCACAAGGACATAAGTTCTGTACAGATATGAGGCTGATTCCATTGAAAGGGTGTGATGCTGTTTTAGGGGT
Organism: Panax japonicus; assembly: GCA_020205505.1. Lineage (NCBI taxonomy): Eukaryota > Viridiplantae > Streptophyta > Magnoliopsida > Apiales > Araliaceae > Panax > Panax japonicus. The sequence continues at coordinate 75,932,096 of CM035109.1, forward strand.
ACAATGGCTAAAAACTCTGGGTGATTGTGTGTTTAACTTTAATAAACTCACCTTGAGTTTCTCTGTGGGAAAGGACAAGGTTATATTGATGGGAAACAGTGACAAGCACTCACCTGCAGTGTCTATGATGACTGCTGTTAACTTACAGGATGCTTGGAAAAGGAACCAGCTGGCATTATTAGCATGTATATTTGCAGTACAAGCTACAGAAACAAAAGAACACATTCCACCACAGATTCAGCAAGTTTTACATACTTTTGAAGATGTGTTTCAAGAGCCAAAGTCTTTACCTCCTCAAAGAAATCATGACCATCACATTCCATTGAAGACTGGATCAGATCCTTTCACCATTAGACCATACAGATATCCTCACATACAAAAAGCTGAGATTGAGAAAATTGTTCATGAAATGCTAGAGGCTGGGATCATACAGCCAAGTCAGAGTCCTTTTGCTTCCCCAGTTTTATTGGTTAAAAAAAAGATGGAACTTGGAGGTTTTGTGTGGACTTTAGAGAGTTGAATAAAATCACAATTAAGGATAAATTTCCTATTCCTATAATTGAGGAACTGTTGGATGAGTTGAAAGGTTCAACAATCTATTCCAAATTGGACTTAAGGGCTGGCTACCACCAAATCAGAATGTACCCACCTGATGTTCCTAAAACAGCTTTTAGGACACACATAGGCCACTATGAATTTATGGTAATGCCTTTTGGCCTTACAAATGCTCCTGCATCTTTCCAAGCTCTCATGAATCAGGTGTTCTCTTCACATTTAAGAAAATTTATTCTTGTTTTCTTTGATGACATCCTAATCTACAGCCCTAATCTGTCATCTCATGTGCAACATTTGACTATGGCACTGTCCATCCTTAGAAAGAATACATTGTATGCCAAGCTTTCAAAATGTTCTTTTGCTCAATTCCAGGTGGAGTATTTAGGCCATATTGTGTCTGAACATGGTGTCTCTGCAGACCCAAACAAGATTGCTAATATGATAAATTGGCCAGAACCAAAATCAATTAAAGCTCTCAGAGGATTTCTTGGGTTAACTGGATATTACAGGAGATTCATCAGGAATTATGGAGAGATAGCTCGACCATTGACTAAGCTACTACAGAAGGATCAATTCCATTGGAACTCTGAAGCCACCAAGGCTTTTCAATCCCTAAAAGAAGCTATGAGTTCAACTCCTGTTCTAGCTTTGCCTGATTTCACTCAGCCTTTTGTTATCGAAACTGATGCCAGCTCAAAAGGAATTGGGGCAGTACTAATGCAAGGGGGAAGACCATTAGCCTATTTGAGCAAAGCTTTGGCACCAAAGCATCTAGGGTTATCTGTCTATGAAAAAGAATTGTTAGCAATTTTACAAGCTATAACCAAGTGGAGGTCTTATTTAATAGGAACTCACTTCATCATTAAAACTGACCATCAGAGTTTGAAATTTTTTATGGAGCAAAAGCTTTCTACATTTTTACAGCAGAAATGGTTGAGTAAAATGTTGGGATATAACTATGAAATCACTTACAAGAAAGGAACAGAAAATGTAGTGGCAGATGCCCTATCCAGAAGGGATTATGATGAAGAATTGGTTCAAGCTATGGCAATTACAGGAATTATTCCTACTTGGATAAAAGAAATCAACAACACTTATGACGGAGATGCATATGTTCAGAACATAATACAACAAATCAGCATTCAACCAGATTCTGAGCCTCATTTCATGTTGCAAAAAAGTATTCTAAGGTACAAAGGGTTGATATATGTAGGTTCTCAAACCAACCTTAGAAAGACCCTTTTTGCAGCATTCCATGATAGTCCATTAGGGGGTCATTCTGGAATTCAAGCTACTATCAAAAGATTGGGAACTTATTTTTGTTGGAATACTATGTCAGTAGATGTTAAAACTTGGGTAAAGGAATGTGAAGTTTGCCAAAGACACAAAACTGAAACCACTCCTTATTCAGGACTGCTCCAACCTTTGGAGATACCTTACAAGCCTTGGACTGACATTTCCATGGATTTTATTGAAGGTTTGCCAAATTCTGAGGGAAGAACTGTTATACTAGTTATCATAGACAGATTTTCCAAGTTTGCTCATTTTATTGGTTTACACCATCCTTACACTGCTAGCACCATTGCAAAGGTTTTCATTGATCATATCTATGGAATTCATGGATTGCCACAGAACATTGTTACAGATAGGGACAAAATATTTGTGAGCACATTTTGGCAAACTTTGTTCAGACAGCTAGGGGTCAAACTCAGTTTGAGTACAGCTTATCACCCTCAGTCGGATGGCCAAACTGAGAGGTTAAACAGGTGTTTGGAATGTTATTTGAGGTGTATGTGTAGTGAACATCCAAAGAAATGGTGGAACTGGTTAAGCTTGGCCCAATGGTGGTATAACACTAACTACCATACAGCTTTGCAGTGTACTCCTTTTCAGGCATTGTTTGGCTTACCTCCACCTCACTTGAATTTTCATCAGATTGAGACTACAAAGGTTCCAGCTGTTGATAGTTTTATCAAGGAAAGGAGTGTAGTTTTGGCTGATCTGAGGACCAAACTACTACAAGCTCAAATTCGGATGAAGAATTATGCAGATCAACGTAGGACTGAGAGGAAATTTGAAGTGGGAGACTCAGTTTATCTTAAACTCCAACCATACAAACAATCCAGTTTGGCTCAAAGGTCCAATTTTAAACTGGCACCCAGATACTATGGTCCCTATCAAGTGCTCGAAAAACTGGGATCAGTAGCTTATAAACTAGACTTACCTAGTACTGCCCAAATTCACAATGTCTTCCATGTCTCATTACTTAAAAAACAGATTGGGCTTCATGCACAATTAGCTCCTACATTACCTCCCATTGCTGCAGATGGTAGACCAAAAGTGACTCCAATTGCTGTTTTAGACAGGAGAATGATCAAGTTCAATAACAGACCCAAGATTGAATTCCTTATACATTGGGCAAACAGCAGTGAAGAGGATGCTTCATGGGAAGATGGCCAACAGCTGACTTCTCAATTTCCAGATTTTGATTTTAGTCCTTGAGGACAAGGACAATTTTCAGGGCAGGGTAGTGTTATGATCAGCTATTGAGCATTTAAATAAATGATATTACAGCTGGATAATAGGAAAAATAAGAATAGGCGGGAAAGTTAGTTAGTAGTGTTGGTCTATAAAAGGAGAGAAAAGGAGAGAGGACGGGATGTAATTTTTTGAGAGTTTCTATTCTGAGTTGCAACCTAATTCTGTAAACTACTTCTATCAATTCAAATCTTTCCACCATTTTCTATTTTTTCCTCTGTTCCTTCTAATTTTCCTTTGAAGTTCACAATTTGTACTGTTAATCATAACACTTGCGATGAAATATTATGTTTTTTTTATTACGATTGTCGATTAAATATAATGATACCATAAATTAATTTGTGAATATGTTTATTCCTAACAAAAAGCTTACAAATATATATGTTTATTCCCAACAAAAATTTACAATTTCTTTTGTTATCATTTTGGGAGTATTGCTTGCTCAAGACTTTGTGATACCCTTTCTCTAAATGGTCCTACCTCTTTAATCTTGCTATGAGTCCCTCCTACTCCTGTCATTGCTCTTCAGTCTCCACACATAAATGGAGTCTGAAATATTCCATAATCGTTTTGAAAAGTCGTCCCTATATTGCCATTGAAACGGATATATATCCGTGTTAAATCAAATATTTTTTATATTTGTTAATAGTTAAATTCCTAATATCAATATATAGATAAAAATGAAGGTGCACAACTGTGTAAATTTTAAAGTTTCACAGTTGAATTCACTCTACTATCGTAGAATAGTTCATCTGCACCGTCGAACGTAAACTGAATTCTCAAATCACGAAGTGACTATTTTACGATAGTAAACCGTATAACTTTAAAAGTTACACGGCTGTGAACCTCTATATTCACCATATATATAAACTATATATACATTTATATTTATGCATACATATACATGTATAAATCTCTCATTTAATATTGACATCGAATATATGAAAATATGATTATACATAAATTTTTATGACTATTTTGTAATATATGATATGATTTTTTTTTTATATGAATATTATATATAGTTTTATTATTTTATTTAGTTAATTATACATCATATCTAATTATTAGTTGATTAAGTAAATATTTTTATTGTTATTAATTTAACATTGTGTAAGAATTAAAAAAAAGTAAAACTTTTAAAATTTTATTTTGAACGAATACAAATACGGATACAAATATGCAGATATTTGATATGTTATCTATATTATATTGTACAAAACGTATTCATATTTAAATATTATCAGTCGGATAAAAATATGAATATTTTATTGAATATAAATACAAATATAAATATTAAAATTTAATTTAAGATACAGATATGAATATATGTGTATTCGAAAATATCCCTTTATGGCCCTACTTCCGCAAGCAATTCCCATTTTTATTCCAATCATGCTCTTCCAGAAGCAATTCCCATTTTCATTCTATAGTCAATTCCAACATTGTGGCTGGTGGGTGAAGGTGCCAATCAGTCAATAAAATGGGCAATGGTCCTTCCGTCCTCTCTTTGCGCGTCATAAAATGCTACTTTCTTTTTTGGAACAGGGAGTATTAAAAGACAACATAGTTCAAAAAGAATGCAGGGAAACATGGATTTGTTATACCATCTTACTCTCTTATTGTTTCTTTGTATTTGCAGTAATTCAGAATCTGCTGATCCTTCTGCCGAGTTTTGCAATAAAGACACAAATACAAGTAGCTCAAGAGTATTAGCAAATATAAATAGCTTGTTGGCTGAACTTGTTCAAATCACCGTCAAAAATGGCTTTAGTGCTACTTCCTTGGGCAAAGCTGAAAACCAAGTCTACGGGCTAGCACAATGCAGAGGAGATGTGAGCAGCAAAGACTGCTCGGATTGCATTCAAGATGCAGCCAAAGAAATCCGTAAACGTTGTCCAAACAAAGCCGATGCCAGGATTTGGTACGAGTATTGCTTCCTAAGGTATGATACACCGCGGTGAAGTTGACACCAGCATTGCAACTTTATTTGCCAACGTTGAGAATGTAACAGATCCTGAAGATTTTAATGAAAAACTAGGATCTTTGATTGATAAGATAAGTTCAGAGGCTAAACTTCCTAGCAATAAAGGGCTTGGAAAAGGAGATTCTAAACTGTCACAATTTGTGACACTTTATGCCTTGGTGCAGTGCACAAGGGACTTGTCGCAGCTCGACTGCGCTCAGTGCCTGGCCATTGCCATTGCCAACTTTGAAAATTTTTGTGACAACAAAAAGGGCTGTCGAGTTCTATATAGCAGTTGTTATGTCCGGTATGAACTATATCCTTTCTACTTTCCTCTTGAATCGCAGAATTCCTTGGCAAATGCTTCAACAGCTTATTATGTATCTGTAATTTCTAAGCCTTAATTAATCTGTCAAGCCATGTAATTTCAATCTCAAAATAATGCAGAAATTTCTCTATTATTTCACTTTAATTTTGACAATATACTTTGTTGAGTATTTACAAGTATGCATTTGAAGCAAATATACACTGTCAACCGCAAATATTATCATCAAGTGATATTTTTGCTAGAAACTTATTCAGTTATAGGCTTTGCCACAACTTCGGGGAAAAGGGACAGCATCTCTGACATCATTGAGGCCTGTGGCATAGAGAATCAGGAGGTCGAATACGAGACTAAAGCCAGTGTGTTTGGCTGTTCCATGCCTGCGAAGATCCAAGTACCATTGATACTGGTCCTTTGGCAGGCTCAATTCCTTGATCCTGCAATTTTTAACACGAAATCAGTTAAAATATGTAAACCTTTTGCTAGATCTTTCTGTTAGAAATATGTTAACAACTTCATGCCACAAGACTGCACCCAGATTCACCATTTAAGTTGCAAAAAAGATGAACAGAAAATATTACTTTTAATATTCATTACCTTGAATTTAACATATTCAAGCGTTCCTCATTTTGGCTACCTCTAATCAGAGCCCCCACCTGCAAATATATCCCCTTTAGTTAAATAACCATCGAAACTGCAGTTTAGAGTAGAGTGGTTCAAGCTTACCTTTGGTACAACCACATCGAATGCTGCAACTGTTTTGCCATCATCATTCAGGCGCACATAAAACGGCTTAAGTTCTTTTGGGTAATTGTATATTATCACTGGCCTTTTGTAGATTTCATCAGCCAAATAACTGCCATCAACAAAAGATGTGATTATAATCTGACCTTATACTTTAAATGTATCTATATTACGGATTATAACTGTTAGCTCGTTCATACCATTCATGCTCTTCACTTAAAGGAGTACCCTTCTCAATATTTACACAAAATTTCTTCTCCGTGACCTGATTGGAAACAGTAAAAGCTATATACATGAGACAAGTATGCAAGCTAAAAATTTGGAACTAGTTCGAGGAACACATGAGAAAATGATGAAAGTGTTATTCATTTCCTTAACAATATCACCTGCTTCAGAACATCCACAGCTTCTGCATAGGAGATCTTTACAAATGAACCTGAGGTCAGTAATTGAAGGCGATCCACAATGGTATTGTCGATTCGTTTTGAAACAAAGGCAAGATCTTCGAAACAATGTTCCAAAACCCATGTAGAAAGGAACTTCAAAAGGTCATCTGCACAATTCATGGCATCCTGGCAATTCCACACATAGTAATTGCAACACAGAAATACAGTATCAATGGCCATTTCGTGACATATCACTAAAAGAACAAAAAAGAAATATCTTGGATGGAAAACAGTACCTCTAATTGAGAGAAGGCCATTTCTAACTCGACCATAGACATCTCCGCTAAGAACTTTTTGGAGTCTGATTTTTCTGCGCGAAATCTAGGCCCAAATGAGTAAACATTTCCAAGTGCACATGCATAGCTCTCCAAATGAAGACGGCCAGAAACAGTTAAATAAGTTTGTTGAGAAAAGAAATCGTCAGAGAAGTTAAATGTATCGGCCTTAACATAAGTATGATCAGACTTTGATTTGTCTCTTGCTTCCAATTGTAGTGCCAGTTCATTTGTTTTATGGAGATCTTGAAGTGCAGCAACCAAAGCTTCCTTATTGCTATCAGTCCTTTTAAATTCTTCAACTTGTTTACTTTTCTCTGCAATAGAAGCCCTGACAGATTCAAGGCTAACGCCTGCCGTATCATCCGTAATGGGTTTCTCCTTCATTGGTTTCTGTCCCAAAAGGGTTGTCACTCGAAATGTCTCACTAGATCCTTCACAATCTGTTGTGGTAATAACAGGCACCTGCACACAGAGGAATCCTTGGTTCTGGAAGAAGGTGTGAGTTGCATGAGTCAGTGCATTACGGATTCTCATAACCGATGCCACCTGCATAACATTCAACATTTCAATAAAAAAGGATACGTAAAAATATCCAATTTTTTATAGCAGGAGAGGGAATTAAATAGCTTATATATAGTTTCATATTATTCAAGAATTTGAGCTGCAGAAAGGGAGAATGTCACATGTCACAAAATTTGGTTACTCCTGTTGAGTTTTGATAAACGAAGGCAGTTGAACTGATAAAAAGAGATGTGAAACTGCAAGAGGTTAATGGAATTACCGTAGTAGTTCTTGGTCTAAAATGCGCGCAATCCCTCAATGAATCCAACGGTATACGCTTTTTTGATAACGGATATGTATTTTGATCTACTATCCCTACATGTAGAATTTTTTCTGCTTTGAGCTCAATAATGTTTTTTCCTTGCACTGATGGTTGCTGCAATATGCCTTCAGCCAGTATACAAGTTCCGGTAGGCATGATCTGGCTTGGAGAGACTATAGATGACTCCACTAAAATCTTGAGCACAATATTAACCAATCAACCAATTTGAATATTAGTCCCATATAAAATGTCCAAACATTTAATGGGTTGCTTCTAAATTTAGTCATATATACATTTATGCCTTGAAAAAAAGATAATGAGATTGTACCTGAAGACTTGGCACACAAGAACCATCACTGAGTTGCAAGACTGAAACTGAAGGTGTTGGGGGTTTAGGGGTAATGGAATTCAACTTATCGCTAACACCGTAAGTATGTCCCCCAAAAACTTTGATAATTTGTCTAAAAAATGGTATGCGGGATTGAAGAACTTCCGAACATGTCACACCTTGTGGAGCGTCTTGCGCAGCCACATGATCTGAAGTCTGAAGGGGCTCTTTTCTGAGTTCCTTGGAGGACTTAACCCAGCCTCCGATGACAATTCTGTCACCAACCAAACCAAGCCCATTATCGCGGCGATTCAAAATGGTTTTCAAGATTACCCTGTTGGAGTATTTTGAAAGGGTCACTGGCATTTTAGGCACAGCTTGTTCTTGTTGTTCAGATGCCATATTTTTGGTTAAAAAATGAATAGCTAGAAGAAATTAAGAGATTAAGTACAAGTGTTGGGTGATTAATGTGGGTGGGAATTTGGTTTTTATTATAGCAGAGTAAGGATGCTTTTCTTTGGGAGGGAAACGGAGGATTGATGAGAAGAGGGTGAATGTATGGAAGTTTGAGGGTGAAGGAATAGGAATGGGATTGTTTGTTTGTTTGAGCCATCTGAACCAACAAGGAGAGAGAGAGAAATATGTTATGTCTGGGGGTTTGGTATTCTTCAAGGGTTGGGTAATCTCGCGGGAGTCCAACGGCTTTCCAAAATTGTTTGCTTCTCTAACAGTCAATTCAGCTTAAACAAACAATTTTAGGTATTTTCAAGTCATTAATAAAAAAATGGGCTTGGGTGAAATTTTTACTTGCTATTGCAAGTTTTTGGACCCAAAAACCTAGGATAGGCAAATCCAATTATTAGACAAGTAGCCCATTATAGTCGAAGTCAAGTTGATGGTGTGTAAGAAATTTGAGACCCAAATATTAAGGTCCTTAAAATCCAAGCCGACCAAGCCCTCAAGACTAGAGGTGAGGAAGGCCCACGCGGACACTTAAGGGATTGGGCCTTGGGGTGACCGTGTACCAGGCCCAGGTTCAATCTTGGGCTACGAGCATCTCCTAGGCTGGCTTACCAAAATGGGTTAATCCCTTAACTATCACCATTCACCAATAGTCAATACATAGATTGGATTGGATTGGATTGGATGTGCCAAAAAGACACGTCCCACTACCGACAAAAAGAATGCTCATATCATATGACACACTTTAGCCACTAGATAGTAACTTGTTCTTAGCAAAATCCATGATTCCAACAAAGAAGAATAATCATATATCTAGCTAGCTCTAGCTATATAAACATGGGAAGTGGTTAGTATGAAGTTAATTTTAAAGTAAGTTGGTCAATTAACCAATAAAATACTTACACGCAGACAAGGTTGTATGTGTGTTAGTATTCTATTAGTCAATTGACCAACTTACCAAAAAAATAAATTCATGCTAACCGGATGATGCATATTTATCCTATGAAAACATAGTAAGAAATGAGAATCATGGCCGGGGGCACTCTTCCCAAATGAGTAAAATCGATCTCCTCTCTGTTTAACCCAACACAAGTGGGCAAAAAGACAATTAATTACTGTGTCCCTGGATTTTTTTTGGTTATTGGATGATCGAAAATCTCGACAGTAAGTAAGAAGACAATATTGAACTGCATGAAGGCTGAATGACCATATATATATATATATATATTACTATCAGTGGTGAAACTGTTTGCCTTTTACATGGTTTCCACGTACGTTCTTCTAAGACTACTCTTATCGTTCATTCTTCTCGATGCTGTTTGTTGTTGGGGTGAGAATCTCTGCCAATTTGGGACACCAATAGTATCCCTTGAAAAATTCTACAAAAACCAAAGGTAGGTTGTCCATGAAATTACAAAAATCCAAGGGGCAGTTTTGTAATTTTAGGGAAGAAATGGAATGATCCCATAAGTTATGAGATTTAGCAGTTGGGGACCTCTTTGGTAGGCTTTGTCTGATCTGAGGACTGGTGCATATATTGACAGTAGTCTCTCTCTTGTGGTCATTACTTGACCACAAAACCCCCCTTCACTTTCTCCCCTCCCTCTCTTGTATTGTTTGTTAGTTTATATCCTTTCAACACTTGAATTATCCTTCAAACTTATCACAATACCAAAGGCCAGAAATGGCCAACATTAAAAAAACCAACTTACTCTTGCTATTCTTCAGCTTCATTTGGGCAGCACAAGTGATACAAGGTCATACTTGTACAGTTGTTCTTCCCTCTTTTTCCTTCCACGTTCATTTGTTTCAAAATTAAATGCCATACCATATGTATATAATCTCATTAAAGTATAGTTATAATATTCCATGTTTAGGATTTTCGTTAAATTTATCTGTGTTTTTTCTTTTGCAGTGTTATTCTTAGTCATCTTATGGTATAATATTTTCTTATCATCATTTTGGTGTTTCAGGAATTCAAATACTAAAACCTTATCCTCAGAGGGTTCGTATTTCTGCATCAGAAACACAAGAATTGCAGGTGAGAAATAAAAAAAAGCTTCTTTTTTTTTTTGTGTGTGGAATTTTAGGCCAATCTCAGTCTTTACTATATCAGTGAGTAATTAATTATTATTATTTTTTATAAAAAAAAACAGAACTTTGTTCACTCATTATATTTTTGGAGCTTATAGGAAAGTAGCAAAGGATGGACGCACGACAATGCAAGAAGGCTGATGATAGGTTCAGTAGCCCCAACTTGCACTTATAATGAGTGCAGAGGGTGTAAGTTCAAGTGTAGAGCTGAGCAAGTTCCGGTGGAGGGGAATGACCCCATGAACAGCGCTTACCACTACAAATGTATCTGCCATAGGTAATATTTTGTAATAAGAATATTTGAGCTTAATGAATGTAAGTTCAAACGTGAGATTATGTAGGAGAGTAAAAAACAAAGGCCAGTCGGCAGTCTCTCTTTGTTTTACACTAATTTGTTAGTACAAGTAGTTAAACTGTGTCAAAATTAGCTGAAATAGATCCTTTTTTGGACTCAGAACGCTGCTATATATACCCCTTCCGGTTTCCTAAAATGTGTGGATTTTTGGTATCAGTCATTTGCATATTCTTTCCCAATTTGTATTTTGGCTTCATCGATCATTCATAAAGCTCAACCAAGCAATAAACATTTCATATTACAGTAAAAATATTTACCGACCGAGAAAAGAGTACAATTTTCAATGCAAAATTACTTGCTTAGGAAGAAAGTAAGTAAACCTCGACTACATGTAATTTTAAGTAACTTAACTTTGCATACATACCATACCATCCATCTTAAGAATGAATGAGCATTGGATAAAAGAGAAACTTGAAGCACTGGTCAGTAAAAATGATGTTGTGATATTTTTGGGTATTTGAAGTTTGAATTTGCACTGCAAGCTGCACATGGAGAAGTGGTCCCAAAAAGGTGTCACATGGGAAATCTTGTTTCAATTCACCATTTGTACAAAATGGCAGAATTAATTAGCATGTCTTAACGTTGAGAGGTCCCAATTTCAGTGTATTTGTTCATAAGTGTACTGTTGTTGGAGGCATGCATTATAATTGAATTTCTTGGCAGTCCTCTACAATTCTAGAGTGTAGACTTGACATGGTACTCAAGTACATGAACAGGGTTTTGGTTGGTACATTTGCCCTGTGCAATCACTATTAGCTGGATTCTTTGGCTGCACTTTGAGAACCCCACAAACTCATCAATATGATTATGAAACTCAACCAGCCCAGCCCTTCTCCCATTAACACTCGCACGCACAAACACACAACAAGAGATGAGATCATACTGACAAGTACTAATGACTCAGTTGACTCCTTTCACTTTAATAATTAAGCGCGGTAAGATTTGCCGCGAGTAATTTCCATGCTAGAAGCTCAGTTTTATGTAAAGTAGAGAACAAAAGGATAAAGCACATCTCATTTAATCATAACCCCCACTCGACACAGGATTAGATTCATTCTTTATCACCATATTTTAATATAACATAATCATTATTGTTACTCTGGCTATTATTATGATTAATACTGTCACGGGTCATCAAATATATATAATTAACAACTCAATCGGGAAGAAATGAAATGAAAGCACAAGCATATCACAAACATCTATTCCAATGGTTAAGAGAAGAAATGAAATGAAAGCATAAGCCGAGCACAAACAAAATCCAACCGATTTTCTATGCAAGCTCAAACTGCATCTATAACAGTGGATAATCAACTAAAGATTCTTTACAATCTGCAGTTAAGATGAATTTAACGGTTCTAAAAAACTCACGCCTCAGACACGTCAGAGCAATTCTTTTTCCTTCTTCCAGACAACACGCTCTTTCATCTCTATCTTTGAACACGAGTTAAACCAAAAGAAAAGGCCAAAATGTCTATATACGTTTGCCTCTCCAGAGCAACGACTCAACCTTTTCCAAAGTAAGAAAAGAGTGTTCGTTGTTTGTCACCTGCTCCTCCAAGGTTTCCCTTCTTTCTCACCCGAGTAGCCTGAGGTTTGTCGGTTACAACGACAGACGGCTTTTCTTCAGCAGAAAACTTCTCATAGTCTCGTTTCGACTGAAAATGTGTGGCACCCTCACAAGTTAGCATAGAAACATTAGATTTTGTATCCTTGTTACTTTTATCAGTAAATGACTGGTACTCCACATTCCCTTGGGTTTCTGGTTCCTCTTTCAAGGTTGTTACTTGAGTAGTTTGGATGGGGCCCCTATAATTACTGGTCATTTGGGGTTTAGACTTCTCACTGCTAATTCCTTTCTTTGAGAAAAAGCTTGAGATTGGTTTCATCTCCTCAACCTTCAATTGTATCTGAGGGAAAAAGTATAATTAATACAAAAAATGTCAACAATTTTTGCAGCCTAACAGAGTTAGCTAAGCAGTAGGCATAGAAAATATTTTTTAGGGAGAATTAAAGATCTAATTTAAAAAAATAAATTAGGGTCATTATTGTAATGGTCAACCCTTTCCCTTGGACAACCTGTATCACTAGGTGAAAAAAAAATATTAAAACACTCCTGTGCTGGAGAGTTTGTTTATGTACTACCAGACAGTATGCATGCTGAAAGCCAATTACCAAGTTTATACTGACATGCTTTGCTGATTCGCCGACTGAATATGTGACATGTTTAAATAGAACTTGCCCTCGCTAATTATTTTGTGGGATCTCAAAACACGACTTGCCTTAAACCTCTCAACTTGATAGTCAGAAAGGCATGGGGAAAAAAATACACCAGTTGGGAGAGTTATTAATTGAAGCATACAAATCAATTATAATCTGAAAAACACCTAAGAGGATACTAATCTAAACTAGTTCACCTTCAGTTGAGATTTGATTTGTCTAATGAGTTTTAAAGCAGCAAAAGAAGATTCAAGACACTCAGATGCAGGATTTTCTATAATATCAATATGATATAATATATGTATAAAATAGACTCTATTAATGACATTACCTCCTTAATGCACTCTGGTCCGTTGAAAGAAGGCTTACCCATTTCGGATGTCACTGGATACCATACCTGGAAATCAAGGGTTAATCTTAAATTGAACTTTCGTTGCGGGTGTATGCAACAACGGAGTTGATGTAAAACCTTTTGTTACTAATTTTCAAAAAGTTATTACCAGATCTGGTTCTTCATATGGTTTAAGCACTGTATCGAATTTGGAAGATGACAAACCATCCAGCCACTCTTCAGTAGATCCCTTGTTACCTAAAATAACAGGCATCCTGTCTAAAATAGAAGATCCAATAAGAAATATAGAAAGTAAATGGGAAATAAAAATATGACAAGTGTCGCGTGATACTTTAATTTAATACACATATATTACAAGCAATAACAACAACAACATAAAAAAATAACCTAATCTTTAATCTCTCTAGCACCTTAATCCAACAAACATTCCATTTTATCATTGACCGATTTTGTCACACTGTTGCCAATGTATGCATCACAAATGTAAACATGGTCTTTTATTTTCTCTGAACTCTCATAAGAAGATACAGATCAAGCACCTCTTATCATTCAGATCTAATGTCAGAGATTAGAGCAGCAGATTGAGATATTTTTTGGTGATTGGGCTGTGTTCATCGCACAGACAAATAAACTGGTATAGGTCGTAAGAATCAACTAGAACAAACATGACTAACCATGCAACCAAGCCAAAGCTGATGACGAATACGTTGTCAGAATAGTGAAGGTATAAAGAGTTTCTCCTGCAGAAAATTAAAATGAACAAAATAAAATAAACTTAGTTTGGTAGTCCACAAGGTGTATAGTCAAGTAGAAAGATGACGGGAATTATTAGAATTAGCCATCCACAATGCAGCGATTATTCACCTAGCAGGGTAACCAAATGGAAAAAAGTTGATATTATGATTCAGGGAAGTGATAAATGTGCTTAAAATGTCTCCATTTATGCTCCATTGTAAGCTTAAATGAAGTAAATTTTGTTTTAAAATGGAGCGAAAACGGAGAAATTTGGATTGCAAATATCTTTACCCAATAATTTATTCAAGAACAAATTTCAGGTTAGAAACTACAAAAATGATGAAAGTGAAGATAGAAGTTGTAAATAGGTAGAAGATAGGAAAAATTTATACAGATAGTAATGTAAGTTGAACAGGTATGCTATTTCCATGCGAGTAATAGAATGATGCTTCACCTTCAGCATTCTTCCAAGAATCGTATAGAGCAGCAAGTACCAAAGGTCGGCCATCCTTGAAATGAACATAATAAGGTTGCTTTTTTGACCCATCTTTCTTCCACTCATAAAATCTAAAAACAATGGGAAAAACATGGTACAGTTACTGAAAGTCCAAGACAGAGCTACATGGTTCACCAAACAATGGAAAATATACATCTTTCTACCAAGTAAAGAGAACATATTTGCAGTACAACACCTATCTACGTTACAACAATTATGATATTGTGTTCCTATAGAAAGGGTAGAAGAAAAACTGTGTAAAAATATGATCGTGCCAGCCATACCCTTCCACTGCCACTAGACACCTACTGCCAGGAACAAGACGACGAAAAGAAGCCTTTTCAGTTATAGACTCAGACCGAGCATTGAACTGCAGTCCAAAACATTTAATCAAAAAACTGGAAGCTTCAACAGCGAAAGATGAATGTAACTAAAATCATCTTAGCCCAAACTGTTCAGGCATTATGGTCATCATGCAGTAGCTCTTATAAATTAGATACACATGTCCAAAATCATTTCAAATTAAATTATTTGATAAATAAGCTAGTGATATTTGTTAATCCCCTCTAAATAATTTGAGAGCTATAGGCACAGAATCATATATAGTGTATGATGTTGGAAGATTTTGATGAGGGGGATAACATAAATAAGGTGCATAGAGTTATTGAAACCTTTAAATTGGAAATATGCAACAGAAGTCAGGTCAGAGTATCATAAGCATAATTACCATCTTGTAATGATCAGGTTTCTCAGTTTTCTTTGTAAAACTGGGAATAAGCCCCCATTTCATGCAGTGAATAGCAACACCTTGAGAATTGGTTCCAACATCTCTTCTAATAACAGGCAGATTCAATCCTGGTGAGACATTATAAGAAGGACAATACCTGCAATTTCACTTCAATGTAGAATCAGTGTCCACATATACCATAGTGAATCATTAAATTTAAAGCTGATAAGGATTCCCACCATCACATTTAAGTTTGTCTTATAGGTGAATGTGACACGAACTGCCAAAAACTTGTCTAGAAATTATGATTACTCATTCCATGGTCCATCTCAGGTCTAAATATAAGTAGCATGTTTTCCTTATTTGCAGATCTCAGAATAAGTGTCACTTTAACAAAATTGATGAAAATTAATGCATACCAACTATCCTCACCCTTGTAAAAATGGAGAATTATATTTATGTATACATGGAACAAAGTTAGTCTACTTTCTAGTCCTTAAATTATTTGTCATGTCATGTGACACCAAAAGCGTTTTATTTATATATTGATGTGTGCTTAGATACTCCCTGTTAAACAATGGGGGAGTCCAATTTGAATTATGGATTTCTTTTTCAACACACTTCACTAAACTTTTTCCATAATTTTTCCCAAAAACAAGTACTAGTGTTAAAATTCTAATATGTAGTGGAAACTCATCATAAAATTTGTGTCCAAGCATCATAGGACTTTAATCAAGGTTTTTAAACACGGACCGTACCGGCGGTCGGACCAGTAAAAACCAGAATAGGTCCACTCTCCGGTACGATTTTAACCAATTAACCAGTTTAGACCAAAACCCGCCCAAACCCGGCGATCCGGCCCAATGAACCGGTAAATGGTTCATGGGTTTTACCGGTTCACTGCTTACTTAAATAGAAAAAAAATTAAGTCTTCAGTTCTGCACTTCTGCTTCTTTGCTGCGCCCAAATCTATTGTTTCTCTAATTCTCTCATCGCCATCATCTCTCTCTCACGGCTCACCACCAATCTGCCACACTGCCACCACATAGACAGTCGCAGGCCACACATCGCCGACAGTCTTGGTGTGGTGCCATCACGGGTATTACCATCTACTGCGCCATCTGCGTAAAATAGCAGGTTTGTATTCTCAATTTTGTAACTATGAAATTTGTTTTGGGTATGAACATTTTAGTCGCCTATTTCCTAAAGAAATCTAGGTTTTTGTTTGGAAAAGTGAATATTGTATGTGGTCACTTGTTTTCTTTTTGATGGTTATAGTTGCTCCTTATCTGATAAAGGGTTGCTCCTTATCTAATAAAGGGTTATCTTCATAGTTTATTGTTTTTGTTTCTTAAAATATATTTGCAGTAATAAGCTGTGACTAAATGACCTCTTTTTCTGTTTCTCTATCTCTAGCATTAGTAGGATGTTGTGTAAATCTTTTTCATATTACAAGTTGAGCAAATTATATACTCCCTCCGTCCCATAATTATAAGCTGATTTTCTATTTTAAGATGTCCCAATATATAGGCTACTTACTATTTATAAAATTTAGTTGGTTCATTGTTTTACTTTTATGCTCTTATAATAAATATTCAACCAATACTCTTTTTTTGAAGAAACAACATTCAATGTCATTATTTTTATCAGCACATTTAATGTTGTTGTAATCTCTTTGGTTAAAGTTCTATGGTTATAGACTTTAATGGTCAGTACACGTCAATCAATGAAGTTGAGAATTCTGGTGTGATAAGTAAGGAGTAATTAACTTATTCATTAATTCCATATTAAGGGGTATATGTGAAAATTTTCTGTTAAAAATTACCACTTAAACTGATTTTCTTAAACTATGTGCCAAAAGAAATCAGCCTATAACTATGAGACAGAGTGAGTATATGATATAGAACATCATGAATAGCACTTATGAGTCGTGCTATGTAAATGTTGGTGAATAAGTATAGAACAACTTCATTTGACAATAATTTGTTTGGATATTCCGACAGATATTGTGGCCTAATTGATTCAATTCATTGGCTATTGGGTTCATTTAAAGATGTTAAGGCCTAAGGGTTTGTTTTCTACACTGATAATATAGAGGCAAACCAATTAATTTTACATATTTACTAAATATTACTCCCTTTGTTCCTAAAAGATTGTCGTTTAAGGTTAATGCACAAGATTAATAAATGTAATTAATACCTAGCGAAAATACTATACTACCCTTATTAATTGTCCCAACCAATTATTCCCTTCCCAATGTTTCTTTTTCAATGGAACTAATTACTTCTTATTCAACCAATTACAACTTGGATTATAGCATTAAATTGAATAAGAATCATTGGGAAGGGAATAAAGCTTTAAATAGGAGAAAACTTTAAATAAGGGTAAAGTAGAGAAAAAATAGCTAATGTGTATTGATAAACTCAAAACGACAATCTTTTTGGAACAAAAATTACTTTCTAAAACGACAATCTTTTAGGAACGGATGAAGTATATATAATACTTCATCCGTTCCTTAATATAAGTTGTTTTAGAGAAATGTTTTTGTTCCTTAATATAAGTCGTTTGAAAATTTCAAGTAAGCATTAATTGCTTAGTTTTCAATATTACCCCAAATATTAAATGCAACTTTGATTATCTCACTATTTTCTGGCCAATAAATAATAATATATTCTTCCAATACAAGGGCAATATAGACAATTGATATTATAGTTAATGTTATACTATCATTTTCTTAATACTTGTGCACAACTCTAAAACGACCCTAATACACGGAGGGAGTATATAATAATAATTAATATATTTAATTATTTATGACATATTAATGACGTCGCTGGCTGGTTGAACCAATGACTCATCCGTCTGGATTAGAATCCTCTATGAGGATTTCTCTGTGAGGATCTTGTGAGAGTTTTGTTGTGGGATTGACAACACATTAAAAATGAGATCCAATGGCTCACAACTCTTTTTTTTTGGGTATCAAAACGATGTCATTTTGATATGAATTTTTTTTACAAGTTGACAAAAAATTGAAAGCCACCAAACGCCGTTTATTTTTACATATAATTATTTTAAATTTCTTGATTATTTTGTATATGATTTTTTTTATATTTAATAATCTAGCTTGTTATTAATATTAGGATAACTACAAACTTGGCTCAAAAAAGATGAATAAATATATCGGTTATAATTATCGTTAATGTTTTCAATGTGGCTTTAGTTATTTTTCGTTTATTATTGTTTTTGTTTGTTTGTTTATTTATATTATTTATTATTATTATTATAATTTGTATTTATCTATTCCATAAAAAGAGTTTACTCCTACCATTGAAAATATTATTAGTTTTTACTCTAACCATTGGACCGGCTGGGTCATCCAAGAAAATATTCTAGACCTATCAATTATTATTTACATATTCTTTTATATCTTTTTTTTATTATTAATAATCGTTTTACTTTACCTCTCTTAATCCACTGCTCAACAGAGACAATCACCATCAAAACTCAAATACTATTTAGAATGTACTCTTTTTACTTTACTTCGTTTGTTTGCTAAAAGTAAACGGCGTTTGGTGACTTCCAATTTTATATCAACTTGTAAAAAAAAATCTATCAAAACGACATCGTTTTGATACACCGACAAAAAAAAGAGTTGTCAGCCATTGAATCTCTTTTTAATGGGTTGTCCATCCCATAGCAAAACCCTCACAAGATTCTCATAGATAAATACTCATTCTATGATCCAGATCCCATCCGTACGGTCTAAAAACCTTGCTTTAATGTTTGTGTTATCGTCCCAGCTTATAATACATTTGACAAAGTAGACAAGAAAAATGGGACAGAGGGAACATCAAAAGCAATAATTATGATGACGGGAGTGAAATTAAATTTAACAATCAACAGCTAAATAGAACCTAACTTCTTCAAAATTTTTAAGTTGTACGTATAATATACACCGACTGCACACATACGCATCGATTGATTAAGAGAGAGAGAAAAAAGTTACCGGTCGGTACTAAAAGAACGGACTGGGCGACCGTTAGATGACAAGCCCTAGGGATATGATCGACCCGGAGAGTAGAACGAGTTCTCCCGCACATGACTCTCTCTCTTCTTCAACTGTGGTCAATCGGAGAAAGAGCGGGAACGAAAATGGAATGGCCTATCTTTCTATTCTATATTGGGACTTGGGAGGGATGGTAAACACAAAACCCGACCCAAAATTGATGCTGCCTTTGGATTTTAACGGTATTGATATTCGTGAGAAGCTTATGTGGACCACGTGCGATGTGGTACGGGATTACCGAAATCAAGTTTGAAGAATAAAATTACACTCTTATGTTATGTTTTTGAGTTTTGGACGGAAGAAATAAAATAGAAAACATAAATTAGAATTAAAAAATTTGTATTATTTTTGAGTTTTTAATAAAAAGAAATATTATTTTTTATAAATTTACCCTTCTATTAATTATAATTGAACCATTAATAAAAAATATACAAGATAAATTTAATCAAAGAAATTTTTTTATAATCAAATATAAATATCCAAATAAATGTTAAACAAAAACTACTCATACAAAATCATTGTCATACCATAACCAAAAATCATCAAATATAATCTGTATTATTAATACTAACAAAAATTATTCATCAAATTCTTTAAGAAATTCAATCTCTATCTAGTGGTAACATAAACACTGCTTATGTCTAGCCTAATTATTTATAACTTTAATTACTCTAAATTTTCCATTTCTACTATTCTATATATATTCCAAAAAAAATTCATATATTGAACAACTAAGAATCACTAGAAACAAAATAAAAAATAAAAAATAAACCGAACCCAAAAATGCATTCCATTTCAAAAGAAAATACTAACAAAACATCAAATTGATGTTATACAATCAAATTCAGCAGAATCCCAAGAGAGGAAATTACTGTCAGCAACGGAGGTTTTGAGTTGCTCAAAAGCAGAGAGACAGCCACCCTGTTAGAATCAACTGTATCAGTGGTCTGAATCTCACACCGGACACTATTAAGAACCCTCTGAATTAGGGTTTTTTAAAAACCCCAATTTGATGAAATTGAGAGGGCGATGATCAAGTCTCTTTCTTTTATCAGTTTACTAGATAAAAACAAATCAGATTTTCTATCTATTTCTTTACTTTTCCATTTATTAAAATACTCAAAAACATAAAAATTGAAATAGACAAAAAATTTAAGTTTTTATGTTTATATCTACAAATTTGCTTAAAACACTAATACGATTAAAACTGTGTGTTTTAATCAAGTTATGATGATTCATTAGTAATAAATTTTCACCTAACTTTTGAGTTATTATGTTTCAAATTTTCATATATTATGAATATAATTAATTATGTGATTTCGAAAAATTTCAAGTTTTAATAAATTAATTTAGTTAAGATAGTAATTCAATAATGAAGCCCACAACTAAAATTAATATAATTAAATTGCATCAAGGTATTTTTAAATTATCCTACATATATATTATTACTTGACAAATTTGGATACTATTTAATTGTTAAACTAATTTGGATAGAAAAGAAAAGAGTGAAATAAAATTGTGCTTTTAATTAATAATATAATTGATTAATCGTTATAAAATAATTGATAATGTTAATTTGAGTTTGACGTAATATAATATAGAATTGAGATGGAATTAATGGATGCAGGTGAAACCAGCAAAAAGCATAATTATAGTAGTAACTGTTGACAATATGAGCTAATTAGATAGAAAAAGCACTTATAACTTTTCACAATGGAGATTCACTTGAAAGTTTATGTGGTTGGCTAGGATCGAATAGCAGCCAGCAGCAGCATGGGATTGTTTGGTGGTATTAATGTGCCGGGTGGCCGGAGTTGTTAGATGATCAATCAATCAAAATACCTGCTGCTGCTGCTGCTGCTAATAAATTAAATTAAATCGAAGAAGAAACCCCAAAAGATTGACATTGACATTAACATACAAACGGAAAGAAAATCCATTAACAAATTAATATGACTTATCAGTGCCGTCATCATCTTCTTCTTGTGTGTAGCTAAAAGCTAAGCTAAGCTATCTTTGTGTGTTCCAGGACCAGGACCAGGACCAGGAGTAGTCACTACTACTAGAACACACAAAGTACGCAGCATTAAAATACTACTACTACTTATTTAACACCATCACAGATAGTACAAACACATTTATATATATATATATATATATGATCTTAATTATGTCTTAATATTTCATTTGCCCATATAGCTTAATTACTAGGTCGTTTCTTCTTCTGAGCTGGATGGATCCCCTCCCTAGCTAGGTTCACAATGGCATCAGACAGCATGAAAATAAAGCCAACTCCCCTCTTCTGCAAACAAAAAGAAGATAAAATAAATACCTAGGTAAAACAAAAAACTCACTACTAGTAAAAAATTTGACTGCTTTCATTGAAGCAAGCACATCACATGCAACATATAATATACTTATCGAGAAGTAGCACATTGATGATTGATATACTCCACTATACTATAAGAAGAGACCCTTTTGGTTTTGACATAGAGGAGGTCGGGAGAAATCTTGTACAAATCCTCATCAACAACAACAACAACAGGCTTACATTAAACAACAGAATATTCACATTTCACTCATCTACCACATACACAAATTCAAGAAATTATATTAAAAAAACAACGAAATTAACTATTCCAAGTATACTACCCTTTCGGTATTATTGTGTGGATTAGACAGACGTATTGGTTCATAAAGAAATTAAAACCAAAAAGAAAAAGATTATCTTCTTTTTGTTAGTCATAAAAGAAATTGTTGGGTCATGATATTTTCTTCTATTTGGGCCGAATGAATTGGGCTCACTTATTTAATTAGTCTATTAGGCCTTCATTATTGAACCTTGAAAGTCATTGGGCCTAGTCATCGTATTATTTCTATTAAAACCTTATGAGATCGGGTCGGTTCATTAGACTAACTCATTAGATATTTTAATATCTATTACTTTGACTAATAATGATGAAAAAACATGATAGTTGACTGCTGTAACTGCCATGCATTAATGTGGATGGGATCATAGTCGGTCGGCGGTAGAAAACAGTGACCAAAGGTAGTGGATAGACTACATGCAGTCGGCAGAACCCATCAGATCAGGGGGTTGTGTCAGATAGTAGTGGGTGGCACGGTAATCCTGACAAATAGAGTATAACCTAGCAAGGAGGTCTTCACAAAGAGGTACGTTAACATTCATGTTCACATACACACACGACTTAGAATTATTATCGCTCTTAATACACTAGACAATTATTATCCTCCATTGTTAACCTCGTGAACATGTGTACTGACTCTCACGCCTGAGCTATCCCCCGACGGTCCATCCGTCAAGTTTTTGGTGTTGACTGTGTTTACTGTGCAGGATCAGGGCGTCTTACATGATTGGGACGCGACAAAAGATCTTGACGTTAACATTGACGCTAGAAGGAGGGCTATGTTCTAGTGTTCTTGAAGTTTTCAATCACAAATTGTAGCTGTTGTACGTCGGAATCCATGGTGAAGGAGAGTAGAACAGTTACTTCTAAAGGATAGCTGATGGCTATGACTTCGTCTACACAATGAGTATCTATCAAGGATTGATTGGGTCTTTCAAAGAGTGCTCATGCTGGTACTGCTTCCAGGCAGGTTTTTGAGGATTCTCGTTCGAGAGCCCAAGGTGATGCTAGAAGAAGATTGATTTTTGCTGCCGAGAGAAGACCTGACCATGGTCGGAAAAGGGTAGAAGACATACTGCTTAGAATCCTATACCGAAGTGGTCAGACTGACATACCGATCAAGTTAGAAAGAAGTCTACACATTAAAGACATGTCTCGAGGCCGTCCTCGGGATCGAAGCAGACCCAACAGCCATTTTCTTGATTAACCGAAGAGGGTACTCCGCCCTATTGGTCTTCGGGATTATGGTCGAAGCAGAGTAGATGAAACCCAACAGCTATTTCCTAATTGGTCGAAGAAGGGTACTCCGCCCTATTGGTCTTCGGGATTATGGTCGAAGCAGAGTAGATGAAGACCCAACAACCATTTTCCTATTGAACAAAGAGGGTATTCCGCCCGATTGTCTTCGGGATTATGGTCAAAGCAGAGTAGATGAAGACCTAACAGTCATTTTCCTGATTGATCGAAGAAGGGTACTCCGCCCTATTGGTCTTCAGGATTATGGTCGAAGCAGAGTAGATGAAGACCCAACAGCCATTTTCCTGATTGACCGAAGAGGGTATTTCGCCTTATTGGTCTTCGGGATTATGGTCGAAGCAGAGTAGATGAAGACCCAACAGCCATTTTCCTGATTGACCGAAGAGTGTATTCCGCCTTATTGGTCTTCAGGATTATGGTCGAAGCAGAGTAGATGAAGACCCAACAACCATTTTTCTGATTGACTGAAGAAGGGTATTCCGTCCTATTGGTCTTCGGGATTATGGTCGAAGCAGACCCAGAAGCCGCACTCCTGAGAATCCACTGAGGGCACACCGCCATGTGAATACTTGTCTTCGGAGATGCCCGTCTAAAGCTGCAGGTTCTAATGGAAAAGACAAGACTATTCAGAAGAGACTTTGAGAAGGTTTATGTCCAAATCGGCAGAAAGATATTTGCCAATCTTTGGCACGTGGAAAGGGTCGAAGAATGCTAAGACGTTCCAGTGGACTTCGGGCTGTGAAGACGCCTTCCAAGGAATAAATGACATATCTTTCTTCGATGCCTTTGTTGGTGAAGCCCGCTCCTGCTGAGCTATATTATTTGTTTCTGGCAGCTAGTTCGTTGGCAGTGGGAGCAGTTTTGGTGCGAGAAGTTGGGAGTAAGCAGCACCCGGTTTGCTATGTAAGCCATGTCCTTCAGGATGATGAAATAAGCTGAAGATAGGTAGCGAGAAGCTAAAGAGTCCGACACAGCCGTTGCGGTACTTCGACAGAAGCAGGATATTCTTCTTCAGATAATCAGTGCAACCGGCTTATAGGTTCAGATTCAGAGTAGTCGATCACAATGATGACTCCATTACTAATGCCTTGTCAAAATTGGCTATTACCGAAGTGAACACCTTTGCTGATTATGGTCTTTGAGAGGTTCACGAAGACATTTGTGGCAATCATTTAGTTGCGAAACTATTGGCCTACAAAGTACTTCAACGGAGATATTTTTGAAAGAACTGGGGATTCAGCACAGAAAGACTTCGGTAGCTCATCTACAATTTATATCGATCTTCTTTCTATTTGATCCTAAATTCACAATGGTGTAAGGAGGTATGATCGGACTCGCTGGCCATTCGATGGCAGCCTATTTATTTGTTACCCCGTGTGGTAGACAAATCCTATGGTCCTTTTAATATTGTTTTTACCAAGGGTGGTAAATCAATGGGCACTGAAGTAAGGAGGACGGGGTGGACTCGCTGGCCATTCGATGGTAGCCTCTTCGGCAGGAGTGTCCTTATGATTTTGTTATACCCTGCGTGGTAGACAAATTTCATGGTCCTTTTTAATTTTGATTTACCGCGAGTGGTAAACAAAAGACACTGAAGTAAGGAAGAATGGTCGGACCTGCTGACCATTCGATGGCAGCCTTATTGTCAGGAGTGTCCTTATAAATTTGTTACCCCGTGTGGTAGACAAATTCCATGACCCTTTTAGCCTCTTCGGCATGAGTGTCCTTATGGTTTTGTTATATCCTGCGTGGTAGACAAATTTCATGGTCCTTTTTTATTTTGATTTATCGCGAGTGGTAAACAAAAGACATTGAAGTAAGGAGGTATGGTCGGACTTGCTGACCATTCGATGGCAGCCTTATTGTCAGGAGTGTCCTTATGAATTTGTTACCCAGTGTGGTAGACAAAATCCATGGCCCTTATAAAATTGTTCTACCCCGAGTGGTAAACAAATGTCCTTATATACTTGTTCTACCCCGAGTGGTAAACAAGATCTTGATGGTGCAAGGAGGATCAGCCGAATTCACTCTATTGACTGATCTGTCTCACTTCGGTAACGATAAGTATGCATTACTTTATTTTGTTCAAGTGTTGAGTTTGGATTATATTATCATTGTTCTTAACTGTTATATAATTTGCTTGATTATTGACTAACGGTTTAAGATAAGAGGTACTTGCACAGTTTTCAAGTTGATTGATGATTAATTATTGACAAGAAATGTTCACTCAGAAGTAATAAAGCATGAAGTTGATATTTTAATATTAACTATTCACAACAAGTTAAAATTTTTACAGAAAGTTCTACAGCTAAAGATAAGGAGAGGTCATCTTCAGGGGGCCAAATGTAGTGGATAGACTGCATGCAGTCGGCAGAACCCATCAGATCAGGGGATGTGTCAAATAGTAGTGGGTGGCACGGTAATCATGGCAAAGAGAGTATAACCTAGCAAAGAGGTCTTCACAAAGAGGTACGTTAACATTCACGTTCACATACACACACGACTGAGAATTATTATCTCTCTCAATATACTAGACAATTATTATCCTCCATTGTTAACCTCGTGAACATGTGTACTGACTCTCACGCCTGAGCTATCCCCTGACGGTCCAGGCGTCAAGTTTTTGGTGTTGACTGTGTTTACTGTGCAGGATCAGGGCGTCTTACGTGATTGGGAAGCGGCAAAAGATCTTGGCTTTAACAAAAATCACAACTTATAGCAACTAGCAAGAGAATCCAAGAAACGATAATAAAAAAACCCAATGATACGAATAGTTGTGGGAATCCTTACAAAAAAAAAGGACTAATACTTGCAAAATCCAATTTTATGAGGTGAGGAAGTTTAAATACTCGTGTCACAAAAAAGAAGAATGGGTATGGGTTACCCTTCGGCGGGGAACAACAATCATGGCCGGAGTAACAACATCATTTTGGTACAAATCACCAGCAACGTACAAATCACGAAGCAACCCAGCTTGCCTAGCTGATTCAAAGCACTGAGTGAAAGGGAGATCATCGTTGCAATCCCAGCTACCAAAAGCTGGAACTTGACTTTTCCTCAATTCCTGCATATTTATTTATTTATTAGAAAAACTAAAAGAAAAGATTCAGCTATAAAATAGTACTAGGCTAGTAATAGAAAATGAAAGTATTGAAGTTGTAAAGCAGCAGGAACGGTGGTAGCACTACTTACTACATCCATTTGTGAGTTCATTGTTCCAAGCAAAATAGGTGGTACTAGTGTTATTATAAATGAATTTTGAAGATTGACCGACCTCAAGGCTCTGTGAAATCAAGATTTTTAAAATGGGTTTTCTTTCTTGCAAAGTGTTTGGGCGTGAATGGTTGGCTGGCTGGCTGGCTTGCTTGCTTGCTTTTATAAGGAATTACAGAGAGAGAAAGTGAAATGGGGTTAAATGAGCTTGCTTGCTTTCTAGCTACCCTCGGTTCTTGGTGGGGTTTAAAAGGATTATGAAATAGTATGGGATTAGCGAAAGAATCTAAATGAGATAGAAAGAGAGATAAAATTAAGGGAAATTAATCCCGCATATTCAAGTTTTACAGTATCAGACAGGAAAATACTGGAGAGAAAAAGAAGAGAGAGAGAGACTTATGTTTCTTTATTTGGGGGATTTCTTTATGACTTTAATCAGGGAAGGTATATTGTTTTGCCTTGTTTGCCGCTGGGTAGGTGGGTCGGTCAGTCAGCCCGTCCGTCCTTTCATATATTCTAGTGCTGCATATTATTCTCATGAAAGCCTCGACTTTCTTCTTCTTCCTTCTCTGTTTCTTGTTCCTTAATTTTAAAGAAAGAAATTAAAAAAGCAAGTAAGCTTGAAAAAGTTGGAAAGTTGAAAATGGCTTTTTAACCCCACACGCTGCTGTCCGTCTGTCTGTCTTCTCTAATTGAATGACTTGGTGCTCTGTGCTAATAAGTAATAAGCTTAGCCATGGCCATTTATAGCAGTAGTTTGAAGTATTACTAGTAGTAGAATTATCTCTCTCTCTCTCTCTCTCTCTCTTCCCATACTTGTCAATTGAAAAAGTAGCAATACTACTATTTTAGTGATTAAATTGGTGAGGATATTGAAGGGTCAACACTTATTTTAGGGCAAAAAACACCTTTATCCGCATGTGGTTGTCGATTTGTAAGCAATTGACTACTAAATTTTAAAAATATGCAATTGGATCACTCTAATAAATAACATCTAAAACGTTATATTCTGTAAAAATTCTTGTTGAAATAAATACTATAAATTTTTTGATATTCAAAAGAAAGAAAGAAAGAAAGAAAGGAAAAAAATTTGGTCATGTCCAATAATTCGGTCCCAAAAAAATGTCAATGTAGAAGGACTAACAAACAAGTGAGGATTATAAGTCCTATAAGAAGCTAAGTCAAAAGAAAAAAAAATAAAAATAAAAATGGTTTGTTAACATATGCATTCGTGAAACTTAAGAATTGGAGTAAAAATTATAGGATTAATAAAGTCTTTTGGATCCTATGACTTGTTATCAGTAATAAAATTCTTAATTGAAATAAAACTAACAAGTGCATTTGTGAAGCTCAAAATCTACATATCTACCTACCTATGGTTACTGTTACACATTGTTCTGGCCCAAAACAATTGTGCTTTTGGCCCTTTGGCAATCACAACAGCATGAAAAATACGCAATGTTCCAATATTTGGTCAGGAAAAAAAGAAAGGAGAGCTCTAATCACTAGATATTATCTATCTAATAAAATATAAATGATTTTGAATTTCCCGCTCACTCAATAAATCATCTGAGCCGTCCAAAGTTTGAGATAAATCCCACCGTTCATACATCTATCTAATAAAATACATTTATCTATCTAATAATCTAATAATAATTTAATAAAATACAAATGAATTTAAATTTCCCGCTCACTCAATAAATTATTTTGGTCGTTCAAAGTTTGAGATAAATCATATTGTCCATACAGTGTCGGAGGCACGGGACCCAGCTAGTACATCTATATGGAGTAACATACTACTCCCTCCCTCCCTCCCTCCCTCCCTCCCTCCCTCCTTTTTTAAATGTCATTTTAAACAAATGTTTTTATCTTTTAATATTTGTCGTTTTAAAATTTCAATTAACAATAATTGTTTAGTTTTCAATATTACCCCAAATATTAAATATAACTTTGATTCTCATTATTTTTTGTCCAATAAATAACACTCTATTTTTCTAATATAAAGACAATATAGACAATTAATATTATATTTAGTATTATATAATTATTTTCTTAATATTTATACACAACTCTAAATAAAAGGAGATATATTTAGTTACGGACAGAATAGTAAACATGCACGTTATGCTTGGTGCCAATAATCCTACCAATTTACTGGAAAATCCGAATTAATTAATGCATCAATTCCCCCCACAAAATAGTCAAGGACCCTACTTGCATTTTTGGGTGATACGTTAAACATCTTTGTTTAAGTTATAGTCCTCCAATCCTATTATTATGCAAAGGAAGAGTCTTTTTATTAAGAGTATAATTTTGAAAAAAAAATCTATTTATAGTATGAATTTTATATTGGAAGTGTCCTATTTTGAATAGGAAGAGAAGAGTTGTGGTACTCTATAAATAAAATATTATGTTATATAACTTGTTAAAGTGTAGTAAAATCAAACATCATTTAGCATCTTAAGAGTTGGAAGGTAGTATGAGTGGGTTTTGTATTTATGTGAGAGAGTATTTTTTACAACTTTTATATTCTGTGTAAAAAAAGTTATGTCGGAGGGGAAGGAAGGAGGGAGGGTGGATGTTGCAGCTTTTATTCTGTGCAAAAAGTTGCATAGTTGAAATTATAATGTTAGGGCGTAAAAAACCTGAGATGTGTATTAATTATAAATACATTATTATAATTAATATATATATAGTAGAGATTCGAATTAAGTTTGAGTTGTGACTTATCCCTTTAATAGTATTCCATGTTAAATATTTTGTTGATCTGTATTTTATTGTTTGGTTTATGACGACTTAATTAATTTCCAACAGCGGGGATTAATTTGTGAGGAGGAGAGGGAGATTCCTATATATCCTAGCTAGCTACAAATTTAAATGCATGATAAATCATATAAGAAGATTAATTAATTTTACACAAAAGTAGAGAGATGATATATAGTATAGAATCACGTACAACACAAAGCAAGGATAACATGCAACTTGATAATTAAAGTGCATGCAGAAGGAAATCCTAATATATATATATAGCAGCAGCAGCAGCAGCAGCTAGCTGGCTGGCTACTTCAGATCTACAATATTACATAATTTGGAATAACACAAGCAATTAGAAAATAAGAAAGCCATGCATCACCATCATCGATCACATGATCATCCCTTACCCGGCCAAAAGCAACCGGCCCCTTAAATCATTTATATAATTAATTCAATCATCTTCTTCTTCATCCGAGAACTCAATGCCTCCTGTGGGTTTCTCTCCTTCGTGATCAACAATCTCCGACCCCATCAGCAGTTCGTCTTCATCCTCAACTAGTTTTTCTTCATGATCATGATCATGATCAGGCGTAACGTTGTCCAACTCCTCGGGGTCTTCCTCTTCCTCAACGTAGTCATGATGCTGATCTTCTTTTTCGATATTTTGAGGAGGAGGAGGAGGAAGTGGTGCCTTCACTGTTTTATCTTCTACATGGCTGCTCACCTCTTCCACTTCTGGACCATCAACCTACATCAATCATAGCACGTACGTGCATGCTTATAGTTATATATGATATATGCTATCAAATATTGGTAGTATATGTATATATCCAAAACTACTTATTAAGTAAGCTCCTCTAATATCGGCGAACATGTATAAGAATAATGTTTTATTATTATAGATCCTAGCAAATAATTAAAAAATTTAAGTTAGCTAATAGGAGAATGCTACAAGTCTCAATTTTTTTGTGATATATATAGTCAATCTCAACAAATTGACTCTACCATTGTGACAATAATATCACATTATTTAATTAGACAAAAAATTTGAGACGCCTAATATTATAAAATAAAAATAAAAATAAAGAACTGTGTGTGTGGGTGTGTGTTTGAGAGAGAGAGAGAGAGAGAGAGAGACCTGGACGGATGCCATAAGATTAATTTGAGGTAAGAATGAGTACAACAGGTAGTGTTGTACGTAATTAATAGTAAGAGATCGAGTACAAAGGTTGAGGGCACAACTGGGGATTTACCAACAGAAATAGTATAGTAGGAAATGAAGGGATGACAACAATTGATGTAATTTTAAGACCCTATTTATAGAGAATTTTTATTATATATATATGCTCAACAGGTGGTTATTGCCCGCCCTAGCTTTTATATATGCTTAAGCTATGTATGTCTTTATTCTCCTTTAGTTCACTTCGAACATGTTCTCATATATATTTGAAATTATTATACTTTTAGATTTATATATATTTTTTACTTATTGCAGCATCTACATAGAGCCCGCCACTAGAAATTTACTTGGCTTCAAAGTATATATAACACAAGCGAAAAAATATACAACAAAAAATTAAGGTTGACACCTTCTGAACAAACAAATAGATACTCCTCTAATCTCATTTAAATTCAATCAAAAATGGGTCAAAATTGACCCCAAAGATGACCAAAAAATAATATATTATAAGGTGCAATATTTAACATGGCTCCTAGCTACTAGATCTATAAGTGTAGAATAAATTAAAAGTATATATATATATATATATATATATATATATATATATATATAATATTAATTAATGCATGGTAACCAAATAAGCAAGCCTCTTTTTAAGCATTAATTAATCTTTAACTAGTTTATTGAATTGATCCCAAAATTATGGTAGTAAATAATATTATATTATCGCATTTAATATTGTTACGAGATTTTTTATATATCAATTTTCCTTCCATTATATGGCATATATATTATCAACTTGAGAGAGAGAGAGAGAGAGGCAATTAACGGCACAATCTTGCGAATACCTTTCTGATTGATGTGTAACTTTAATCGACCACACTCCATACTCCATAGTCCATACCACACAAAATTAATGAAGAGTTACCATGTGGAAATATGCTATGCCAAATGCAGAGTGGGAGATGGGACCTTAATTATCTAACTAGCTGCTTATTTCTATTGGAAGATGAAAGATTTGTAAATGATTTGTGTTTTTTTCAACTAAACCCCTTCAATAATGATCTTGACAAACAAGTAATATCCAAAAAATAGAATAATCCATGTCCAAACTTTCATCATATATAATACAAATCATTCACTATTTTATAGTTATCGACTAGATCGATTTAAGAACGGTCGGACTAGTCCGTCACTCATTCCCGAACCTCTCTGTAACACTATCTAACTATCATTACATACCAACATACTGTAATAATTAAAACACATTTATTTGAGGCCATCAATTAAGTTTATCATCCCTCATAATTAATGGCTCCTTTGGAAAATATATTGTGGAAAAAGAGAATATATACTTATTCGTGTTTTCAACAAATGTAGGTAGCAATGAGCATCTAATTAATTTTTGGGAATATGGCAGACTTATATATCAAAAATCGGGATTTAGTGACGGGTCTAATCATCGGTCTTTTTTTCCTAAAAAATTTATAATAACTTAAATTTTTACAGAATTCAATAATTTAGGTGTAATTTGGATATATGTACAAAATATTATTGCACAGACTGTATATATTTGTAATTTAGATACGTGTAAAAAATAGGGTTTTGGGTTCAGAGTTTAGGATTTAGTGTTTTGGGAGTAAAAAAAAAATGGGTTCAATCCCTAGATCCCGGTCTCCTCAGAATCACTCCTCATATATACATTCATCTGAAATCACATCTTGGCCTAAAAAAATAACTCATTAGCTCTGTGATCTAATGTTAGAGCATATACGCAGACTTAAATACGTTGATTTGAAATCACATATTAACCTAAAAGAATAACTCATTAGGCTTGTGATCTAATATTAGAGCATATATATGTACGTACCCATTTTGTTTTGTTGCGATGTGATTCTTTACTATTATGCAATATTTTTCAACAGTACTAATTAGTCCCACCTCAATTAGTTTAATTTTAATATTTTAGGTGAGTTAATTAGCAATAAATATAATTAGAGCAATGTTAAATGCAATACATGATCAGTTAATAATTTGGAGCTCCAAGTTGAGAAGAAAATTCTTATGTATAATGTATGCATAGACATTCGCACGTACGTAGTTAAAAGGGTGCAATCAATCTTGATGAGGCTAGTGATAGTCGTCATTAGATTTTATTGTGCAAATAGGAATTGGGTTTATAAAGTTGGAAACCTCCCCCTGATTCAAAATACATTCATTCATATGTGTGGTAATCAAATGGAGCTGCTTGCTGTCAATTTCCTACTACTAGGTCTAGGTTGGTATAAATTAATTAATTAATTAATAAGCCCTCCTCCCCTTATGGAGGTCTAGGTTGGTATAAATTAATTAATTAATTAATAAGCCCTCCTCCCCTTATGGGAAGTGGTTAGCATGAAGTTTATTTTTGGGTAAGTTGATCAATTGACAAATAGAATAGTGACACGCAGACAAAGTTTTATATTCTATTGGTCAATTGACCAACTTACTAAAAATTAAACTTCATGCTAACCGGATCGGAATACTTGCAACTAGTATAGGATAGGATATGGGTGATATTTTCATTAATTGTACGTTTACCCAACCAAACTGCGCCTACCAACCCAACATTGAATCAATTTTTATTATGTTGAATTAATTCTGCTGGCAAACCTTCTATCTCTGATATCTGAACTGAATTTCAGCCGCCATAAATTATGCTAGTTAAATGCTAGCAATTTTCCTCCCAAAGCAAATTAAAAAAAAAATATTCCATTTCTCCCTATTTTGTAAATAACGTTGGGTATCCCCTAACAAATGCTGGGCCCACAATCTACAATGAAATTGATTCAAGTCCATGCCTCCCTCCAAGATAAATTTCCTTTGCCTGTTCTGCTGCCTAAACGGATTGGGGCACAACTGACCATAACCGTAGTAGGAATAATAAGAATAAAAGTCCAGATTGGTTGGTTGGGGAGCCTCATTTCTTGGAGTGAAACCACACATGCATCAAACAAGAATACAAAATTAAATAAGTGGAAGCAGCCTAGTGGAAATGGACCAAGGCTATTTCCTGATTGGGTTGCCAATCAGAAAAATTCTGCTCTAAATTTTACCATCATACCAACCCATGTGCAACAGCAACAGCCAACATGTAAAAGAAAAAGTCGATGCTATGCCAAATCGTTCTCAAGGTTAAAGCAGCTTAGCATTAAACATATAATTGAACTTAGTTAATTACGGAATAAAGTTCAATAACAATCCGTGACGATCCATCCAATCTCAACTCCAAACATAAACGATTCAAATTTTAAAATTCGATAAATTATTCAAATCTCTTCATATTATAATTTTGGGTATATATGTATAAATGTTATTCTCTCTGCTGATTTTTTTTAGCACATAGTTTAAAAAAATCAATTTTAATTACAATTTTTAACATAAATTTTTTACATATACTCCTTAATATAGAATTAATGAATATGTTAATTACTCTTTACTTATCACACTCGAACTCTCAACTTCTTTGATTGACGTGTTAAAGTCCATAACTATAGAACTTTAACTAAAGAGAATATAACATTAAATGTGGTGATAAAAATAATGACATTGAATATTGTTTCTTCAAAAAAAGAGTAATGATTGAATATTTATTATATGGGCATAAAAGTAAAACAATGAATCAATTAAATTTTATAAATAGTAAGTAGCTTATATATTGAGACATCTCAAAATAGAAAATCAGCCTATAACTATGGGACGAAGGAAGTATTTTTTAGATCGGATAAGGATGGCTTTGTTGGTAACCACGATTCCTAAGCACAATGATGTAATATTTTGGCTCTAAGATGTCAATTTTGAAGATGAGCGGCAAATAAGGAGAATTCAAGTTGGAGCTCTTTGATCGAATTTTGAAAGTTTTGGATGCTTTTGATTTGTTTAATTTTAATTAATGTATGGGTTGTGATCATTTTACCCTTAATTATTTAATCAATAAATAAAATATTATTTTTTTCCATTACAACTAAGCTGATTAATGGTCCACTTTGATAGTCATGTCAGTAATTTCTGACGTGGCAGGTTCAATTTTTTGCAATTAAAAAAATTGACAATTCAATCATTTAATTGATAAAATTAAAAGATAAATCATCAAAATAAAATATGACCTATAATTTAAGACAATAATTCATATTTAAACCCAATTTTAATTACGCAAATATGAGTCAAACCTTTGGTTCGGATAACTTTGACAAGTCGGTCTAAGTGAATTTGAAACTGATAATAAAGAAAAAAGAAAAACGCAAGTACCTTAACTTCACCGGGGACTACACAACTCTCTTACTCGTGCCATAACGTCCCTATTCTTGAGCTGGGGACCACAAATTACTCTACCTAAAATGTCAGCTCATACACACACACAGATATATATATACATATACACATTATCAGTGACAAAGCTACCTCCTATTTTTTCTACAAGACACTACCCGACAGGCTTTTCAGTTATCCAAGCCAACACATTTCTCCTCTAAATCTCTTAGTGTAGTATACTACCATTAATTAAATAATATCAAAAGTAACAATAATATTCAAACAAACAAACATCATAAAGTAGGGAGTGGTTAATATGAATTTTATTTTGAGATAAGTTGATTAATTGATTAATAAAATATTAATACGCAGATAAAATTATATGTGTGTCAATATTCTTTTGGTCAATTGACCAACTTATCAAAAAAAAATAACTTCATACTAATTGAATCATCAAAGTACTCCCTCCGTCCCAAATTAACTGCTCAATTTTAATTTTTTTAAGTCAAATTGACTATTTTTAGAATTAATAATTAAGCATATATAAATATATTTCTAAAATTATAAAAATTAGGATTAGTAATAAATTGTATATACTTTCTTTTGGTTATAATCTCTTCACCTATATTTTAACAAAAATAGTAAAAAGATTAGTTTTAAAAATGGTCAATTTGACTTTAAAAAATCAAAACTGAGCAATTAATTTGGGACGGAGGGAGTAGGATATTATCGCCTAACGAGGCGCAACAAGAAACCACTACAGGCCCTATCATCCTTTTACAGGCACAAAGCATACAATAATTTTTTTGTATATAATTTGTTAACATAATACCGGTCATATTAACCTAACTTTTTTCTTAATAATGTTTTATAAAGTACTAATGACCACGACAAAGTGAGGAAACCAGGCAGAAGATAAAAGCTAATTCACGATAAAAATGGTGGAGTACAAAATGTAAGACTTAATACTACTACCCATAACTGCCAGCTGTCTGCCACCATTTCAAATCCCGAATTAATAATAGCCTAGCAAGTAGGCAACAAGCTATTCATTCTTCCACATCCTCCTTACTAGTTATGAGAAGGGTTCATCAACAAAAACTGACTCAACAGTAAAGCAAAAATAGAACAGATCCAAACGAGCTTCACGCCTCCACGTTCACACATTTCTCGGCAGGACTGCATATTTGCCAGACTATGTCGTACGGGTCCTTCACTATTGCAACGCGCCCTGCACAGCACGCGCCGTCCTCTTCGGCCATCTCGCCCTCTGAAACAGCACCAGCCTTCACAGCATTCGCCACAGCAGCTTCAATATCCTCAGTCTCCAGGCAGAACACCAAACCAGTTCCCACTGTTTTGATCCTAACAAGGCACCAGAAATAGAGTATTTTTTAATATACTGATAAGTAGCACTAATAATTACCAACATTTGTTAAAACATCAAAAACTAAAAGAGAAAATCAAAGTAGTAAGAAAACCGAAGTAGGTGAATGCGAGTAACAGATCAAACCATTTTACAAAAGCAAAACTGCTAAAGGCAAAACAGAGAAAATGAGAAATAAAATAGCACACACAGTAAGTGACAACTAACAAATGAGTTAAAAGTACCCAACAACTAACGCATACCAAAATTGTTATCTCCAACAGTAGCGCAGAGAAAATGAAGCTTATAAAGTATAGGAATCCATCAGAAAGAGTAAGATTCATATAATAATTTTATACAGTAAAAAAGCGTTATGATTCCATAATCCATTTCTACTAAGCAGATCTCACAAAAACAACTGCAACGCAAGTTTACAAATAAATATTGAAAGTGAAAGAGAGGTTTGAGGGCTAAATAGAGAGAGATGCTATATACAATAACAGAGGAATCAACAGAATGAACAATATTAAGTGGCAACCTAGGAAAAAATTAGATTAAGCACATGATTCTAGGGTGATAAACTGGGAGGGATTCAACAGAAAGGCTTACAAAGCAGAGGAGTCATCTGAAAGGTCAGAGACGAGAATAGTGGCTGAACCTAGTTTCAGTTCAGCATAGACAACAAGAGGAAGCTCCTGATCGGCCTTCCTTTTGGATTGCGTGACACGGTTTACCTCTTGGGCTCCAAACGCTGCCTTATAGAACTGCACAGCGTCGGCTGCTTTCGGTGCCTCCACAAAGAGCTGAGGCTTCAACGCCGAGAATGATACCACCTTGGAGTTTCCGTTCTGGACCTCACCGTTGTTCGCAACCTCGTGCGCCATATCCAACTGGTTGAGATAGAAGAACCCTAGAAAAGAGAAACGATGCAGAAGAAACAAGAAAGAGAGAGATGACAGCAAAGGATAAATGAAATGGGAGTGTGCAGGTAGGTACGTGGATATTTATAGCAGCGGGGAAGCGGAACCGTTTGTACTTTGTACCATAAGTAGGTGTGATCATTCTGTTATAACCGAACCG
This sequence comes from Panax japonicus, assembly GCA_020205505.1. Classification (NCBI taxonomy): domain Eukaryota; kingdom Viridiplantae; phylum Streptophyta; class Magnoliopsida; order Apiales; family Araliaceae; genus Panax; species Panax japonicus. The sequence continues at coordinate 75,969,394 of CM035109.1, forward strand.
AATAAGCTATTCGGTTATAACCGAAAACCGAATTATTGATAATTTCACTATCCGAAATACTAACCGAAATTTTGAACTAACCGAATTACCGAATACCGAATTACCGAATTGTATATTCGGATATTCGGGTAATAACCGAATTTGAAAGAAAAAACCCACCACCACTAGCCAAATAAAACTCAGTCCACATGAAAGCCCAAATAGAATAAGCAAATAATTAGTAATAACCAGCAATAAGCAGCCCAAACCCCAACACCCAATACCCAACTCCCAACTTAATAACAGTAACAAACAGAAAATAAACAAACAAACACCATCTCCATCACCGACAAACAAACAAACACCATCTCCATCACAAACAGAAAATAAACAGCAAACGAAAACAAAGCAATCACCATCTCCGGCAGGCGACGAGCATTCACCGGTCAACGAGCTCCGCCGGACAAGATGACCGGAATCTCTTCAAACCAGACTTGTAGCAGTCAGCGGTGATCAAAAGAGGAGTTTTGAGTGAGAATAAAAACATGAGACATCATTCGACACTTTGTTATACTAATCTTGGGACGGAAGGAATATTAATTTTAAAAATATTTTTAAAAATTTACTATTAGAAATGAAAGAATATTAGTAGTACATTAAAAATTAAGAATGACCTACATACATACATACAAACAACTTGTCTTTACTATGTAACGCAAATGTTTCAAAACTATTATAGTCAACTAAACTCGAACGTGTGAGTGATAATAATTTGCATGTTTGGCTATAGGGAAACCAGGGACGGAGCTAGCATAGAGTTGTAGAGATTGTACAATTTTATTTTTTATCTGTATTCAAATGACATTTAAATCTTTACATTTTATAAAAATTTCAATTCTAATAAATCACATTAATTATTTATAACCAAAAGAAGAAGAAAAAAAATTAAAAATTCCGACCGATCACTAATTTTGTCGGAAGAAAACGGTCGGCGTAGACTTATTGATATTAATGTCAATCTCTAGCCCGCACGCACGCACAAAAATATTATTACTAGCACCAAATTAATTAGTATTATCCTTTCTGAAATTAACCTAGGTTTTGGGGGTAGAATAATTAGAAACAAATCCCTCCCCAACCCAAAATATACTATCAAAAGTTTGAATTGAATGCATGCATGGTCATTGCATACGTACATTTGATACTCATAATTTCTTTTTTTCCATAATTAATTGTCAAATCTTTCTTAATACTACTTAATTTGAACTCATATGAGGTCAAATATATTCTATTACACAAAACTACATCGTTTTTGTATAATAATAACTCACACAATTATCCCCTTTTGCGACATTTAAAATTGATAGATACTAGTAGTATGGATTCTTAGTTCTTACAACTGTAATTATCGTAAACTGTCTAAAAGTATAAATAATTACAAACCATGTTATTTTCACAATTTATGTAAATTACATAAATCTTGAATTTTAGATTCTTATAAATTAATTTAAATTATTAAATGAGACTCTCGAAGAACAAAATCATTAACTCAGAAAAACTATTGAAATTTATTAGTATTTTCGCAACTTATGCAGATATTAAGAAAAGATATTGGAATAATACACAACTCTTCCCGAGCCTAATAGGCAGAATAATTATTATTATTGAAATAAATGAGGAGAAAATGTAAAAATAGTACTCCTAATACATATTTTTGAATTAAATATAACTTCTTTCACCAGAATCCCAAATTTGATAGATAAAAATAAAATAAATAAATATATATATAAGGAGGTTGGATATATTATGTTAAACGTATGTATGTTGTCAAGTCTCAAAATTTTTATTTTTTGTTTTATTTAATGTGTCACACACATTGGTCAATAGGTTTCACATAATTAATTATGTTATAAATTATTATTAAAATATTAAATAATATTTTATTTGAAACGACACGTGTTAATGACATGTCATTTGTCATTTGAGACTCATCTTATTACTCTAAAAAATAACCCAAAAGAAAATAAAAGAAAAGAAATAAATAAATATAGTACAGACATTCTTTTGATTCAAAAAGGGATAAGCGGTTGTTAATAGTAATAGGGGGACAATATGGTCATATTTTGAATTGTGAAATCACTTTGAACTCTGTGACAACTCTGCTCCGTCCCCGGTGTGTTTTGTGTGTTAGAGCAACTCCAGCAGGCCGGAGTCGCAAAAATCCTAGACTAAATATAGTTTAGGAAGTCAATTTTGCTCCAGCAGATGGACTATATTTAGTCGAGTTAATTTTCCGGCAACTTAGAAAGACTAAATCAAGGAACCAAAATCTCATGGACTATAAATTTAATATAATTAAATGGGAGAGAGGATGAAGAAAAAGAAGAAGGAGATGAAATTCTCTGTGTTGAAGAAGGAGATGAAGCTATGAAGAAGATGATGGATGATCTGAAGAGAAGAAGACGAAGGGCTTCCAACAGATACAACACCAAACGGATAGAAATAAAAAATCATTATTTTGTTAATAATAGTTTATAGACGAAGTACATTTATAAATATGTACAATTATAAGTATTTTGTTAATAATAGTTTGTATTTTTATTATATTTAATAATAATTATTTTAAATTCATTAATTATTTTAATATTTTTATATTATAGTCCATCGGATAGTCCATCGGCTGAAAATATTGAAAATTAAAGGACAATTACTGATGTCATATGGACTAAATATCTGCTGGAGATGCTCCTCCTCCTCTTCTCTTCTTCTATCTAGCCAACAGAATCAAGTGAAATATACTACTAGCATTTCCTTAGATTTTAGAGAGAGAAACTGAAGATTATTAGAAGCTCAAATATTTTGTATCACAATCAAAAAATTTATAAAATGACAGCTTACTTTGGAGTGCTGGTATCGGATCCATGGCTACAAAATCAATTTACTCAGGTCGAGCTTCGAACCTTGAAATCTCACGTAAGTTAATATTAATTTGATCTGTTTAGAATTGATTTGATTGGTATCATCGCGATCTATTATTTATACTCACCAGTAATGCTTTCCTTCTCAAGTTCTCAACCACGAGGAGAGAGAATTGTGGTCTCACACTTGCGGACTTGCCGTCCAAAATGTCTAGACTGAAACATATTGGAGAAAATCTAACGGAACAAGACAGAGCTTCATTTCTTCCGGATTCTTATAAGAACTTAACAGATGACGTTGATTTCGAACTCTTTCTTCGGGTATATACACACTCCCTCAGTTCCAAAAAAGAGAGAGTTCTTTTTTGATATTTTGAATATATTATAGATATAATTTTGTTACATATAAAATAAGTTGTTAGTTCTGTAGTGTTGTATGATAATGAAAATGAGATGGGGTATGTGTGTATACCATTGAGATGGTTAAATGCAAATGACAAATAGTCACTTAAATTCATGTTATGCGAGATTTCAAAGCTTACAAAACAATCTTACTACATCTAATCTCTTTGGTAGTTCAGAAATTGTAGCAAAGTAAAAAACTTTAATATTCAAATCTTATTATTTGTTTATTATTAGTATGAATTCCTAGAGAAAACAATATTTTCATCTAAATTAAAATATTTTTAGTTTGAAAGTCTCAGCCTGCTTTAATCTTAAAATTTTCAAAATCCAAAGTTACATAGAGCATCAAAATGATTAAAATCAGTAATCTATCTAATAAAATACAAATCGTTTTGAATTTCCCGCTCACTTAATAAATTATCTGGGCCGTCCAAAGTTTGGGATAAATCCCACCGTTCATACATCTATCTAATAAAATACATCTATCTATCTAATAATCTAATAATAATTTAATAAAATACAAATGACTTTAAATTTCCCGCTCACTCAATAAATTATTTTGGTAGTTCAAAGTTTGAGATAAATCATATTGTCCATACAGTGCCGGAGGCACGGGACCCAGCTAGTTTATATACATTCCTCTCCCTCTATGTTTTGGCAAAACCTGCTTTATGTTATTAATATATTCCCCCTTTGCAAGATTAGAGATTCATCTTGACTTTTTAACTCAATTTACAAACTCCTAAAATTCAAAATAAATACATTTTGGTTTTGAAAGGTAATTTAGTTAGTTCGCAATATTATAATTGTTCCTACTAAAATAAAATAAATTTGTGTCAATTTGAGTATAGGATTTTGCAAATTGACTTTAGAAGTGAAATGTATCTCTAGTTTTTGAACCGAGGTGATATATTGGATTCATTAGTTCTAGTTTTGTTGGAATTGATGGACTTCAATCGTGCTTAATCTGAATTTGGATTTGTTTATTTGATGGCAGGTTTATTTGAAACTTCAATCACATGCTGCCACAAAAATTGGGAGTGGTGCGAAGAACTCATCAGCATTCCTAAAGTCTCCAACTTCTACACTTCTTCACACCATCAGTGAATCCGAGAAATCATCTTATGTTGCACATATCAATCACTACCTTGCAAATGATGAGTTCCTAAAAAAGTATCTTCCGATAGATCCTTCAACTAATGATCTGTTCGAGTTTGCAAAGGATGGAGTTCTTATCTGGTAAGCATTATTCATATGCCTGTTCATTTTGATTTGTATAGATACATATAATGTATGTAAGGTCATTTGACAATGATTGTTGGGTTGAATAATTATTGAACCAAGTTCCTTTTGTGCAGCAAACTTATCAATGTAGCTGTCCCAGGGACAATCGATGAAAGGGCAATCAACACTAAGAGAGTCCTCAATCCATGGGAAAGGAATGAAAATCATACATTAGGCCTCAATTCTGCCAAGGCGATTGGTTGTACTGTAGTCAACATTGGGACTCAGGACTTCATTGAAGGAAGGGTATGAATGTGTGCTATTTTAATATTTGTAACCCTCAATATATTGAAAATTCTTGGATGATATTTCTGTCATTTTTTCAATGGATTTCTTCTTGATTATCAAGATCTAACCCATAAGAATATGAATAGTTATTATCGCAATGTGAGCAGGGTTCTGATCAAATACATTGTTTAAATGACGGGCCTGCAAATATGTTTGTTGCTGCACAAGCTTTTTATGTCAGTTCATGTGAATTTTTTAATCTGGGTTAAACAAGTCTTTTTTATTACACTTGAAATGGATTGACTCGAGTCTTATATACTGCCTTTTAGTTTGTAAGGTCATAACTTTTATTATTTATTGACTGTATTAATTAGTTTTTGAGTCACTTTGAGATTTCTAGCTGATAGCATTTCTTTACCAACATAGTTTTTTTTCCCTTTTGTGGTAAGGTGTAGTTTGTATCAGTGTTTGAATTGATCTGTGGCTGTCTTCGCGCTTACTTTCTGTAATTATTTTAAGGTATCCTCAATCCTCAATTGCATTTGACAGAGTTATTTCCAAAGTTCGGTCTTCTTTAGTTAGTTGACTTTAGTTTCTAGGTTATTAGTTTGATTAGCAGCATTACTTCTATTTATCAGGTTCGAATGATCAGTTTGGTCAAGTCAATTTAAACAATCTGAAATTGATAAAGACAGTTACTGATGGGTTGGAATAGTTTCATCCCTCTTCTTACTATTTTTTCCGCATCTTTCCTTTAAACCAGTTACTTGTAAGGTGCTAATGCGTACATCCAAAAAATAAAAATAAAGAATAGAACTGAGTTCAAAGTTAACGCAATTTGGGAGTATAAACCAAGTTTCGTCTCAGGCTGAGTTTTGGCAGGGGTTGATCCAATTCTTTCATGCATTAACTTAGTTGAGTTACATTAGTTTTAGCTCATGTTCTTTTCTGGTAATCCCATGGAGATAATAGATTTCACCTAAATTCTCTAAATAATTAAAAACTTTTCTTTATTTTTCATTTTCAGAGGCATCTTGTGCTTGGGGTGATATCTCAAATTATTAAGGTAAATTTCTTTCAGTTAGCTTTCATTTTTAAATTTATTTTAGGTACTGCTACCAATTATGACATGTATACACTATAGATAAATTTGAACTATGGATCTATTGGCCTGAGGCTTGGATTAGAAGGCTGCCTACATAATCAATTTAAATTCGTGATTTATGACGATCTTTATGCTTGATGTTTTAGATACAATTATTGGCGGACCTTAATTTAAAGAAGACGCCTCAACTAGTGGAATTGGTTGATGATAGTAAGGTGAAGATATATTCTATTTTATCATAGCTTTACTTCCTGGAATAGTCGGTGTAATTATTCTAAGAAAGATTGAGGATAAATGTTAAGCTAATCGTTATGCTATATTTGAAACTAACAGGATATGGAGGAGCTGATGAGTCTACCACCAGAGAAGATTTTGCTTAGGTGGATGAATTTTCAGCTTAAAAAAGCAGGATACAAAAAATCAGTCACAAACTTCTCTACCGATGTAAAGGTGAAAAATTATAATGCATTTCCATTTCCATTGAATTATTTTTCTAGGATAGTCCCTTTGTTATCGTAATCAAAATTATTTTAATAATTAAAATATGTTTCCAAATGTGGATGCCACAACTGTCGATATTATGGAGAGTTGTAGGGTTGTGAAAATGTGTTAGCTTCTTCTCTACCTTTGCAAGTGCTTTATATATCCTCAAATTTGGTGGCAAAATCACAACCAATTTACACTCCTTAAGCATTCAAACATGATTTGACTGGGCATTTTGATTTTTCATATAGGCTTCATACTGAAGGCCAATGTTTTCAGACTGGACCGGTCATCGAACCAAAAAAGTTATCGGGTCAACCAGTGGTTGAACCGTTACTGAACTGACGTCATAAAATATATATTATTAATACTTAATAAAAATTTTAAAAAATCTCGTTTTTTATGTACTAAAACATAATAAAGTTGAGTTATAATATTACTAAAAGTGGTTACTTTTAATAATAAAAAAAATTTGGTACAAAAAAATTATTTAAACCGGTTCACTGAGTCGACTTAACCGGTTTTACAAGTTGAACCACCGGTTCCACCGTTGGTCAACCGATTTAATCCAGGTTTTGACCAAAATTGGGTAAATCCGAATCGGAGTGCTGACCGGTAACGCCGGTCCGGTCCGGGTTTCAAAACCTTGCTAAAGAGCAATGATATGTTTCTATACGCGTAGAACTATTTACATTTTTATAATGATGGTTCGAATAATGCCAGCATTTGAGATTAGTATACTATCTCTGCAGGATGGAGAGGCCTATGCTTACTTATTAAATGTTCTTGCTCTCGAGCACAGTAATCCGTCTGCATTGGCCGTTAAAGATCCTTTACAAAGAGCTAAGTTAGTTCTTGAACATGTTGATAGGATGGGTTGCAAGAGATACTTAACAGCAAAAGATATTGTGGAAGGTTCTTCTAATCTTAACCTTGCTTTTGTGGCACATATATTCCAGCATCGGTGAGAATCAACTTGATTTGGAAATCAAACCAAGCTAAATTGTTTGTCTAATTATTCGTATTCTTTATAAACCTCTATGAAGTTGTGTCATCCTGCATTGCAAGTACTTTCTAAATGTGGTGATAAAGTCATAAAGATAATAGGTATCTTTAATTTTAAACAAATAAAAATATTATTCATTTTTGCATTCATCACCTTGTGAGAAAGATCAAACAAATTATTTTAGAGGAATGTTAAATCCTGTTGCAACTTTGTTCATTAATCACTTTCTGACGTATGTTATATTTGGGGAATTCAAGGTCTTCACCTTTAATTCTGTCTCGTTTATCTGGATTTTGATGAGTATGAATTAGTGGATATATGGCATAAATCTAAGACAATTATGGCCACCACAGCACCACTTCAACAACACTCATTATTCCATGCTCTTATGATGTTACAACTAAAACTATTAGAAAAGATATCTCCTATGTGTCTATGACTAAATTGTAAATTTGTCTATGTGGAGTCTTATTCTTATATTGATAGTAACAGCCAACTTACCCTTGGAAGAACTTTGATGGTTTGATTCATGCATGCTTGACACCAATCATAACATATTTGCGTGTTTGGTGTGTTTGCGAGTCATCACATTTCACTCTTATATCTAACCTCATCTGTATACATTACTTTTTGCCAAATTATTTTCCTATTACATTACACATCTCACCGTTTTTCCCATGCATAACTATTACTCCCTATGTAGGAATGGGCTCTCAACCCAAGAAAAACAGATAACTTTTCTTGAGGTTTCGGCAGATGACACCCAAATCTTTAGAGAAGAGAGTGCATTTCGCTTTTGGATAAATAGTTTTGAGCATTCAACCTATATCAACAACGTCTTTGAAGATGTTCGAAATGGGTGAGTATTATCCCAATTATAAGATGTAGTACAACTTTACTGCAACAACCATTTATGAGTAATACCTTAATTCTTTCTGCAGTTTGTATATATCTTTTGAAAGAAACCAAAAAAATGAAAAAATCCTTTGCAAATTGCAATTGCACTCCTGGTTTTAAAATTTGAGTAACAATGTTATGTTACAGAGTTACCTCGACAAATTTGGAAATACCATGTTAAAATTTGTTTTTCATGTTTTTGTAGTGCACTGTTTGTAATTGATGGAAGCTAAATTAAAGATTCTTCATATTTATAAGTATATCATAAATGAACTCCTTGAAGTTGTATCTATTTTCTACGTGACTTGCATGAATTCTGTTCCTCTACAGGTGGGTACTTTTAGAGACCCTTGATAAGGTGTCACCAGGGATAGTTAATTGGAAGGTGGCAAATAAGCCTCCAATCAAGTTGCCATTCAAAAAGGTGGAAAACTGTAACCAAGTTGTCAAGATTGGAAAACAATTGAAGTTTTCGCTGGTTAATATTGCCGGAAATGATATTGTACAAGGAAATAAGAAATTAATATTGGGTAAGTTCTCTATCAAATATTCTTCTTGTATATTCAATGTCATTGGCAACATAAGGAAAATACAATTATTTTTATCTGAAAGGGAAGAATATTTATCCTTTTCCCAGCTTACTTGTGGCAGCTAATGAGATGTAACATGCTTCAACTGCTAAAGAACTTGAGATTCCATTCACATGGGAAGGAATTCACTGATGCCGACATTTTAGATTGGGCTAACACCAGAGTGGGAAATTCAGGAAGGCAGAGTTGTATGAAGAGTTTTAAGGTATCATATCTAATGATTTATATATCCCCTTTAATATTCAATTATTGTTTCTGTTGCGCAACCACCTTTATTTTCATGCAAATTAAAGGCCAATTAGGTTGGAGAGTATATCTTAAGTAGAAGTATGTGATCCTACCTCATTCTTCTACCACGAATGATCTTGTCTTACAAGTGCTTGCGTAGGATCTAAGGAGCACTTATTTGGCTAGCCCATTTGAGTGAAGCAATCCCTTGGTGAGAGGAACCACTAGTACAGTGGGTTACATGGTAGAATCAAGAACTTAATTATTAATAATTTAATATGCATTTGTTACAATTGGGTTCACATCTGATTCATCTTTCATGTCCCCCTCCTTAGTTTGGGTGTGTCCCTTATGTTTATAGATGCAAAGCTTTGTGAATTGTGATTATAAATCAAGTAGATATGGATGCTAGTTTCTCAATTGAACACCTTCATTCCAGATATTCATGTTGGACATAGTTTGGTGATATAGGCTTTCATGTTTTCTGATTGATAGAAACTTCGTTTTTGAACTTAATAAGTGATTTTCTATTGCAGGATAAGAGTTTGTCGGATGGTATTTTCTTCCTTGAGCTCCTACGTGCTGTACAGCCTCGAGTTGTTAATTGGAGTCTTGTTACAAAAGGAGAAACTGGTATGACTCCCTCTGATCTCGAGACGAAGCTTATTTAGTAAATTTATATCCATGATTTCTATTTATATATTATGTCATGGTTAGTTGTACTTCTTTAAAGTAAAACATTTACCGACTTTCGTGTAAGTAGAGAATTGAATTCTAACTTCAGATTGGTGCTTTCCCCGCAGAGATACTTTTCGTCATGCTTAACTATACTGGAAATTTAACGTAGTGAATTATTGTTATAAGTCACCAATGAAATAAAGCAATTAGATGAGATACACCATTAGCTATCTAACTGTATTTCCCTCTTAAGGCCTTGAGAGAAGGTGCAGGATTGTCAGTACTTGTATTCAAACTAAAAGAAAGATCATAATGTCAATTTGTGGTTGCTATCCATCTGGTATCTTTTGGACTAAATCGTGCTTTTTAAGTTGTATTGACTCGAGTTATATTCAACCTCCCTTCTGAATACTGGAATAGTTTATGGCTTTATGCTGATAAAGATGATGCGTTTTAGTCACACTCACACCTTTAGTCACGCCTTGATAGTTTTAAGTCCGTTAGTGGAGATGTTACTGTTGTTCATGGTAAATTTTTTTAAGGTTGTGTGGCATGTTAAACACTCTTTCTTGTTCTGTTCGGAGGTTTCTATCACTCAAGTCTTCTGAGCAATAGTAGATATCGATGCAATCATATGAAGTACTTAAAGCTGTTTCATAGCATGATGTTTCTGTAGTGTAGAATAAAAGCAGTTTCTGGAATTTTTCGTTAATTATAAGATAATGTTGACTATTGGTTATGCAACATCTCCCTCGATAGTATCATCTTCTTTATTTATTTCTGCTTTGATAAATGCTAGTCAGGATTTTGTTTACTCTTTACTTCTTTTTTCTTCTTTTTGAGTCTGATCCTTTTGACGACCAAAAAATAAATCTGATTCTTCCATTTTTAAAATTTTTGTCCGTGTAGAGGAGGAGAAGAAGATGAATGCAACCTACGTCATTAGTATCGCAAGAAAGCTTGGATGTTGTATATTTTTGCTTCCTCAAGACATTATTGAGGTAATGGTTTCTATTGTTTACTTCTATTTCAATCTTTGATTTATTATTACAGTAAAAAAAAGCGTCACTTCACTAAAAGGAGTTTTCACTAGGGGGTATATGGTTCCACAATGAGTGAGGTGAAACCTCTCTGTAATAGGAACATGATCGGTGCCTTATGTAGGTATAGTTCATGAATTCTAAACTCCATTGAGGCCTGTGCACGCCCTTAGGAGGGTAGTGATTGCAGGGGTGCTTCCCGGGGGAAAAAAGAAAAAAAGAAAAAGTGGGGTGGTGGGGGAATTGAACTTTATTTGAAACTCTATTCTGGATAGTATTGCCTGCAGCAGTGGCAGAGTCAACGTATTGTGTTTTTCTTTCGGGAATGGAATAATCTAGGCCAATTAGCTCCAGCGCAGTCCGCAAACATAAACTGCTGCAGACTGCTTGGCGAATTAACATGAAAAAAGCTGAAGGATCAGATTGTTTCATCTCCCTGGTTCTTGGGTTGGATTGTTTATATAAAGTCCACAGCTTCAAATTTTGCATGACCTGAAACTGATAAAGTCGGATACACAGACAGTGCTTTGGTGACTAAAGAAATGTGGGTACGTAGTATATTATAATCAACCGGTTGAGTGTGGTGAAGTATCAATTAATTCTGCAATTTACTTTTTGTAAGTGTTTCTCTTGTATCATTCATTATCTCTTACATGATGATGATCAGGTAAATCAAAAGATGATCCTTACTCTTACCGCAAGCATTATGTACTGGTTCTTGAAACAACCAACGGAAGAAAGGCCATATGTGTCTTCTTCTGATGATAGTGAGTGTGGAAGCCAACCAGAGATTATCTCAAACTCAACGATGGATGGCACTGTTTCTGACTCGTCTACAGATTGAAATTTGGAAAAGATGAGTGGAATGTGGATGGATGATTTCTGTATCATTGTAATACTTGTGTAGAAAAAAAGAAACCTTTGTTGTTTGATAGGAGGAGGAGCTGGCTGGTTGTTTTTAGAGCTTAAGCAAATGTGCATGTGAATAGTTACAGCAGAGATGTAACTGAGTAATGCTACAGACACAAACTATTTTACAAACTGCTGACGTGACATACTCTACCTCACCATATTGATTAACAAATTGTTTCAATATAGTCTTCGGCCCCACACAATATGATGAGGTGGAGTATGCCACATCAGCAGTTTGTAAAATATTTCTAGAATAATTTGTGTCTCTAGCATTATTCTTTTTGTTAGAACGGTATAATTCAGAATGATTACAAGTTTTCAAACTCACCTAACATTTTAAACCGAATGAATTCTAAAGTTAAGTTTTACTTGTATATACATACATACATATTCGCTTTTAAAAAGTGTGTTTTAAGGGAGGGGAGGGCATCTGTGGCAGAGTATGTAAAACAACCCGGGTCAAATCCCGAGTCCGGAATAAATCTTGGGTCAAATCCCAAGTCCGAATCGAATCAAATCCAAATAAGGTCTCAAACCACTGGCCCAATAGTATCTTCTTGGGTCATCTAGCCCACCACAGGCTCCCAAAAGGTCATGACTTGAAGGTACTATTGGTAGTTACTTAATTCCTTATATGCAGACAAATTTTTTTCCCATCTTTCAATGTGGGACTGGGGTGTTACAAACTCCCCCACTTAAATTTCTGACGTCCCCGTCAGAACCGATCACACACACGGCCCAAAGATCTTTTGCCTCTCTAGCCATTGTGGGATAATACCGGCTGGCTTCGTGTCCCCACCTCCGGACCTTCATCTCTCCATTGTGGGATAATACCACCAGCCTTCGTGTCCCCACCTCCGGCAACCCGATCGGATAACCCGACCCGAGCTTTCGAGAGTCGGCTCTGATACCATATGAAACAACCCGGGTCAAATCCCGAGTCCGGAACAAATCTTGGGTCAAATCCCAAGTCCGAATCGAATCAAATCCATCCAAATAAGGCCTCAAACCACTGGCCCAATAGTATCTTCTTGGGTCATCTAGCCCACCACAGGCTCCCAAAAGGTCATGACTTGAAGGTACTATTGGTAGTAACTTTATTTCCTTATATGCACAAATTTTTTCCCCTATCTTTCGATGTGGGACTGGGGTGTTACAAACTCCCCCACTTAAATTTCTGACGTCCCCGTCAGAACCGATCACACACATAGCCCAAAGATCTTTGCCTCTCTAGCCATTGTGGGATAATACCGGCTGGCTTCGTGTCCCCACCTCCGGACCTCCATCTCTCCATTGTGGGATAATACCACCAGCCTTCGTGTCCCCACCTCCGGCAACCCGATCGGATGACCCGACCCGAGCTTTCAAGAGTCGGCTCTGATACCATATGAAACAACCCGGGTCAAATCCCGAGTCCGGAATAAATCTTGGGTCAAATCCCAAGTCCGAATCGAATCAAATCCAAATAAGGTCTCAAACCACTGGCCCAATAGTATCTTCTTGGGTCATCTAGCCCACCACAGGCTCCCAAAAGGTCATGACTTGAAGGTACTATTGGTAGTTACTTAATTCCTTATATGCAGACAAATTTTTTTCCCATCTTTCAATGTGGGACTGGGGTGTTACAGTATGGAGTCAAAAAACAGTGGTCCAAAGATGCTAAAAAGAAAGTGGATCCAGCAGCATGCTTGTGCTTGTGCTTGTGCTTGTGCTTGTGCTTGTGCTTGTGCTTATCTAAACATAATTAAACTCCAATTATGAGAATGGTTAAAGACTACGTACGTCTTATTAATAATAATGTTAGAAGCAGGTAGGTAGCTTAATGGATGTATGTCAACCCAACCTATAGACAAAGTGTTTGGCCTACCACGTTCTTCTAAGAAGACCAACTTATACTTGCCTCTAAAGGAATATCATCACCCAAGTCCCGAGCGTGCGTGCGTGCGTTTTGATAATTGCATGTGTGTTTTCTTCTTCTTCCATTTTCTTACTTGCCTTTTCAAACCCTTTTTTTATATAAAAAAATCTTTAATGAAATAGGATTAGTCGAAAAAGAATCCCATATATATAAAGAAAAATATAAAAAAAAATTAATTGAAGAAAAATGTGAAACACCCTACTTAATTAGCCTCAGCTCTATATATGTAATGCATGTGGTATATAAAGTAAGCCTGGTCCAATTATTGAGATTATTACATTACATGCATCTTTATATCCCTCATCGGTCAGTTACCTAAATATCAGTCTAATTAATTATCTCTAAGTAACACCATACTGCTTAATTACTAGATAATTGATCAATAAATTTATTAAGATATATACTTATAATACTTATATTGTTAGATAGTCAATATCTGTTTAACAGGTAACCTATCCTTTAAATTAGTACCAAACCTTAATCAATATATTAGGTGAGTTGAATCTTTCAGTCACGACTAAACATAATGCTATATCCAGATTAATCAAAAAGTTTGGTGATAAAATTAATTAGCTCTCAACTATATCTGCGTTTAATTAATTTAGGCATCACCAATCGGAATACGTACAGTTTAGAGCTCGATCATTTCAGGAGTTCCTCCTCCTATTTGCTATCTTCGTTACTTCTTTCTATTAGAGGATAATGTTATCTGTTCAGTTTGTATATATCTTGTAATCTGTATTTTTATCTTTAGGAAGTTTGATTTTTGAATTTTCCTAGATTAGATTTAGTTACTGATTTGTTTTTAAGTTCCACAAATGTATTAGACTATTTATACTCCTGCTTATTCAATAGAAAAGTAAGAAGATTATTATTCTTCATACCATTATTCTTCACGGTATCAAAGCTCTACGTTCCTCATTTTTAACTTAGCAGCCACCAACATTCTCTTCCTTTCTTAAATTTTTTTTTCTCTTACTCTTTCGTCTATTCTTCATCATGGCTGATGACACTCAACCTCAACAAATCACAATTCCAAATCCACAAAATCCCACCACAACTCTTCAACTTATTAATATTTCTCACCAGAATATTATTAAATTAACCTCCACCAACTATCTGTCATGGAAATTGCAGATCAAAGCTATTCTCATTGGCTATGATTTATATAAATTCATTGATGGCTCCCATCCATGTCCACATGAAACAATAAGTGTTAATGATACAGAAACATCAAATCCTGATTACTTGCCATAGATTCGACAAGATAAACTTTTGTTTGGTGCACTTGTTGGTTCCATCTCTTCTGCTCTTGTTCCACTAATTCAACAGGCTAAAACCTCCCGCAATGCCTGGATTATTCTAGCCAATACCTACGCACGCCCGTCTCGAGGCCACATCAAACAAATCAAGGACCAGATTAAGAAAGCTGTTAAGGATTCTCAAACTATTTATGTATATATGCAGTTTATCAAATGTCGATCCGATGAACTGGCTGCTCTTGGAAAGCCGATGGATCATGAAGATCTTATTGAACAAATTTTAGACGGTCTTGATGATGATTACCGTGCTATTATTGACATTGTTGAAGGTCGCGAGACTATGATTTCATTTGATGAACTTCATAAGAAACTTATCAACCGAGAACTGTCTCTGAATAGTGCCCAGACCCTCAGCTCTCCCTTATCGGTCACGGCAAACTACACCACCTCCAACTTTCGTCCGGGCAACATCACTCGACGAAGCAACTTCAGGTAGCAATTGCCGACCACCAACATGCAAGGCACACAGGTCCTGTCTCGGCCTCCCACATGCTCCTTCCGTCCTTACCTAGGCAAGTGTCAGGGATATCGCACCCAAGGGCACCCGGTATCTCAGTGTCCTCATTATCAAATTGTCCCAATCTCGAGTGCCACCTATTTTGCTTCTCAGCAGCCATCTCAATCATCTTGGACGCCGAAAGCCAACATTTCCATGGCACAGACTGATTCTACTCCATCATGGCTCCTTGACAGTGGCGCTTCTCATCATGTCACTGATGATCTTCCGAATTTGTCCTTGCATTCGCCATACGTCGGACCCGACGACATAATCATTGGTGATGGTACTAGGCTACCTATTACCCATACTGGTTCCACTCTCTTACACACTCCCTCTCACAAATTTTCCTTAACCAATGTTTTGTGTGTTCCCAACATCAAACGAAAACTAATCTCTATATCTCAATTTTGCACTTCTAATAATGCATCTGTTGAATTCTTACCAACTTCTTTTCGTGTGAAGGATCTGCAAACGGGGGCACCACTACTCCAAGGCCGAGCTAGAGATGGTATCTATGAGTGGCCAAACAATCCAACACCCAACTCTCTAATAATTGCTTTCTCCAGTGTCAAAGCCACTCCCTCTGAGTGGCACCAACGTTTAGGGCATCCGTCCGAGTCAATATTTCGAAGACTTGTTTCTAAATTTAAGTTAGATTTGTCTTTGGGTTCCAAAACCTTTCATTGTAATGATTGTTATTGCAATAAAAGTCACAAATTACCTTTTGCTCAATCTACTCTTATATCCACTAAGCCAATACAAATAATATTTTCTGATGTTTGGACTTCTCCACTTTATTCTATTGATCATTACAAATACTATGTTATCTTTGTCGATCACTTCACTCACTACACATGGGTTTACCCCCTAATCCGCAAATCTGATGTAGCCAACATCATTCCTCGCTTCAAAGCTCTTATTGAAAACCATTTCCAAACAAAAATTATTACATTATACTCTGATAATGGAGGTGAATACACTGGACTTGCCTCATTTTTAAGTCAACACGGTATCTCTCATCTTACATCTCCACCACATACTCCTGAGCACAACGGTTTTGCAGAAAGACGACATCATCACATAGTTGAAACAGGCTTGTCCCTTCTCACTCGTGCTTCTCTACCTCTATCGTTTTGGTCATTTGCATTCTCCACTGCAACCTATCTCATAAAGCGCCTCCCCACCCCAACATTAAACATGTCGTCTCCATACCAATCTCTCTTTGGCTCTCCTCCCAACTAATTCAAACTTCGTGTTTTTGGGTGTTTGTGCTATCCCTGGCTTCGCCCTTATACTACTCACAAACTCCAACCTCGTTCTTCTCCTTGTGTATTTCTGGGTTATTCTCTCACTCAAAGTGCATACCTCTGTTACAATTCAACCACCAAGAAATTACACACCTCTCGTCATGTTCGCTTCGTTGAGTCTCTATTCCCAATGTCTATCAATCCTAGTGTTTCCCCTAACCACAATGAGTCCACCTGCACCTCTTGGCTTAATCTTTAGGTTGTCCTTCCGACGTCCTCGTCACCATCTCAAACTCAATCAATTCTACCTCGGCTGGATAACCCCCATTGCAGATCCTTGGTACATGCACACCACTCGCCATCAGTCACAAACCTGCCTATTCCCTTGCTCGTGACGAACCAAGCCCGTGACTCATCAGAGTCCCTTCCCGCATCTGCCCATATCTCGTCCGAACACCACACCACTACACCCGAGCCAGTTACTTCGAACTCTCCCTACACATGCATATCAAACACACCACCCACATCTTCTCCCTGTGAGCCCACATCTGCACCCACCATCTCAACTCGCCACTCTCCCATTGTCACCGGGTCTAAAAACAATATTTATAAACCTATCACCAAACTAAACCTCTCAGCCCATCTTGCTCAAGAAGTGGAACCCACTTCGGTAACTCAGGCGATCAAAGATCAGAAATGGCGTCATGCCATATCTGCAGAATTTAATGCTCTTGTCCATAATGGCACTTGGGAGCTTGTTCCTTCCACTACGGCTCAAAATATTGTTAGTTGTAAATGGATTTTTCGAATTAAACGTTTACCTGATGGATCTGTTGACAGGTATAAAGCTCGCTTGGTAGCGAAGGGATTTCATCAACGACCCGGTGTTGATTATCATGATACATTCAGCCCTGTGATCAAACCTGCTACCGTTTGTCTAGTGCTCTCCATTGATGTTAGTCATGGTTGGTCCTTACGCCAACTTGATGTTAATAATGCCTTTCTCCAAGGCACGTTGAGTGAAGATGTATTTATGGTCCAACCACCGGGCTTCATTGATACGGATTTTCCTACCCATATCTGTAAATTAAAGAAGGCAATTTACGGTCTGAAGCAGGCTCCACGTGCATGGTATACCGAGCTTCGTCAGTTTCTTCTCCAATCGGGCTTCGTCAATTCCACTGCTGACACTACCTTGTTCATTTTTAAATCTGTTGGTATCACCTTGTTTCTCCTAGTTTATGTCGACAACATAATTATTATTGGGAATGATACTACTGCAGTTCAACGCTATGTCACTACATTGGCAGCCCGCTTCGCTCTCAAGGACTTAGGCTCATTGTCGTATTTCCTTAGTGTCGAGGTTCTGTCTCATCCATCAGGACTTCTTCTTTCTCAGCGTCGCTACATTGCTGACCTCCTGGCTCGCACCAAAATGACTGACGCAAAGTCGGTGGCCACCCCAATGCCGACTACACCAAGTCTTACCCTTCTTGGCGGTACTACTCTACCTGATCCATCCGAATATCGGACAGTAATTGGCAGCCTTCAATATATGTCCATGACTCGTCCGGACATTGCATATGTTGTCAAAAAGTTGTCTCAATTCATGCATCGTCCCACCACTGAACATTGGAACGCTGCAAAACGCATCTTTCGCTACTTATGTGGAACTATTGATCAAGGTCTCTTACTTCATCGTCAATCTTCTCTTGCCTTACATTCATTTTCTGATGCAGACTGGGCATGTGACAAAGATGATTACACTTCTACTGGTGCTTATATTGTATACCTTGGTCGGAATCCAATTTCTTGGAGCTCAAAGAAGCAACGTACCGTTGCACGCTCCTCTACCGAGGCGGAATATCGATCAGTCGCTGCCACTGCGACAGAACTTTCTTGGCTAACTTCTGTTCTTGGTAAACTTGGCTTTCCATCCTCTCAAAAATCTATCATATATTGTGACAATGTGGGCGCAACTAGTTTGTGCTCCAATCCCGTCTTTCACTCCCACATAAAGCATGTTGCTCTTGATTACCACTTCATCCGTGAACAGGTTCAGAACGGTGCTCTCCGCGTCACCCATGTCTCCTCTACTGATCAGATTGCAGATGCACTTATCAGGCCCTTCCTCGACAGCGATTTCAACAACTTATGACCAAGATTGGACTCTCTTCTCGGCGCTCCATCTTGCGGGGGCATATTAGAGGATAATGTTATCTGTTCAGTTTGTATATATCTTGTAACCTGTATTTTTATCTTTAGGAAGTTTGATTTTTGAATTTTCCTAGATTAGATTTAGTTACTGATTTGTTTTTAACTTCCACAAATGTATTAGGCTATTTATACTCCTGCTTATTAAATGGAAAAGTAAGAAGATTATTATTCTTCGTACCATTATTCTTCACTTTCTTCTTTTTTAGTTTTTTTTTCCTACTTTATCAGATTCTTGTTTTTCTTAAAATTAGTTTAAAATTTTAATGAATAGTTTCTTTTGAAAGGGTAATAATATATTACCCTTGAACCAAAGTATATTTAATTAACGGTAAAATGTGAAATTAAAATGGATTCAAAATTAGACATATATATATATATATATATATTGATTCAAGATATTAGCTTAAAAAAATTTAAGCAGGCCGGTTTGGATGGGAGAATTTTATATCAAGCTCGCATGGATCCGATCATTTCTATGGGTTTCACAACCAAACAAATTTTATTATTTTTGCCTTGCATAAAACAAATTTTAAAAGGTTGTTTTCATTGTAATTTATCTACTTATTTAACATTTCTCCATAAGAGATCGAGGAGACAAATCCACTAAGTTCCACAACTGATTGCTGCATGCTACTTGGCTGTGGTCCTGCATGTATGACAAAATTCCCTATAGAATAGAAGACTATTGGACCATCCTTATTCAAATAGAAGAATATGTTATTTTATAGAATAGTTAAGACATTATTGGACCATCTTAATTATTAATCTTCAAATACTTATTTGTTTTTTCTTTTCTTTTCGGCATATATAATTGGAAAACGTACAGTCTTTATCTACTTAATAGTGCTGCACTAGTTCTGTTTAATGTGTGTTATATATTGATGTGGATAAAAATATTCACTTATAGGACGTACATCCCCCAGGTAGACCCCTGGGTGAGGCATATATCGTGCTAGACATGCATATAGTCTCCAAACGGATGCCACCTGAAGGCCCTATTTATCTACATAGCTATTGTTTGTTAGAATTTGAGCTTGAAATCAAGTGGGTTTCATTAATCATTTGAAATGAATTTACATATAAATATAAATCAAGTATTTGAAAGTTCAAATTTATGGGGTAATAATCGAATGAAAAATTAACTCTCAAACATCACTTTTGAAAATGATAATAAATACTCGATCATAGGAATCTAAGTCTAACATCGGTTAAGAACTAAAAAAAAATTGAATTTATTTACAATTAGTTAGCTCTTGGTTTGGGCCATAAGAGTGGGAGAAACCTAGCCAAGGTTTGACTTGAACCACACGCGTGCTGTTGATCGGCCAACCAAGCAAAATTATAAGCATTGTGTCATTGTGTGTGTTATTTGTATCATCCAAGCATCAGGCATTCTATCGTGTGTGTTATTTGTATCATTCAAGCATCAGGCATTCTAATCATTCAACCTTAAGCTTACGTCGCTATATATAAAATCGTTATCTTAACTTTTAGCGACAAATTTAATATCGGGACCGTGTATATATATATATATATATATATATATATATATATATATATATATATATATATATCCCTTGGATCCATACAGTTTTCCTAACATTATTTGCTTCCATCTCTTTACGAGTTCTTACTTAATTTGGCATCTGCTGAAGGATAAGCCCTGCAGGCTTTTAGGTTTCTTACTAACTTCTTTAGGTGTGGTTGACCCTACTCGAAGATTTTTTACAAAGGTGATTCAGCTCTATAGTTTTTGGTTGCATCATATATATATATATATATATATATATATATATATATATATATATATATATAGCAAGGATCAAGAACATTTTTCTTAAATATCATTTCTCCTTAAATAGCAATCCTTTATTAAAACGACGTCATTTTGGAGTGGTCGCGGGTGGCATTTTTGTAAAGAAATGGAACACAAGTGCGACCACTCTCTTTTAAGTCATTCCAAAACGACGTCGTTTTAATAAAAAAGTGTTATTTAAGGAGGAATGATATTTAAGAAGAATGTTCTTGATCCTTGCTCTCTCTCTATATATGTATGTATATATATATATATATTGATATTTGTTACTACCTTCATTTCATAATAATAGTCGTTCTAGTTTCATATTTAATAATTAAAATTTGTATAAAATTTCATCATTGTCTCTTTATGGGAAGTTGAAAACTATTAATAAAAAAAAGAAATTTCTTATGACAATGAGAGAAGTTAGGGGTGATATAAGAAAGTATATAAATAATTTATTTTCTTAAAAAGTTATAAACAACAAATAAATTAAAACAAAATTTTTTCTTTTAAAAAGTCAATTATTATGGAATGGATGTAGTACCATGCAATGGTCTGTGAAGAGGTAAAAGTTTGATAGGTAAATTAATGCAGTTAATCTACAGATTATTCGGTGAGCATCGATGGGTTACAAGTCTTAATCATCAGTATTTTAGTGCTAATGCTTTTTTTAGTTTCTCGATCATGAAATATTGATTTCCGTCATTATAATAAATTCCTTTAGTTAATAATGATAAGAGTATACGTACGTACTCATGAACTGAATGAAAATGAGAATAAAGTGGTCAGATGCTATATATATATATATATATATATATATATATATATATATATATATATAAACAACATCCCCGGCCAGTCTAAAATTAAATTACCAACCAGTACCCTAGTCCCTACTCCCTAGCTAGCAAGCAAATTTATTGTTTACCGTAACATTAACGTAGTACTAGTATATATCAATGTTACGGTGCCGATAATTAATTAATGTATATTTGCATATATTAATTTGTACTTTTAATTTTTTGTGATAAATTAGTTTTACATATAAAAGGAATTATCAACCATGCACTAGCTAGCTACTCCAATTCTATTCTATTCTTGTATGTATAATTTGTCGCTGAATTCTAATCCGTTTATTTATAATTATTATTTTATAACAAAATAATAATAATACATGAAATGATCAAACAGCCCTGACTAGTGACTATGTATATATATCAACCCTACCCTTGTCTTAATTAGACAGCCACCTTGACCAGTACCATGCACAACCAAGACACCCGTTTGTGTTTGCGCCACCACCGCAAATTAGAAAACATAACATAATCGGTAGGCACCAAAAAATAGATATTCTTGCAGTAATTAGAAATTAAAAAAAATATATGACCACGACACATAACCCAAGTGGGTAACGGAACCATGTGCGATCATATGGTGGTTGGCCCTTTCAAGGCCCACACACAGAGATCAGCTAATCACTTTTCAACCTCTAAACCCAAAAACTTGAAAATGAAAGATCCAATCCATCAAAATTATTACTATACACTCGATTAGGATAAGTATAAGGAGTATATAAAGTTTATTAATTAAAAGATTGATTCCCAAGTCTCTTACCCCATTTCCAATCTCTCTCCATTCTCGATGGATTCACACGTTCATTCTTGACTATTCCCTCAACACTTAATTCTCTCTCTCTCTCTCTTTTTGATTAATTTATTCTTCTTCTTCTTCTTTTATTAGAGTATATATATTGTTTGATACAAGTAGATATCCATATTGTGTCGATCATAAGTGAGGTTTCTTAATTAGCTAGCTTTTGTCGGCCTTCTGAGCTTTTGAGGTCCCTTTGTGTCAGAACTACAAAATCTATTTTCTTTCTTTGTGTCAGAAACCCTAGTTAGCTAGCTACATAGATTTATATACATACGTACTCCTCATGACTCCTCCGCTTCAACAAATAATTTCCTTAAACCCTAACAAAAACTCCATCAAAACTAGATTCACTTATGGGTTTCTTCGAGCCTTAAAACAACTCAACAGCAAAAATATTGGATCCGCTACCATCACTCCACCATCAAGGCTGGATCAGATCCATCAAAGATCTAATCGGGTTAAGTTAGCTGCCAATGTGTCAATGGCGGCTGCAGTCGGGTCAAAGAGAGCATGGAGTCGGGCCATAATTTGGAAGATTAGAAACCGTCAAAAGATCAGGAGGCACCATGCATTAAAAATTAGAAAGAAGATTAACCCTAAGAGGGATACTAGTTTTGGTGAAGCCAAACAGCTCCGGAAGCTTGTTCCGGGGGGTGAAGGTATGGAAATAGGGAGCTTATTGGAAGAAACTGCACATTACATAAAGTGTCTTACCACCCAGGTACAGGTTATGGAAAATATTCTCCATTTTTACTCTCCTTAATATATATATATATATACATACACACACCTCTACCATAATATGTTAGCCATCCTATATATATATATATATAGACAAATGTATGTATGTATGTACAGAATTAAATCATGCGAGGAGAGAAAGATATGCATGGTCTTGATTGAATTTTGGGTGGTAAGTAAGTTTCCAGAGTATACATACTCATACTACAAGGTGAGGTGCAGATCATATAGCTGAAAAGTGCAATCTAGCTAGTTTGCAACATGGAAAGAAATAAATTTGCTTTACTTATGTACCACTCTTGATTAGGATCGAAAATAATACTCTGTAAATTAGATTTGTATATGCTTTATATATTTGTGATAAAATAATTTGATTTCCTTATTATTGGTGTATATAAACCTGTACATTATTTTGGGACTTTATATCTCTTTCTTTTACTAGATCGATCAAGATTTTATATATATTATATGCTGTGTTTTTGGTTCTTGTTGTTTTTCTGTCTTATATATATATATATATATATATATGGTTGATCATCTTAATTAAAACACAAATACTGCTACCAAATTAACTTAATTAATGGATTTCTTTATATAATTATATAGGAGGAATTAATTAATTAGCTAGTTAGTTAAGCTGATTTTTAGATTGGGGGGGGTGTTGCGGGGATATATGTGAAGTGCGGGGGATCGGAAGAAATATATATCATACATGTATATATATATATATGTATGTGATCTTTGTTTGTGGTGGTTGAAATTATTTATTTAATGATTTTCCTTAATTAGGTACTCCACCACTAACTAAGTCAATTAAGGGGTTGTTTGTTTAAGACCGAATACATCTTAATGGCAAAATTAGTCAGCCATTTAGTACATTTATTTTGGAAAAAAATCATCTGGATGGCTAAAAACATAAAATATTTTAAAAAATAAAAAAAAATTAACTATTATATTAAGTAATATTAAATAAATTTATAACAACTTTGAATTTTTTTTAGAAACTCAACAGTACCACTCCACAGTTGTGTATGATCACAGTTGTGTATATTTTATTTGTGCACAGTCTGTCTAAACTACGTCGTTTTGACAGATTTTTTTTTTATTTCTGATTTGAGCGAAAATAAACTATTTTTAAAAAAAAAAAAATCTGCCAAAATAACGTAGTTTTGGCAAACCGTGCACAAATAAATCATACCCAACTATGGTATGGCCATATTGTCTATATATATAATTTATTTTGTTATTCTAAGTGCCTATTTTATTTGGGCTAATGAAGAACTTGTTATTCTTAATTTTTGGGCTTAGAAATTCCTATCATTACAAGAAAATAAAAGAGGTTAATTTCGGTATAATTATTTTCGAGGAAAATAATTCGGTCGGAATTAGTATATTTTCGACGGAATTTTCTCTCAAAAATAATTAATTTCTTTAAAAATATATTAATTCTGACGGAATTCCGTCAAAAATAATTATCATTTATTGACGTCAAAGTTCCTGCTAACGCAAAATCTATTCTAGACGGAATGAAACATATTTCCGATGGAAATTTCATTAGAATTAACTTATTTCTGAGGAAATTTCGACCAAAACCCTATTCAAGTTAGCAGCGCCAACAACTCACTCCTGGTTCCATTTTCATTTCATATTATAAAGCTCATTCTCTATCTCTCTGTATCTAACCCCACGCCGCCATACCTCCGACGTCCCCCATCTCTGGAAAAAACCATTCTCTTCTCCAACCACTATCCTCCTTTTTTTCTCCCATCCCCTTCACTCTCTGTCCATCTCTTAGCGCTGATCCATAGTCACGATGGCGAACCTCCTTTGTATGGCAGCGCATCTCTTCACACAGCGACTTGATTCACAACATGCAGTGCATGTAAGTTCTATTTTTCAATTTTTTTCTATTGTGCTATTGTATTTGTTCAATTTCCATATTTATCTGTTCATTATATATTGTATTTGTTTCATTTCTATTTTCATAGGTTCATATTCAAAGTCAATATAAAATGGACTAATAATCACCGATCGATTTATATTCGATCGGAAATAAGTCTTTTTGTTGTAGTGTAAGTGCCACAATAAAAGTTTTTTTTATTCTTAATTTTATTAATTGATTTATGTATCGGATTCCATGAACTAATGATTGACTCTATCTACAAAGATTTTGAATTTGTTCATAATGATCAAATTTTAATTTTATCTTGTCTTGTTTCTACTTTTCTAGTCATTCTAGATACACTTTTTAAATAATAGATTTTTTATCGTCACTTGTAGTTATTTATCATTTAATGAATAATTAAAAAAGAATTCAATCTAATTTTAATATTTCTTATTTTGTAGTTGTACATAAGCAAAATATGAAAAATCCTATACATATACCTAGTTTGTTTAAAGATCAAAATTTGTGATGGACTCGGGTAGCAAACTTAGAAAATGTTTTGACCCGCCAAAACTCTAGCATATATAGTGAATCAGGGCCAACCTCTAAGCCCATTGAACGTCTCAAATCTATTTGAGACACCTTAGCGGGCTAGTTGAGCGTCTCTTCATGAACTATTAGACCTAGCAAAATACGGTTATGGTTTGGTTTTGATTTTTAAAATATGGTTAATCAATCATTTAAGAACTAAAATCATATTAACTATTTTTAATAAGAGCATTCATAATAGTTTTTTTATCTATGTCCCTACTCTGCAGTGTCATTGAGTCATTATGCAGAATAAGGATTCAATTTTTTCACTATGTACCCAACATGTTCTTTATATTGATTCTTTAAATAATGAAATTTTAAATTTTAACATTTTAAAGTTCCAACGGTCAAAGTATGTTTTGACCGTTGTAACTATTTGACAATTGTACTAGTTTTATGCGTTAAAATTTATGATAGATGTAATATACTACAACCTCTTGTTTTTAATTATAAAATCGCTATTAATTTATTAATCTTTTTGTTATATTCTGTAATTTAAAATTAATATAAATTTAATCAATACATATTGCAACTTATTTAGAAAAAAAAATACTATTACTTATAATTTATTATTTTTTTCAATTCTTAGCAAAATTATTATGTTTGAGAATGCATCAAAT
This sequence comes from Panax japonicus, assembly GCA_020205505.1. Classification (NCBI taxonomy): domain Eukaryota; kingdom Viridiplantae; phylum Streptophyta; class Magnoliopsida; order Apiales; family Araliaceae; genus Panax; species Panax japonicus. The sequence goes on from CM035109.1 coordinate 75,995,641, forward strand.
TAACTTATAAAAATTAATAATAATATTGTAATTTATCAATTGTATTCCACTGTAAAATAACTTTTATTTTATTTTAAATTTTAATAATTTCTGGAGTGAATATTGAATGGATTGTTGCTGCAAATGTACATAAGATCAATATTAACTTTTAAAAAGTTAATTTGTGATATTTTTAAATTTAAAATTAATATGATTCATTTAATTTGAAATTTGAAAACAATAAATTGTATAATTAATAGTACTTTTAAAATATTTATAATTATATGGACATAAATTAAATAATTTTATATTAATTTTAAATTTGAATATGTTTGAAATTAATTTTTTAAAAATAAGTCAATATTAATTTTATAATTTGAAAATGAAGTAGTAAAAAAGTCATGTGACAATAATGGCAAGATATGTATGATTAATGAGTTGTCAACTTAAATAAGGGTACTGTAAAATGTCATTTTGCATATATAGAGAACTGTCTTTTGACTCTTTCACACTTTAGGGAGTAAAATCTTATATTGAGATTAAAATGGGGAGTTAAAATAAGGATAAGTAAACTGTTGGACAATGATTTTTGATATATTCTTGAAAGCTGGGGAAAGAGAGTTTATTAAAGAAACTATTGTGAATGCTCTAAAAATCCAAGGCTTCCATTTGGTTTTGTTCTTAAATAAATAATGTGCAAAGTTATTTCTTTAAAGTGTAATTTGTATTAATTTCCATTTATGAAATATAACGATTTTTACTTAGAAATACTTTTTAAGTAGTTTGCAATATTAAATATGTATTAATATTAAAAAAATCACTTTTCTATGTTTAATCACTTGTTTATATCCCTTTATATATAATCACTTTTCCGTGTTTAATTTTTTTAACAAAAAACATTATATATTTTTATGTTTTCTAGGAGACAATTATGAGTTTCAATTTTCATCTTTATTTTTTGATAACTTTTATTTAATATTTTTCCATCTACTACAATAATTGTACTTATTAATTTTTGAAAATTGTGTTTTATCTTTATAATAGGCTCAGGGGCCTACTCACTCCACCATTCAATTCAAGATTCTGATAAACTATCAGAACAATATATACACCTAAAATCTCAAAACCTTGCAACATTTTAATCACTTTCAACAAGTATATATTCCCTTAATACAAAGGCAGCTACCTCTTCTTAATTTTTCTTCCTACTTCTTTCCCTTTTAAACCCAAGTATATTTTACACAGGGAATTTTTGTAGTATTCAGTTTTTTTTTCTCCCTTTTCTTGCATAAATACAACAAAGAACGGCAATCAACTTTTTCATAAATAAAGCCCCATATCTTCAAACCAAATTAGACCAGCCTATCTGAGCAGTGACTATCACAACTTCCTCACTTGGCTTACAAATCTTTTTCTGTAGTTAGTTTTGCACATTGAGTATTCAAATTCTGTTCTCCTAGCTGTCTAGTATTCGAAACCAGAGTATAAATTAAGAGGTTTATATTGGACTATGAATGTAATAGTATATCTGCAAAGAAAGTAACAAATAAAACTTTATTATCAAATATTCCTAATGAGTTCTTACACCTCAATACCTCATTAAACTGAAAATAATACAGCAATCACTGATAGCAAAGATTTCGTAGAAAGGCCAAGAAGAAAATACCAACTGATGCAGTGATGCCAATAATTAAACTGATAATGACTTCACGAAAAGAACAGGACAGAGCATCACCTATAAAGAGCAAAAAACCAAAAAATAAACTCATAATATATTATTTCTTCCACCAGATAATTGTGTATGTCTCATCAACTAAAAATTACATTACAAAAAGATATTTGATTCAAGTAAACGTTTATGTCTATATTCATAATGAATTCAACACAGAAAACAAACTCTAGCAGGTTTATTACTTGATTAACCTTGATCTGATGCTCCCATCCCTATTCTTTAACCCATATAAGACACCCACAAAGTTTAATATTTTCTTGATTACCTTCCTCTCAGCAAAATTCACCAATAAATGTTGAAGCAACAGGAGTTGGCAAGACAAGTTTGCAGACCCTGCACTATACCAAAAACTGCAAGCAAGCACACTGGAATAAAGCGTAGGACCTGCTAAACCAGACTCTCTGTAGACATGTACATACAAGGAATGGAATATCCATGACTTGATTGAGCTATTGTGCAAAACCTGCTTCATTGCCACCTAACAACTCATTAAATAGCCCTTGCCAAATCTTTATGATCAAGTTGGTATCTGAAATTTCCAAACGAAGTCTGCAAATAAAAACAGAAGAATAGATCAGCACAGTTAATTCTAGAATGACAACATATATATAAGTGGACTACTATAACATAAGGCCACAGTCCAAAGCTAAATCAAGCATACAACGTTCATAATTCATATCCAAGATTAAAAAGCTCTAATGGCACATACTTTTTTAAAATCTGATACACTGACTAAATTAAGCTGCTTATTTAAATTTTGATTTGAAAGAGGGTAAAAATGCAAGGCTTCTGACTCCTTCCTTAATCCTTCTTGTTTCACATTGTCATCCAATATAATACAATGATGGATCCTTCAAATTTCTACAACTTTTCAGAAGGGAATTGATATTTTCACAAAGAGAAACTGATACTTCCGCAAGGCTTTCCTCACATGCATAATAAATGAGACCCACATTCATGTGAGAAAGACGTGTAAAAATATCAAATTTTGCTTGTGGAAATAACACTACCGAATCGAACCACAATCCTAAAATTCAATAGTATGAACCCTGTATTTGGGATCATTAAAATCGAATTAGAGTCTAAACAGAGCATAAATTTCCTGCACCCAAACACACACCAATAACTTTTCTCATTAATTGCCTGGTCAAAATCAGCAACTTCAATAAACTCAAACACATAATTTTCAGTTTTTATAATCTAGAACCCTGAATTGAGCAATGAAGGAAGAAAAACCTTAGAAGCAGCAGGCTTAGTAATGCTCCTAACACCTTGAAGATCTGGCAACAGAACAGCCAAACAATCCCTAGGAGTTTCAAAGGAAGAAAGAGAAAATTGCTTAGAAACAACACCGACATCAAAGTAAATTAATCCAGAACTTGGAACATCAACCCGAATTTCGTTGACAGGGAACCACAAAAATAAATCTTGGGCCGAAATACCCGTCAACCCATCGATCTTCCCGAGAGTCAAAGTACCCGAAACGTTTCGATCGTAGTGCAATTCATTTTCAAACTTGGCATTGCAAGCTTGATCCAAATGGACTTGGAATCTCCCAGAATCACCAAGGCTGAAGTCTGTAACACCCTTTGGGAGTAAACCCATGGGCAAACCGTGTGATTTAAGCACATCATAAATTGATGCTGATGATGATTCAGAACTTGAAAAACAGAAATGGGTTGAAAATGAAAGAATTGAGAAGGCTATAATATAGAATTGAGGAATCATGATGGGTTTTTTTTTGGGTTGTGTTAGAGAATAGGGGATTGATCCTGGGTTCGTGAGATTATAGGGCAAGAAGCTGGTTGGTGGGGTTGTGGGTTTTAAGAGAGAAGGGGATTTGGGGTTAGGGTTTAAGGAGAATGGAGGGAAGAGATTGAAGGAGTAGGAGAGAATAGTGTTGTGTTTTGCCGCTTGCCAGCAAGAATACAGATAGGATTATTGGGATAATGATCAATTATTGGCACTAATTGTGGGGTCTTTCGGACAAGGAGCTGTGATCCTCTGCATTTCAAATCATAGGTTTTAAACAAATCTATATAATAAAACAGAACTCATTTTGAATCTTTCATTTGACAAAGCACAAGAACGGTTCAGATTCATTCTAACTTAATTTTTACAACTTAATCTAAAGGCCCATATTTCTTCCCGCCCAAATCAAATTCACTCATATACCATACTCTCTCTCATGTTCACACACAAAATCTTTCTCTCTCTTCTCTTCTTCACACACATAAAAACAAATAATAATAGTACTAAAAATAAATATAATAATAATAATAATAGTACTAATAATAATTATAATAGTACTAATAATAGTAATAATAATAATTATTATTATTATAATAGTAATAGTAATAGTAATAGTAATAATAATAATAATAATAATAATAATAATAATAATAATAATAATAATAATAATCTATATAATAAAGATTCTGATTTATTCTAATTGATTTGAGCGGGAAAGCACAAGTACGGTTCAGATTCATTCTAATTTTAATCAAAAATAATAATAATTATAATATAATAATAATATTATTATAATAGTAATAATAATAATAATAATACTAATAAAGTAATAATAATTATAATAAAATTAATATTAATAATAATATTAATAATTATAATTAAAATTATAATAATAATAGTAATAATAATAATAATAATAACAACAACAACAACAATAACAATAATAATAACAATACTAATAATTATTGTGGTGGTGTGGTGAATTATGATAATTTTTATTGATAATTGTAAGTTTTGTAGACAAGTTTAATTTTTTCTGGATATCTATTTTTAAAGGAAAATTAATTATTGTGGTAGTGTGGTAAATTATGATAATTATTATGCCTGATTTTAAGCTGCAAAGAGTCTTTAGGTAATAAAGAATTTTTCGAATTTTAATCTAATTTTTTGTTACGTAGTGCCTTCAGGCACGGGCAATTACTAGTGTAGATATATACTACTCTCTCCGTCCCTATTTAAATAGTACTCCTTCTGTTTCCTTAATATAAGTCGTTTTAGAGTTGTGCACAAGTAATAAGAAAATAATTGTACAACATTAACTATAATATCAATTGTCTATGTTATCCTTGTATTAGAAGAAGAGATTGTTATTTATTAGACAGAAAATAATAAGAGAGCCAAAGTTACATTTAATACATAGGGTAATATTGGAAACTAAGTAATTAATGCTTACTTAAAATTCTAAAACGACTTGTATTAAGGAATAAAAATATTTCTCTAAAACAACTTATATTAAGGAACGGAGGGAGTAACGTTTTAGAGATAAGCACAAAAATTAAGATAATGATTGGAAAATATTAAATATAGTACTCAATTGTCTATAATATCCTTAAATTATTAATTTATCATAGCACAAGAGTTTAAAGTACCAAAAAAATAGGTAGAGTAATGAGGGGTAATTTTGAAAAAAATAATCATTAATTCTCCTAAATTTAAATAAACATCAATTAATTAGAAATAAATAAAAAAATTAAAACGTCGTTTAAATAGGAACGGAGGGAGTAATATAATTTAAAGCTAATGACAATGAACTCATTTCTTAATTTTTATGGGATTTTGTCCAAATTAATCGTAATTCAGTTAAAAACTAGCTACCTCTTTTCACGCCTTTAAATTTGATTTATTAAATTTGAATATTTTTTTTAAAGGAAAGAAATCAAGAATGTTAAGTATTCAAATTAAACTATTTGATTTATGTTACCTTAAACATAATAACAACAACAACAAAACTTAAAACCTATTGATCATATTATTTTAGTCTTAACTATTATCTCAACTACCGGTAAAGATTGATAGCTCACTCCAATGTTTAATTTAATAGAATTATCAAATATTTCAAGCCCAATTAATACGGCAAAAACCACCTTACCCACCTGTAGTCGTCGACTTATAAGTTATAAGACCCCGAATTTTATGAAATAAAAGTATTTAATTTTTCTTATAATTATTATTCAGTAAATGGTTAAATTGATAAAAGGTTAAAGTTAAAGGTGATATATGAATTTTTTAAAATACACAAGTGGTTATAAAATACTCATTTCTATCGGGGAATATTCGTTTGGTCGTGGAATATTCTTTCTGTCGGGAAATATTCGTACGACGGCGCAGCCATTTGTGGGCCTCATAACAGAATAACTGTCGGATGAAGAAAACGACAAAAGGGGGTTTATAAATAATGGCGTAGTTGTTACCGTTAACACTGTTAGAATATTCGGTGGTTAAAATACAGTAATACGCGTTGTTGCACAGTAGCACACGGTATTGCACCAATTATTGATTTTTACGTAAAAAGGCACTACTCAATAATTGTTACAGTAATTACTGTTCAATATTTTATTTTTTATTTAATAATTGCTGCGTTGATATTTTATATTACTGTTATTTTAATAATTGTCATTACACAGTATTTTCCATTATCGAAGCAATAATTCATATTATCGGAATAATATTATTAGATGACATTATTGGCAATGTCTAGAAAGTTCTGTCTAAGGAGAGGTTTGGTTACCTAATTACACGCTAGTAAGGAGAAATCTTTATTGGAAAGCCCCTCTTTCCTGGGAACTGTCTGATTATCATTATTGTGATTCTGTAATATTATTTGTGAATAATTAATTATTGATTTATATGATAAGGAAAGTATTCATTTTATGTGGATATAGATAGAAAATTTTTTAAAGTGACAATTGTTGAAAATCGATATTTTATCTTTTTCTGATAAAATAATTCATTTTAATATATTATTATATTTTAATAATATAATAATGATGTTATTTTTACAACGAATGTGGGATATATGAGTATATGAAGAGGAAGAGTATTTTTGTTGCAATAAATACTAAAAACATATTGAACATGTTGGTGGACCCATTTTTTGATTGAAATTTGATTATAGCCTGTAAAATTGTCCGTTTATGGATTTCGGTCAATTTCTGTTTAGAATTTGGAAAAACTTTCTTCTGCAAAGTTGTAGAGAATTGAATTTTCTATAAAAACACGCAAGATTCGAATTTTCTGACAAAAGGACTATTTATTATGAATTATTAAAGTTCTAAAGTTACGAAACAATTGATTTTTGAAAGTTTTAATTGTTTTAAATGTAAAAAACATTTTTTTGATGGTTTTGGTTAAGATGTGGCTGATGTTTGGACTAATTGGGTGCGTAGGAAGTTTAAGAAAAAATATATTATATTTTATTAAATTTTCTGATTTGGTGTTCTAAGTATTTTCCTATAAATAGGGTGTTTAGGTTAGAATTAAAAATCACACCAGAAATTAAAGATTTCTCTCTTTCTCTCTCTATTATATCGAGCGTATTTTGTGAGTATTTTAGTACTTCGAGTATTGCTATACGGTGCAAGTTATTTTAGCACTATATTCAGTATTCCAGTCAGAAGTACTATTCTTTCTGAGGTAAGGAAGATTATTTTCTTCATAAATGATATTATTTCTTCAATATCATTATGCCGAAATATTGGTTTGAATTTTTATCAAATTTGAAAATTTTTCATGTCGGGGTTACTATTCACGAAGCATGATGATGTTTTTTTGTGAAATTTCTATCTTTTGGCACTATTCACGAATACGACACTATTCATAGAAAAATTAAATTTTTGTTTTTCGTCCAAAATATCTATTATGGATACTAGCTTTGATTGTATCCATGTTTTGATCATTCTTGAATTTTATTCCACTATGATTATTTATGATGTATTTTTGGACATGGAATAGCTGAAGTACGAATTTTTAATATTTATTATTTTGTTTCACTGGATTCGTTTTCTTAAAATATTTTTCATCATCCTCAGTCCTAAATGATGATATAACTGAATATCTTTGGCCTGTAGTGCAAATATGAATGATTTCTGATAAATATATTTGGCCAGTAGTGTGAAGATGAACATGTGTTTAGATGAACATGACCAACTGATGAATATCTTTGGCCAGTCGTGCAAAGATGAACTGTTGATGAATATATTTGGCCCGTAGTGCAAAGATGAATTTATCAGTATGATTATGAACAGGAACTGTGATTGGTATAACTATGATCTTTGATGTTTTAGGTGATGAAAATTAACTTTGTCCTGGATGAGGAAAGGAATTTAGAACTACAATTACGATTATGAGTTATACATGTGATTGTGGACATGAATTGTTGATTGATATTACAGGGATAAAACATTGTTGGTGGACTTTTAACATGGTGAAGATAATAGATTTTATGGTCTATTTGACTCTTCTAATGGATTGCTCATTCCGCTGCAACTATGGTTGAAATTTTATCATCTATCATATGTTCTAAATCTCTGATTTATTATTGATGAAGGCTATTGATAATTTAATTATTTTTAGTCATGATATTCTTTACTGAGCTAGTTGTGCTCACCCTTTTGCTTCACAATTCCTTTCAGGTAATAAAAGTATAGCTGGGTCGAGTGGGGGATAGCGAGAGAATAGAATGGTGGTCTGTAGATGTTGAAGGTGAGGTGAATTTAACTTGGAAGGGTGTTTTGCCACTATTATACAAGATGTCTAACGACATACAACCTCGTGTTATCATAAGACAGGGTTGTGCTCATCCACTTGCTGAGTATATTTACAAGCATTACCTATATAATCTTGGTGTTTGTTTGGAGTTTAATTCCCAAATAGAGACAGTGGATATAATGATATGTCAAGAGAAGATTCATCATTGAGAAGAATATGATAGTAATCTTTTCATTTTTCTATGGGGTCTATTGGGTCAACCAAGAATAATTCTGTGACCATATGATATCTACCATAACCCAGACGCATGGCCTCCCATGTATGAAGGTTTCCTTGAGCACTTCCCAAAAATTTCAATTTCTAAAACAATTTTCAACTATACCTTTATGTAAGGTGTCATTATGAGGTTCTGTCCACGGTTGGGACATGAGTCACAGTTGGTATATATTTGTATTTAAACTCACAGTTTAAATGTTGTTGTATTTTGCACGACAATTGTTGTAATAAAGTTGTAGTTGTTTTCTGTACCACGTATTTGACGACTCAGAATGGGTTGGATGGAATGGACATATTTTGGGGTTGTTACATTATACCTTTTTAATTATTTTTTTCCTTTTTTACCTCTATAACTTTATATATATATTGTTGTTTTTTTATCTTTCTACTTAATCATTTAAATTTTATAAAATTTTAATTTTATTACACATAATTTACACGTGTTCTACGGTACTAATATATAGATGTTATACGTATATATGATAAACACAGATGTAAAAGCATGTGATGACATTACAAGGTTCTCATAATCGGACGATTAATCGAACCGAAAAAGCTACCGAATGGATAGGTCACTCGTCTAACCAGTGGTTGAACCGTTATTGACCTAGTGAAGTCATTAATATATAAAAATATATATTATTAATAATTAATAAAAAATTTAAAAATCTATTTTTTATGAACTAAAACATAATAAAGATGAGTTACAATATTAATAAAAGTGGTTAATTTTAATATTATATTTTTTAATTAAAAAATAAATTAAAAATCGGGTCAACTTGATTAATTAATCATGTGACGCCCCCAAAATAGGTATACAACACCCATTCTGAGTCGCCAAATACATGGTACAGAAACAACTACAACTTTATTAATACAATATAAAAACTGTGAGACTAAATACAAATATTGTCATCTAGACAATATCCACACTCAAATAAGTCCTCATTATAATTATTAATACACTATTTTATAGAATAGTGAGGACTACTACAACCACTTCTAGAACCATCATTCCACACCCTGACTAGTACTCGCTACATTCTCGCCTCCTGAGAAGAAAAATTGAACAACAAGGAAAAGGGTGAGCTCAACTAGCCCAGTAAAGAACATTATGACTAAGATAACATAGAACAAATTATCGTTAGTCTTCAACAGGAAAAAATCTAATAGAATACAATAGACAACCAGTTTTAAATCAACAACTGCAGTGGAAACAACAATTCATTAGAAGAGTTAAGTAAAGAATGCAAACTACTATCTTCTATATATGAATTTAAAAGTTCATCGTCGACATTTTATCCCTGTAACATCAATCAATATATATCTGAAATCAAATATTCATCTTTGCACTACAGGCCAAAGATATTCATCAGTTGGTCATGATCATCTAAACACCTATTCATCTTTGCACTACGGGCCAAAGATATTAATCAGTCGGTCATGTTCATCTCAACACCTGTTCATCTTTGCACTACGAGCCAAAAATATTCATCAAAAAATCATTCATCTTTGCACTACAGGCCAAAGATATTCAGTAATATCATCATTTAGGACTGAGGATGATGAAAAATATTTTAAAAAAAATGAATCTAGTGAAACAAAAGAACAAGTATTAAGGATTCATACTTTAAATAATCCAAGTTCAAAAATACTTCATAAATAACCAGATTAAAGTAAAATTCAAGAATGAAGATCAAAACATAGATTCAATTAAAGATAGGAATCATAACAGACAATCTTGAACACGAAAAAGAAAATTTAATTTTTCTGTGAATAGTGCCGTATTCGTGAATAATGCCGTATACGTGAATAGTAACTTCGACACTAAAAGATAGAAATTTCACAAAAAATATCATCATGCTTCGTGAATAGTACTCGTGAATAGTAATTCGTGAATAGTAACTCATAAATAGTAACTCGTAAATAGTAACCCCGACATGAAAAGTTCCAAATTTGATAAAAACGTTCACCAATATTTCGACATAATGATATTGAAGAAAATAATATCATTTAAGAAGAAAATAGCATCCCTTACCTCAGAAAGGATAGTACTTCTGACTGATATACTGGATATAATGCTGAAAGAACTTGCACCGTATAGCAATACTCAAAGTACTAAAATACTCACAAGAATACGCTCAATATATCGAGAGAGACAGAGAGAGAAGATTTCAGTTTCTGGTGTGATTTTTAATTCTAACCTAAGCACCCTATTTATAGGAAAATGCTTAGAACACCAAAGCCGAAAATTTAATATAATATTAATATATATATATATATATATATTAAAATCCTACGCACACCAAATCAGATCCAAATATCAGCCACCAATAGTCAACTAAATAAAAAAAACGTTTTTCTTAATTAAAATAATTAAAACTTCCAAAAATCAATTATTTCGGAATTTCAGAACTTCAATAATTCATAATAAATAGTCCTTTTATCAGAAAATTCAAATATAGCGACATTTTATAGGAAATTCAATTATCTACAACTTTGCAGAAATTTTTTTTTCCAAATTCCAAACAGAAATTGACTGAAATTCATAAACGGACGATTTTACAAGCTATAATCAAATTTCAGTCAAGAAATAGGGTCCACCGACACACAAAACATGTGTTAATCATTTAATGCAACAAAAATATTCTTTCTCTTCATACACTCATATATCCCACATTCATTGTAAAACTATCTCCATTATTATATTATTAAAATATAATAATAAATTATTTTATCAGAAAAGATAAAATATCATTTTTCAACAATCGTCACTTTAAAATTTTTCTCCATCTATATCCACATAAAATCAATATTTTTCTCATCTTATAAATCAATAATTAATTATTCACAAATAATATTACAGAATCACAGTACTGACAAACAGGCCGTTCTCAAGAAAGAGGGGGCTTTCCAATAAGAATTTCTCCTTACTGGCGCGCAATTAGGTGACCAAACCTCTCCTTAGACAGAACTTTACAGACATTGCCAATAATATTATCTAATAATATTAATCAGATAATATGAATTATTGCTTTGATACTAGAAAATACTGTGTAGTGACAATTATTGAAACATAGTAATATAAAATATCAACGCAGCAATTATTGAATCAATAAAATAAAATACTGAACAATAACTACTGTAACAATTATTGAGTAGTGTCTTCTTACATAAGAATCAATAATTGGTGCAATACCGTGTGCTACTGTGCAACAACGCGTATTACTGTGTTTTAACCACATGGTATTCCAACAGTATTAACGGTAACAACTGCGCCGTTATTTATAAACAACTTATACTTGTCGTTTTCTTCATTCAATCGCTTTCCGTTATGGGCCCACACAAGGCTATGCCGTCGTACGAATATTTCTCGACAGTAAGAATATTCCACGACCAAACGAATATTTCCCGACAACAATGAGTATTTTATAACCACTTACTTATTTAAAATATTTGGGAATTTTACCCACAACTAACCACATTAATCAAATCAACTCTTACTATTTCAAAATAATAAATAGAGGAAATTAAATTTCATTTATTAATAATTTGGGGTCTTACAAATCGGGTCTACCGGTTGAACCGGTGGTCAACGGTCCAACTCGAATTTTGACCAAAATCGAGTCATTGATTCAAATCGGACATAAAAACAGATCAATTCTAATTTTTACTAGTTCACTCGTCGATCCGATTTGAATTTTAAATTAACGTAATAAAATAATAATTATTTTTTTCAAATATTAAAATTTACGTAAAACAAACTTATTATTACAATTTAAACGAATCTTATTACTCATATAAAAAAGTATTAAAAATTATATTAATTATTTTTCTCATATATTAAACTAAACATAAGTCACACTTAAACATAATTATTTACAGTAAAAATGACAGATGTTACTAAAAAAAGAAAAAATATATTAAAAGAATTTTTTTTACAAGATAGAGATAGTAATAAATATAATTATATATTTTTATTTAACATTGCATAAAAACAACGTCAACTATATACTAAAAAAATATAATCAAAATCATAAACATCTCAATTTTTTATATATACTCAATAAAATTTAACATATAAAAAATTATAATATGAAACTAAAAATTCAAATAATATTTTTTGTTGTTAAGCACAAAAAACTAAACTATCAATATACTCAATCACTCTAATTAGAATAGTTTCATTAATAATTTAATTTAATTTTTTTAATATTTGTATCACTTATCCACAAATATGTGTTAATTAAACTAAATTAGTTTTTTTACAAGTTACCAACAATTTAAATGAGATAGTTTTAATTACAAATAAAATTATAATTAAAATGTATTGTATTAAAAAAAGGATAATTAAACACATATATATTATTTAGTAATTAAAATTTGATAAAACACAAGGGTAAATATATAATTTTATATATTTAATCAACCCTAAAAACTTGCAGGGGTACTAACTGTTACTTAAGAAACTAGAGGGGAGGTGAGTGTTATTATGATTATCTAGAGGGGGTGTCACTGTATTTTACTCTATCTCAAAATGGGTAGAAAGAGTTTTTGGGTTGCGCAGTTATGTGTTTGGCTTGAGCCGACCCTCGAAAGCTTTGGTTGACTCATTCGATCAACAACTGTTGTTGAAGGTGGAGACACGAAGGCGGACCTAGTAGGCTGCTAGTACCACAATAACAAGGGAAAACAAAGTTTTTGAGTTGTAGGTGTTTCGTCTGACGGGAATGTTAGGCATTTAAGTAGGAGAGTTTGTAATACTAATTTCTCAATCCATTGTACATAATAAGTAAGATATTTGGGTATGTATATAAAGATTCAAGCTGTTATCATTAGTACATTTACTCATTATCTTTTGAGTGAGCATGTAATAAATTAAAATGATTCAATAAGATATTATTAAGAAAACTTATTAAAATTATTATGGTATGATTTGATTTAGGTTGAACACATTGAATGTTTTTTCCTTGGGGGCCTACGGCTGTGGACATTTGACAGTGAATATTTTGGACTTTACAAGGCATTAATTGGGCAAGTCTATATGCATTTGGTCAAAATAGCCAACCAGGCCATGTTAATGGTCCCTGCCAGTGCCAGCCTAATAGTTTAGAAATTTAAATAAAATTAATTATTATTTATATAGCTTAAGGTTAATGTTAATTATGGAAAGCTAGAAATGTAATTATATGTAGTAGTATTTATTTTTCTATCAAGTGTTTTATATCCATTCATTTAGGTCTCAGCAAAGCAATGCTTCTTCACTCACAGCATTCATTATTAATTAATTGTGCCAAAACTAATCAATTAATAGTATAATAAGTGGACGGAGCATATACCAAAAAAAATGTATCAGAGCCAGGTTTCGATCCTGGGACCTGTGGGTTATGGGCCCACCACGCTTCCGCTGCGCCACTCTGATTTGTTGATACATTGTAAAACTTTTTCTAATATATACTCATTTCCTGTCTACCAACTAACAAGAAAGACACTTTTCAAATTAAAGTTTGTTGAACTACGTGATAATTTTAAGAGTATTATTTGCTATTTTCATATTTTGTGTCTTATCAGCCTCAATGAGCTTTACATCAAGCGTAATAAATATTTTATGAGCTCTACACGATAATTATTAAGGACACAAAATATAAATAGATGAAATTATAAAATATTATAATATTTGCATAGATAGAGTTTTTATGTCTTTTATTATTATTATTATTGTTTTGAAAAGCAAATGGATTTCATTCATTAAAACAGATGACGGATGAAGGTTTGGATTAATTAATGAATAAACAGATGACGGATGAAGTATTAATTAATACTCCCTCCGTCCCAAATTAACTGCTCAATTTTGACTTTTTTTAGTCAAATTGACTATTTTTAGAATTAATAATTAAGCATATATAAATATATTTCTAAAATTATAAAAATTAGGATTAGTAATAAATTGTATATACTTTCTTTTGGTTATAATCTATTCACCTATATTTTAGCAAAAATAGTAAAAAGATTAATTTTAAAAATGGTCAATTTAACTTTAAAAAGTCAAAACTGAGCAATTAATTTGGGACGGAGAGAGTAAACAGATGACAGATGAACTTCAAATTCCTATTACATGCATGCATCAATCAATATTAAAGCTATATATATATATATATTCGAAAAACGTGCCTTTAACTTCACCTATGCTAAAATGATGGAAATGTTGATGTATAGGCCAAGATATTAAGTTACCTTTATTTTTGAGTATACTTTATGTTGTTATACTCCTACATGTAATCATGTCAATAGGATTCAAATAAGAAATACAAATAATATAACAATCAATAACCAAAGGCAAACAAAAAGATGATATATATATTATAATGATATCGTTTTTGTTAATTGAATACACTTTCTCCATATAAAAAGATATTTATAATTTTTTAAATATTATTATTATTATTATAAAGAATACGAGTGTCCGTTACTTCCCATGTCCTCATAATAAAATGATCTTCTTATTTTTTTATAAAAGAAAAGTATTGGCGTATTGTCAAACATAATTTTATTCTTTTATATTTGGTATACATTAAAACCTCAATAAATAAATGTGGTTTGATAAAGTAATAAGCTCATTTAGATAATCTCGATCCAAAGATATTTATTTATATAGAGGTTTTACTATAATTGCGGAGATGTATAAAAATGTTCATACTTCTCAACTCATTTATAAAACACCAACTTTAAAGAAACAATAAACTTCACAATATTGTCATTAATACCATAACAATTAACAGTGATTTAAATGAATTTGTGGACCGACACACAAAACACAAAACATGTGTTAATCATTTAATGCAACAAAAATATTCTTTCTCTTCATACACTCATATATCCCACATTCATTGTAAAACTATCTCCATTATTATATTATTAAAATATAATAATAAATTATTTTATCAGAAAAGATAAAATATCATTTTTCAACAATCGTCACTTTAAAATTTTTCTCCATCTATATCCACATAAAATCAATATTTTTCTCATCTTATAAATCAATAATTAATTATTCACAAATAATATTACAGAATCACAGTACTGACAAACAGGCCGTTCTCAAGAAAGAGGGGGCTTTCCAATAAGAATTTCTCCTTACTGGCGCGCAATTAGGTGACCAAACCTCTCCTTAGACAGAACTTTACAGACATTGCCAATAATATTATCTAATAATATTAATCAGATAATATGAATTATTGCTTTGATACTAGAAAATACTGTGTAGTGACAATTATTGAAACATAGTAATATAAAATATCAACGCAGCAATTATTGAATCAATAAAATAAAATACTGAACAATAACTACTGTAACAATTATTGAGTAGTGTCTTCTTACATAAGAATCAATAATTGGTGCAATACCGTGTGCTACTGTGCAACAACGCGTATTACTGTGTTTTAACCACATGGTATTCCAACAGTATTAACGGTAACAACTGCGCCGTTATTTATAAACAACTTATACTTGTCGTTTTCTTCATTCAATCGCTTTCCGTTATGGGCCCACACAAGGCTATGCCGTCGTACGAATATTTCTCGACAGTAAGAATATTCCACGACCAAACGAATATTTCCCGACAACAATGAGTATTTTATAACCACTTACTTATTTAAAATATTTGGGAATTTTACCCACAACTAACCACATTAATCAAATCAACTCTTACTATTTCAAAATAATAAATAGAGGAAATTAAATTTCATTTATTAATAATTTGGGGTCTTACAAATCGGGTCTACCGGTTGAACCGGTGGTCAACGGTCCAACTCGAATTTTGACCAAAATCGAGTCATTGATTCAAATCGGACATAAAAACAGATCAATTCTAATTTTTACTAGTTCACTCGTCGATCCGATTTGAATTTTAAATTAACGTAATAAAATAATAATTATTTTTTTCAAATATTAAAATTTACGTAAAACAAACTTATTATTACAATTTAAACGAATCTTATTACTCATATAAAAAAGTATTAAAAATTATATTAATTATTTTTCTCATATATTAAACTAAACATAAGTCACACTTAAACATAATTATTTACAGTAAAAATGACAGATGTTACTAAAAAAAGAAAAAATATATTAAAAGAATTTTTTTTACAAGATAGAGATAGTAATAAATATAATTATATATTTTTATTTAACATTGCATAAAAACAACGTCAACTATATACTAAAAAAATATAATCAAAATCATAAACATCTCAATTTTTTATATATACTCAATAAAATTTAACATATAAAAAATTATAATATGAAACTAAAAATTCAAATAATATTTTTTGTTGTTAAGCACAAAAAACTAAACTATCAATATACTCAATCACTCTAATTAGAATAGTTTCATTAATAATTTAATTTAATTTTTTTAATATTTGTATCACTTATCCACAAATATGTGTTAATTAAACTAAATTAGTTTTTTTACAAGTTACCAACAATTTAAATGAGATAGTTTTAATTACAAATAAAATTATAATTAAAATGTATTGTATTAAAAAAAGGATAATTAAACACATATATATTATTTAGTAATTAAAATTTGATAAAACACAAGGGTAAATATATAATTTTATATATTTAATCAACCCTAAAAACTTGCAGGGGTACTAACTGTTACTTAAGAAACTAGAGGGGAGGTGAGTGTTATTATGATTATCTAGAGGGGGTGTCACTGTATTTTACTCTATCTCAAAATGGGTAGAAAGAGTTTTTGGGTTGCGCAGTTATGTGTTTGGCTTGAGCCGACCCTCGAAAGCTTTGGTTGACTCATTCGATCAACAACTGTTGTTGAAGGTGGAGACACGAAGGCGGACCTAGTAGGCTGCTAGTACCACAATAACAAGGGAAAACAAAGTTTTTGAGTTGTAGGTGTTTCGTCTGACGGGAATGTTAGGCATTTAAGTAGGAGAGTTTGTAATACTAATTTCTCAATCCATTGTACATAATAAGTAAGATATTTGGGTATGTATATAAAGATTCAAGCTGTTATCATTAGTACATTTACTCATTATCTTTTGAGTGAGCATGTAATAAATTAAAATGATTCAATAAGATATTATTAAGAAAACTTATTAAAATTTATTATGGTATGATTTGATTTAGGTTGAACACATTGAATGTTTTTTCCTTGGGGGCCTACGGCTGTGGACATTTGACAGTGAATATTTTGGACTTTACAAGGCATTAATTGGGCAAGTCTATATGCATTTGGTCAAAATAGCCAACCAGGCCATGTTAATGGTCCCTGCCAGTGCCAGCCTAATAGTTTAGAAATTTAAATAAAATTAATTATTATTTATATAGCTTAAGGTTAATGTTAATTATGGAAAGCTAGAAATGTAATTATATGTAGTAGTATTTATTTTTCTATCAAGTGTTTTATATCCATTCATTTAGGTCTCAGCAAAGCAATGCTTCTTCACTCACAGCATTCATTATTAATTAATTGTGCCAAAACTAATCAATTAATAGTATAATAAGTGGACGGAGCATATACCAAAAAAAATGTATCAGAGCCAGGTTTCGATCCTGGGACCTGTGGGTTATGGGCCCACCACGCTTCCGCTGCGCCACTCTGATTTGTTGATACATTGTAAAACTTTTTCTAATATATACTCATTTCCTGTCTACCAACTAACAAGAAAGACACTTTTCAAATTAAAGTTTGTTGAACTACGTGATAATTTTAAGAGTATTATTTGCTATTTTCATATTTTGTGTCTTATCAGCCTCAATGAGCTTTACATCAAGCGTAATAAATATTTTATGAGCTCTACACGATAATTATTAAGGACACAAAATATAAATAGATGAAATTATAAAATATTATAATATTTGCATAGATAGAGTTTTTATGTCTTTTATTATTATTATTATTGTTTTGAAAAGCAAATGGATTTCATTCATTAAAACAGATGACGGATGAAGGTTTGGATTAATTAATGAATAAACAGATGACGGATGAAGTATTAATTAATACTCCCTCCGTCCCAAATTAACTGCTCAATTTTGACTTTTTTTAGTCAAATTGACTATTTTTAGAATTAATAATTAAGCATATATAAATATATTTCTAAAATTATAAAAATTAGGATTAGTAATAAATTGTATATACTTTCTTTTGGTTATAATCTATTCACCTATATTTTAGCAAAAATAGTAAAAAGATTAATTTTAAAAATGGTCAATTTAACTTTAAAAAGTCAAAACTGAGCAATTAATTTGGGACGGAGAGAGTAAACAGATGACAGATGAACTTCAAATTCCTATTACATGCATGCATCAATCAATATTAAAGCTATATATATATATATATTCGAAAAACGTGCCTTTAACTTCACCTATGCTAAAATGATGGAAATGTTGATGTATAGGCCAAGATATTAAGTTACCTTTATTTTTGAGTATACTTTATGTTGTTATACTCCTACATGTAATCATGTCAATAGGATTCAAATAAGAAATACAAATAATATAACAATCAATAACCAAAGGCAAACAAAAAGATGATATATATATTATAATGATATCGTTTTTGTTAATTGAATACACTTTCTCCATATAAAAAAGATATTTATAATTTTTTAAATATTATTATTATTATTATAAAGAATACGAGTGTCCGTTACTTCCCATGTCCTCATAATAAAATGATCTTCTTATTTTTTTATAAAAGAAAAGTATTGGCGTATTGTCAAACATAATTTTATTCTTTTATATTTGGTATACATTAAAACCTCAATAAATAAATGTGGTTTGATAAAGTAATAAGCTCATTTAGATAATCTCGATCCAAAGATATTTATTTATATAGAGGTTTTACTATAATTGCGGAGATGTATAAAAATGTTCATACTTCTCAACTCATTTATAAAACACCAACTTTAAAGAAACAATAAACTTCACAATATTGTCATTAATACCATAACAATTAACAGTGATTTAAATGAATTTGTGGACCGGACGAAGTTATTACTCCCTCCATTCTTTTTAATTAATGTTAATTTGTCTGTCGATCAAAATAGAGATAAAATTTCAATGTTGTCATTTTAAATTTTATTAGAAATATTAAAAAAAGAAATTAATATTTAATGTAGAAATGATATAAAATATTAAGTTATTAAAACTTCTTTAAAATAAATAAATGACATAAAAAGTAACATATTCTACTCTTTAAATGGATCGGACGGAGTATTAAATATGATAATTTTATTTAATAAACAGTCACACTGAATAACTGTACTATCCAAATATTTACTGCCCCCGTTCAATTTCTTTTGAAAAAAATAATGTTCAAAATTACCGTTTTGTGTTTTGTAAGAAGTATATTTAATTATAAATAATATTGTTATTATCACATAAAAAAATCATATAATGTTCACGTACGAACATACATAATTTATTTATGATGATATTGTATTTGGATAAATTTGATTAGATTTAGACTTGAGATTTATTTCGGACTCGAGTCAACTTTCGAAAACGATTCATTGTATTGAACTAGTGAGTTAAGACTTTGTTTAAATGTATTTTGTTAAATTTAAATTTAAAAATTAACCCAAAATTTATTTGGGACTCAAAATCACTCTTGAAAACTTGCGTCGGGTGATCCAATTAGATTAACAAAAAATATGGACACGAAGAGACAAAAATATGTGAAGCGTATGCTATGAATTTGATTCTATTTGACCCGATTGTTACACCCACGATCCAGATCATCACTATAATTTCGGCCAATTATTTTTGTGGGTGGGTGCAATTTTCAACCAATTCAGTATCCACTATCGGATCTCTCTCTATCACACGCGTATACACACTACAAACATTTTTGTCAGTCTTTCTGACCTTGTAAGCAAACAATTGAAAAGATGAGGACCCATCAAGATAAACCAGTATTTAAAGGAACCTCCAATATTAGTTTATTCTTCAAAGTACAAGGCAACACTGCTCCATTTTTCTCTTTTTAACAGATTAGATTAGACCATATGAGATCACTTAACATGGGAAACACTGCTCTTTTATTCAACATAACATTGTCGATCTACATTTTATTCAGCTTTGCGGTAACACAATCGGCCCCTGAAAGTGCTTTAGTCACAGAGCTTCCTGGGTTCGATGGAACTTTCCCTTCCAAACACTATTCTGGGTATGATTACTCTTTTTACGGTTTTATATTTAAGTTATTTTTCTTTTTAATTGATTAGTTTCTACCTATGTTTCCTCCACTTTTCTGGGTTTTCATTTGTAGGTACGTGCCAATAGCTGGAACTAGCGGGAAGAAATTATTTTACTACTTTGTTCTTTCTGAAAGAAATCCACTAGAGGATCCAGTGGTTCTCTGGCTCAATGGCGGGCCGGGTTGCTCCAGCTTTGATGGATTCGTATATGAGCATGGTATGCACAACGCCATAATATGAGTTTCTCTCTGTAATTTAATGTAGTATCATATAATGTTGATAAGAATATAACGATAAACTGGTCTATTTCTGACTCCTATAATTCACTATTCTGGGTTAAAGAAAGAAGATTGATTGAAATTTGAAATCTTGTATTTATTATATTGACTTATTAGAACTACTTTATTGAGTTGAAGTGGACATATTTCCTATATTTGGAATGATTTTCATCACTAAATGTTTCCTGTTATTGTTCCATTTCTCTTCATTTATGTAGTTTAGATCCTTTCAGTACTTGTGAATTTGATTACTGTGGAATGAAATACATAAATCCACTCAATTTTAGTTGCTTTTGAAAATTGAAATGAATCTTTTTTTTTTGTGTGTTTCTTATAACCATGATTTACTCAGTTTCCTTTCTAAAAATTATCATTTGGCTGTTCTTTTTTTCTTGTTCTTGTTCTTTTTTACTTTTTGGCCTAGGATAGTAGTTGCCTGACTTTTGATCCCTTACATCATCTGTTGTTATCTGAGGGCGCATTATATAATTGGGTTTTTTCCTTTATTATACTCCCTTTGTGGCATGAAAATAGTATCATTTACAAAAAAAAATTTATTTATAGTAGTATAAAATGATACATTGTCTTCAAGTTTGACATCATAACACATAGAACAAAGACACATCCTTCATAGTTGCAAATTTTGCTACGGAATACAATGCCTATAGATGGTGTACCAAGTCAACCACATGCTGTTACTCTAGTCGATTAGCTACTTTATTTTCTTAGACATTTTTCTTGGACTAATTTGTTGAAGAATATTTTGATTACATTCTTTAGGTCCCTTCAGTTTTGAAAAGGGAAAGTCACAGGGAAACCTTCCGAAGCTTCATCTCAATCCGTACAGCTGGTCCAAGGTTATAACTTATTTATGAATTAAACTGCATATATTTTGCTTATCTGTAGGTATTTTTCTCATTATTAAAGACATTTAATATTATTGGATAAATATTTACGGTTTTACTTAATTTTCAGTTTTGCATTCCATTTGTTTTCTTAATGAAATTGTATGCTGGTGACTATTACTTGCTAGGTTTCCAATATTATATATTTGGACTCTCCTGCTGGTGTTGGATTTTCATACTCAGGAAACAATGCTGATTACATTACTGGAGACCAAAAGACTGCTTATGACTCACATACATTTCTCCTCAAGGTATCTTTTGAATAAATGAACAAAGAAAATAAAAGAGCGTAAAAAGTTTGAATATTTTATTTTAGTGATTTTATATCCTGGAGTGTTTATTTTCTATAATCATCTGCTTGTGGCTAGTGGTTTGAGCTGTACCCAGAGTTTCTTGCAAACCCATTTTTTATAACTGGTGAATCATATGCTGGAGTATATGTTCCAACTCTGGCCTTTGAAGTTGTTAAAGGTATTTCTTCTGATATTTAAGCTGCATACATTCTGGGAGAAAGAAACCTAATTTGAAGTTATGGATCTTTTATAGGTATTGATGCCAGTGTAAAGCCTGTACTCAATTTCAAGGTATGTAATTTGAAACACTGTCCTGATCAATATTAAGTCTTTAGCTGCAGCCTTAATATGCTGTATACAGGGTTACATGGTGGGAAATGGAGTTACAGATGATGAGTTTGATGGTAATGCTCTTGTTCCGTTCGCTCATGGGATGGGGCTAATCTCAGATGATCTCTTTCAGGTGATTGGATTCTTTGGGTCTGATCATTGACATAAAAGATTACTTTTAATAAATTTGGATAAAAACTTTATACACCTCTCATACTATCTGCTATGAAGATGATGAGCATCTGTATCACTATAGTTGTTGCTGTTTGAAGATATTGATGTGTCATTACTTTTACAGTTTATGATCTGGTCCTAGAAAATTACTTTTGCTATTAAGGGTACACGATAGTTATATAGCCTAAATGAAAATTACGTGTGCTAGTTAGTTGTTCATAAAATTGGTGCTTTATTGATATCAACATCAAATTCAAAAGTAAAGCAGATTTACAAAGTTAACTTTCACCACCTTGTTTCACTGCAACATTTATCTGATACTTCATGCTACATGTGACAGGAGGTTATTACCGAGTGTAATGGAAATTATTATAATCCTGCCAGTGCCAATTGTGAAGACAAGCTTGTGAAAGTTGATGATGTAAGATACTACCTTCTACTCCCTCCGTCCCGGGATAAAAGTCCTGGTAGACTTTTCACGCATATTAAGAAGAGGAATGAAATGTCAAAATTGTCCATAATAATGTCATTAATTATTTCCAATGTAGGTGAGAGAGTGGCTTTCTAGTTTTTCAATTCAAAATATTTTCGGCACATAACTAATTATACTTATTGAATATGGAGAGAGAATTAGAATAAGAAAAATATGAGATATTTAATACTAAGGGTATAATAGGAAAATTGTGTAAAAGTTTGGTTATTAAAGGAAAGTGGACATTTAACACTCAAAATAGTAATAAGGACTTTTATCGTGGGATGAAGGGAGTATTATTTTAGAAAAGAGTTCTCAGATATATTGTTTTCTTACTTGTGGAATTTAACTAAACACAGGACATTGGGAATTTAAACATATATGACATTCTAGAACCATGTAATCATGGCACAGAAAGTAAGATTACAACTGGTTCCAAGAGATTGCCACAAAGCTTCAGGAAATTAGGTGAGACTGAAAGACCTCTTCCTGTGAGAACGAGAATGTTTGGCCGTGCATGGCCTTTACGAGCTCCAGTGAGAGATGGAATTGTACCAACTTGGCCACAACTTCTTAATAGCGGGAATGTCCCATGCACGGTAAATACTCATTTATTATCGAGAATGGGTTTTAGTCTGGTGGTCTTACAATAGTTTTTATTTTCATTTTTTTAAATTTTTATTAATTCACAACATAACATGTCTCTACCATGTGCCTCATTATGGCAGTTAATCCTCAACTTTTTAAACGATTAAATAGGTGTTCCTGTTTCATCTCTTCAAACCTGTTGTCATCGACAACCTGGGAGATTTCCATCTTTCTTATATATAAGCCCCTACTCCACCCTCCCACAGTTTTAACCTTTTGAAATAATGCATTCCAGTAATCTAGTTCAATTTTAAATTTGTTAAGAAAGCAATTTCACGTTACTTTTGCTTATGAATTAGAGAAGGTTTTGACATAGAAGGATGGAAGTCATGGTCTTATGAACACTCATCCTCTAAATCTTTAGGTCCATATATGTATCTCATTCTGCTTAGCTGTTTCTCATAAAATTAATTTTGTTTTTTATATATTTTATACATGATAAAGCAACTTTTCAAAAAGTGCATTCCATTTCCAAACAGGGCTTTCATTACAACTCAAAGAATCATTTTCTTATGTTTTTCTTGTTATCAAAGTGGGTGATATTTGATCATTTCAAAGAAAGAAATTACATCTCTATGAAAGAATAAAAAGATGTAGTTGGCCATCTTGATAAACAGTTTTCTAATAAAAGTCAGAAGCAAAACTCTTCTTTCCAAATAGTTTATTCAACTACTCATTGGGCACCAATGAATATACATTCCAGTTGAAATATAATTATGGGCTTTGTGTGTTCATGGGTTTCTGTAACCCAGTCCACTGACTCTTGTTTAATCTAGTCAAATGCTCTGTTCCTTTTCTCCATTGCCATAGTTTTGCATTTTTCTCTGCCTTTAATGATTGTCTACCTTGTTAGAATTAGTTTAAAAGCATTTTTATGACCGAAATTCAACATGCAGAATGATGAAGTTGCAACTTTATGGCTGAACAATGAAGCAGTTCGGAAAGCGATCCACGCTGAAAATGTATGGTTCACCATCTCAACTTCTGAATGTTTTTTGAAGCATTGATTTGACTCAATTTCCATTGATACATCAGGAAAGTACTTCTGAATGTTTTTTGAAGCATTGATTTGACTCAATTTCCATTGATACATCAGGAAAGTGTGGCTGGCACTTGGGAGTTATGCACGGGAAGAATTATATTTGACCATGATACTGGGAGCATGATCAAGTATCACAAGAACCTCACTTCCCGCGGTATTTGGGCACTCATATTCAGGTATATTTGCATCTATAATGTCATTGTGTACTTTTTTGCTTGGCTACATTAGTGTGGAACACTTATTACCAGCATTTAATGAACGGGGTACTGTTGTTCTGAATAAGGGCACGGTCTTAGATGTCTTGTGCATTCCACCGTAGGTAATGTTTTTCGTAGCCCTTCCCGTTTCGCATGTCCAATCAACCTTGTTCCTATTAACAACTTTACCTCTTATCCTTTGCTTGTGCATTACATTGTTAACCAAAAATGGCTAAGTGCTGTTGCTCAAGCAACAGTAAGAGTTCAGAATTTACGGCTGAAATTGGGTCAAAACTGATTGCATACATTCCTAAATAAAGCCAAAGATTAGGTTTTAAATGGGTGCTTCTCCCGAACCTCATGTTAGCATGTCACTCATTTGAGTACAACCTGCCTCTTTTATTGCTAACCCTTGCACTTGGGGCTTGGGAGGAAAAGTGGCCCTGCAACTACTTGGGATCTGCTGGCCGAGATATTCCCAAGTTCCATTCTAGTGCTTCTTACTATGCCATATCTACTGGGAAGTATGCCACTTTCAATGAAACAAGGCAAATTTACTATTTGATGGCTGCGTGACTCTTTCATATGGTTTTCCAGACAGCAACTAGCTTCATAATTAACACCCCTGTACACTGTAGATAGGAAGGTAGCCTCTATGGCACTGAATTGCTAAACACACATCTTCCAGTGTCTGAACCTATTTTCTCGTGGAAAGTGAAGAATATACTATATATCAAAAGAAATTAATGAAGTAATTCTGAAGAGAGAGCTAGGAATGTTTAGAGAAGGGAAAAAAAATTATTATGATGAAAATGTATAATCCTTGGACTTGTTTTTACAACATCATTTGATGGTTTAGTCTAGTATTCATGATTATTAATGCAAACTAAATTTTGTGGCAGTGGGGATCATGATATGTGTGTGCCTTACACTGGAAGTGAAGCATGGACAAGATCAATGGGATATAAGATTGTGGATGAGTGGAGGCCTTGGACTGCAAATGGACAAGTCGCTGGGTATTATGAGATTTTCTTGTCAATGTTTGGAATATTTTATCATTGTTTTTTGAGTGATTTATTAATGATTCTTTTAGGAGAGAAGGGGGGGAAGTAAAAGAGAGAGAAAACAAACAGAATGAAGACTCGAATTTCTAATTCCAGTTATTATATGTTGTTTACACAAGGCAAAATATTTGACTAATTTTTACAAATTTAATGGGGGGTGCAGATACATCCAAGGGTACGACAACAATCTGACTTTTCTCACAGTTAAGGTACATGGGCAAAATGGTCAATTTTTATAAAATTAAGTAGGCCTGATATTATTATTAAGCGAAGCTTGAATGAATGCACTGTAATGTTGGTGCAGGGATCTGGTCATACGGTGGCCGAGTATAAACCAAGAGAGGCATTGGCGTTTTATAACAGTTGGTTGAAGGGGGAAAGAATTTGAAACAGTTGTCCTGCGGAGAATGAGAAATAAGGAAGGAAGTATTTTAAAAGCCTACTCTTCTTCCTCTTCCTTCTTGGGTGAAGAGTAGAGTGATGATCATGATTCATGACATGGAAGAAGAAAACAGACTTTGATATGTAGGCTAGCATTTGCGATGTTATTAACTGATAATTAGAGTAGTATACAAAATCTGTGTGGATAGGATATATAAAAGAATCCTTCTTGAAAAACTAATGTTAGTTGGTGTAAATGTTTGTTTTCCCCCCTTATTCGTAGATCAGGGTGGGTGCAAATATTACTACTACTATATTTTATCATAGGCTTACGACTTGTGGGGTGGGGTATTAATTATTGTATCATGTATATGATATTACATTTAAACACATGGTGAGAATTAAATTTTATGATTAATAATTTTTGTTATATAATATATAATTATATTAATATTAATTAAATAAATTTAATTAATATGTCCTTCGACTTTAAAAATTAAATTAAATTATAGAGAGAGGGAGGGAGGGATTATTTGATTACTGTGTTTTAGACCAGACCACTTAAATATTATTTAAATACAAAACATAATCTACTCTCAATTTTTTCTAGGAAGAAAAAGAAAAGAATCCTATGCTATCCTCTGTGTAGGTAAGATAATAAACAAGAACAAAGATGGAGTACAATTGAATTCAATTGTGAATTTTGAACGGGGACCCTCCAGAAAATCTTAAAAGAGATAGATACTCCAGTCCAGATGAATTAATCTATCTATATAACTAAATAGGAGTACTAGTAAGTAGCAAAAAACAAAGAATCAAAAAGATGGCGACGATTTCTCTGAGTCTAAATCTTCCGCTTAACCAACACCGATTCGTCTTGTCCCATCAGTTACAATATCGTCTCTCTTTTGCTTCAAGCTTTTTCCCCTTCACCTCCGCATTTCTTCATAAATCTTCTTCTTCACACAACCAAACTACTCAAACCAGACGATCCGTACCGTTCCGACTTTTCGCTTTGAACAAATCCACTGACTCCCACTCCTTCGATATCGTTGTGATTGGTGCCGGAATCATCGGGTTGACTATTGCCCGTCAACTTCTCCTCCACTCGGATCTATCCATTGCAGTTGTCGACGCCGCCGTACCTTGTGCCGGCGCTACCGGTGCTGGTATTCTCTGTTTACTGTTGTACTGGATATGTAGTGACTAGTGACTTTAATCTCTATCAGAAACTTTATTTGGAAGTAATTTCAGTGCACTGGTTGATTGATTTGAAATATTTAGGTAATGAAACAGGAAATGTAATTTTAATTACTCGTAATGGTTTGACATTTACCATACTTGAACACCTTGAGTTTGGCTGTAAGTTGTATATTTTTTGAGTTTCACTCGTTAGTTTCTAGTTTTAGTTGAGCTTAATTATGTTTTTCCAAGCTCGATTCATGTAATTTTACCCAAGTATGTAATATAAGGTACGATAGTTTGAAGGAGTTTGTAAAATATTTATATGATTTGTATTTGATGGAGCATATACACACTTAAATTGAACTTGGACTAGTCTAGTTAAGTTTTTCTTAATTAATAGTCAGACCTTGCTTGGATGGCTCATTAGTGGAGTAAAATCGGGTCCTTAATGAGATTGAGTTCAGGTTGAGTTTCAAGCTGTACAATTTATGTATTTTCTTGCAAGGTAGAGTTATATGAAATATGATGTTATGATGGCTAATTTAAGGTTGTACAAGTATACGTTTCTTTTCCTGAAGCCTGATTGGTTGTAGGATGTGTACACCTTTCTGATTGGCATTTGAGCCGGTTCCAGGGCAGGGCTACATATGGATGGTACACAAAACACCTGGGACTGATAAGTGGGAGCTAGCAACACGAAGCCGTAAACTGTGGGAGGATTTCGCTGAGAGCATTCAACATCAAGGATTGAATCCTTTAGACATACTGGGTTGGAAGAAGACCGGTGAGTTCTATTTTCTTGCTTATAGAAAAATATCTGGAATAGTGCAATGTACAAACAGAGTGAGAATGAAATAATATATAATCTCTGGTCTTATACAATATTGTGGGTATGCTAGTATTATCATTAGTTAACTCTATATTTTGGCAAGATAAATTGGCATTTATGCCCACTTTCAAACTTGCATTATTATAAATCTTCCTATAATGTCTTTGTCTTGTGTTATACTTTCTGATATAGCTTAATATGAAATGTTATTGATAGAGTAAACTCTCCACTCTAATCTTATTAACTGAATGTATTTCATATGATATGCTTGTGAAAGTTTAGTATTAGTTAAAGAAATTATTTTTAATCAACAGGGAGCTTGTTAGTTGGTAAAACAGCTGATGAATCAGTCATGTTAAAAAGGAGGGTGGAACAGCTATTTGAAGCTGGGCTAAAGGCAGAGTTCTTGTCTAGCAGTGATTTGCTGGTACAGGAACCTGCACTTATGCTTGAGAAAGAAGGTGGGGCGGTCTTTCTGCCCGAAGACTACCAGTTGGATGCACGACAAACAGTTGCATTTATTGAGAAGGTCCTTTTAAAGTTTCTCCCCTAACAACAGCCCATAGTTTACTCATTTTGGAAGTGCTTTTATGTAGATGCTATGCATTGACTGTATATTTACTTATTTAGTGTAAATTTGGTTCACAATTCACATGTAGGCTAACAGACAGTTTGCAACTGAAGGCAGATATAGGGAGTATTATCATGAGCCAGTGAATGGTTTGTTAAGGTTAGTTGTTAATTTTTTTATGGCTTAAATATAAATTATTACGGGTTAAATACACTTTTCCCCACTCTACTACTTTACAAATACATCACTGAAGTGAATTTTTTCTGCGGTCAACTCATTGAACTATAACTTTTTTATAAAAATTGAAATTTCCGTCTAAAAGTGTTAAAAGTTAACGGAATGTTTATGTGGCACCACGTCAGATGCTTAGATGGACACATCAAATGCTTAGGTGGATATTCAACAATTAAAAAACACAACAATTGTCAATTCTATAACAAATAGATAGCCAAAATATAAATCAAATTAATGTACATAACAAATAATTAAATTAATAATAAATACATTAATGTATAATTTTTACAAATATATTTATATAAATTATTGAATTCATATTATTTTTTTAATTTTTAAATATTTTAAGTTCATTTTAAAAATATTAAATTATCTAATATTTTGAAATGGAGGGATTATTATTATTATTACCATATTCCTTATTCCTTTTTCCAGATAAAAGAGAAAAAAAATAAAAATTTCATCTTCCTCGTAACCTCCATCATCCATAACCACCACCATCAACAACTCAATGGTAAAATAAACACCACCATCAACCAAGGATTCCGATGGTAAACTAAATTGCAGAACAAAGTACTAGTGAAATTAGGACAACCGAGGTCATGTAAATTTATTAAAAAACCAAATATTCAATCATGGAGGCATCTATTTGGGGGAAACTGAAGGGTTCTGGTTCAACAATTAGTTTATTATTGGTAAATCCAGAACACATGCTCGAATCTTTAGGGTTTGGATATTCAATCATGGAGGCATCTATTTGAGGGAAACTGAAGGGTTTGATGATGGGGGAGGAGTGAGTAAGCAACGGTCTGGGATTTGGGCCTTCTTCATCATCGAAAATTGAGATCTTTCATTGCAGCCTTCGCTGTTGTTGCTGTCGAAAGTGGTGTTGGTTGTGTTGGTTGTTGGTATATAGAAGTCAAAATCTAAGAGCACTAACAAAATGAAAAGAATTGATGGGATGGAGTGGTGTAAGAATAAATTAGTAGAAAGAAAATGGAAGTTGGTGTTGTTGCTGTCGATTTTGGTGTGTTGATGATGATGATGATTTGGGGCTAAGATGTGAAGGATAGAGACACGGATGAGAGAGACGAAGGCTAGAGAAAGGTTGAGATGTTGCTTTGAATATTTAGTTTTTTTTTTAATTTTATTTTCCATGCGGCAAGTTAACTTGACAAACACATGACATGGACACCACATCCCAATCACGTACCTTAATTCTGTTAAAAGTCAACTTAATTAACAAAAAATGTAACGGATTGTAAAAAAATTGTAGTTCAATGAGTTAATTGTAAAAAAATTCACTTCAGTGATGTATTTATAAATTGACCCCTAGTAGAGTGGGGAAAAGTGTATTTAACCCAAATTATTACCCTAAACTATTACTCTTTTTCCGCTTCAGTGATTCATCTTTCAATTTTGTCAAAATTAGATGATTAAACTATTAATTTTTTTCACTTTAGTTCAATTAAAACGTCATTCAGAAATTGAGGACGGGGCATACTGATGTGACAAATCAATCTCTATGTGTAATTAAAAAAATAGATTTTTGATGAAGTTACTTTCAATTATATTAGATTAAGGGACAAAAAAGTAAAAGAACAAACAATAAGATTTAAAAAATAACAAATATCTAATCTAACAATTTATAATAATTAAATAATATTTCAAAAAACAAACAAATTGCTCAATGGGTTCAACCATGTCAAGATCCATTACAAAATGAAATAAAAAAATAATAGTAAAACTAATAATGAAAACAAAATTAAAACAGACTAGATTCTCTCTCAAACCCAAATAGAACATCCTATATAAAATGAAAGAAAACTTCATGAGATAAAGTCCAACTCCTAGAATAGATACATACAAATCCAGCCACAAAATTAGTAATAAAAAACCCCATAAAAACCATCTCTGATCTATCACTTTTTGAAAGTCGAGTTGCACAACAAACCCAATCATCCATCAATCTAAATTGGTATGCTCAACAATCTACTCTATTTCTCTCTCTTTTTATACAACTAAGATGAACAATGGCACAATCAGAGGAGGAGAAGAAGAAGAAGAAGGAGAGCTATTTTTGAATCTCAGAGTTCTTAAGTCGCCGATCACAGGGAAGAAAAAGATGGGAGAATATCGTAAAAAAAATTT
This sequence comes from Panax japonicus, assembly GCA_020205505.1. Lineage (NCBI taxonomy): Eukaryota > Viridiplantae > Streptophyta > Magnoliopsida > Apiales > Araliaceae > Panax > Panax japonicus. Next base: position 76,027,125 of record CM035109.1, read on the forward strand.
CTCTATTTTTTTAAAAAAATTAGCTGCTTGTGTTTGATAACGGATGGGTGAGTGGCAGTGATAAGGTATGGTGGTCGTGGTCGATGATGGCCGATGGGTTCAGCATTGTGGTGGGACCTATGATGATTGAGATGAAGGAATTAACGGTGGCAATATTAATTATTGTGAGTTTGGGTTTTGAAGGTGATGAATGAGATTTGAGATGTGTTTATTATGTTATCGATTGATTAGGGTCTTTTCTTGGGATTACTCCGATCAGGAGGGAAGAGATTTGAATCTATAGATCATGGGAGAAAAGGATTGAAAGAGTTATTTTGTTTTGGTTTAATTTAATGTAAGATAAAAGATGGTTGGACAATTTTACCCTTCAATATACCATGAATTTAAAAAAAAATTGAAATAACTTTTTTAATGACATATAAGTTGGAGATGGGCCACTCAAGGATCCATGTCATCAATTTATGACATGGCATGTACAATTGGACGAATGTGAAAAAAATTAATAGTTTAATCATATAATTGACAAAATTGAAAGGTGAAAAAAGGGTAATATTTTAGGGTAGTAATTTATATTTAAGCCTTTCTTTATGGAACTAAATTTTTAATATTGAAACCGAATGGGAAATGTAATATTAATTATGGAAGGGTTCAGGAGCAAACATAACTAGTTTAATTGATGTTATACATGTTCAGATCTGGTAGCAGTGGAGAGGTCAAAGCTGTCCAGACTTCTAAGAATACTTTGACCAGTAGGAAGGCAGTTATATTTGCAACTGGTTGTTGGACTGGGTCTTTGATGCCTAACCTGATTAGGGACGCAACAATGGAATTTGCTGTTCCTGTAAAGCCTCGAAAGGTTAGAATCTAGTATGAGGAACCAACATGATTTCAAATTTCTAAATATTTTTGGCTTATATGCTTGATTGCTTAAGATCCCTTGTCTCTCCATGCCAAGCAGATTTGTATGTGCGTGCATTTCTACCTTATGATTTTTTCTTATTTTCCTTGCCCGTAACATGAAAAAAAACAAGTTTATTCCTTTGTTTGTGGGCTGCATTAGTCTCTTAACGAGTAACTTTTTTAGGATAAACAGATTTGAGTATATTGCTCCGTCCAACACTTGAATAAAGTTTCCTCTCTCCCATCCAATTATAATTCGTGTTGAATCATTCAACCTGAAACTAATTGGCATTGGCCATTGGTGAAGTAACTCGCATTGCCTATACGGCTATACACCATAGTGAAAACTTCACTTACCAATTCAGGATATCATATTCTCAAGAATCCCCTATATGTGTTTCCTAACTCGACCAATCATGGACAATGGAGTATGTGTGGGTTGATGGGTCCATCAAACACATTGACGAAAGTTCTACGGGATTATACTAAAGCATTGAACACAAAACCAATTGGTTTTAGGTGGAGTAGCTCATAGGGTTTATAATATGCTGAACTGCAAGGTCAGATGTGGTTTATTAAATCTCAACAATTCTCTTAGTGAACAGGAAAAAAGAATTCCGGGTTGAACACTTCTTTATATATTGGGACCTTTATGTTATTCCGTATGAACTTAATTTAAGCATAAATGTCAAAGATATATATGCATTCATCATTTCATCCTAAAAAAGGTTCATGAAAAAAAATCTTGGTTTGTCTAAGTTCACTTTTTTATTCACAAATTTGGTGAGTGAGACACTCTTCAAGTCTTCATTATGCACTTACTGTTGACCTGGTTTTACGCCTTTGTTTTGACGTGTTCCAACTTCCATAGACTAAAATATTGTGGTAATTGTGACGATTAAGTTGTTTGGAGATGTGCTTTCTTCATATTTCTTGGGCAATGAAGTAACCAAGGCAAGTATTTTCTAAGTCAAATAGCTACTTAGTAATCTTTCTACCCTGCTCATATTTTCAAGATTTTGTTACGTCAATCGACATTAGTTTGATGAATAATCTCAATGTTCCTTAGTTATGATCTACGTGACAGGGTCACTTGCTTGTGGTAGAGAATTTTGATTCCTTCAAGCTGAATCATGGTCTAATGGAGGTCGGTTATGTCAATCATCAAGCTGCAACCCTACAATCCTCTGCTTCTGATTCAGGACCCGTGCACCATACAGAAACTACGTCAGTTTCAATGACAGCCACCATCGATACATTGGGAAACCTTATTCTTGGTAAACTATTCTATATTTGAAGTTTCGTTGCTTCCCATTCTGTTTTTCTTCGGCAAAACTAATGATTTGGCCACCGAAGTTGACACGTTTTATTGAATACCCGATTGAACTTTTAATTTTTCAAATTAACTCATTGTACTAATTTTTATTTTCAAATTGGGTCATTCCGTTAAAAAAGTTGACAGACGTTAAAATATTGCTTATGTGGCGCTGACGTGGCAAAAAATAAAAAATATTGCTTATGTGGCAAATAAAATCAAAAACAGATTTTAAAAATAAAAAAATTAACATTTTAAAGTTTTAAAAATAACAAAAACATAATAAAATAACAAAAACAAAAAAATCAAAATATCTTTTCTTCTTCAACTAAAAAGATTTAACTATCTTGATTATTTGGCAAAAATCAGAATTTTTAAAAAAATAGATTTTTTTAAAAAACAGAATTTGTTAAAAAATAGAAATTTTTTAAAACAGATTTTTTTCAAAAATAGACTTTTTTAAAAAACAGAATTTTTTAAAAAATATACTTTTTTTAAAAACAGATTTTAAAAAAAACAGAATTCTATTTTTTTAAAAAAAAATCTGTTTTTTAAAAAAGTATGTTTTTTAAAAAAGTTCTGTTTTTAAAAAAAAATTTGAAAAAATTATATTTTTATAGAATTCTGTTTTTAAAAAAGTTCTATTTTTTAAAAAAATCTGTTTTAAAAAAAATCCCTTTTTTTAAAAAAGTCTGTTTTTAAAAAAAATCTGTTTTTAAAAAAAATTTGTTTTTAAAAAAATTATATTTTTTAACAAATTCTACTTTTTAAAAAAATTCTGTTTTTTGTCAAATAATCAAGATGGTTAAATCTTTTTAGTTGAAGAAGAAGATATTTTAATTTTTAATTTTTTGTTTTATTTTATTATGTTTTTGTTATTTTTAAAACTTTAAATGTTAATTTTTTATTTTTAAAATCTGTTTTTGATTTTTTTTTTGCCACATAAGCAATATTTTTTATTTTTTTGCTAACGTCTGTCAACTTTTTTTAACGGAATGACCCAATTTGAAAATAAAAATTAGTTCAGTGAGTTCATTTGAAAAATTAAAAGTTCATTCGGGTATTCAATAAAACGTGCCAACTTCGGTGGTCAAATCATTAGTTTTGCCCTTTTTCTTCTCTTTTTGTTTCTTGACTAATAAATATTACTTTTCTGCTGCTGTTTTTTTTATATTTTCTAGAAAGAAGAAAAGACAACCATCGAAATAAAAACTTTAGATTTAAATTATGTTAATTGCTTGACCAGGATCAAACGTTTTCAGATTCTGATGAGTAGAATGGCATTGAAATTGTATTATGTGCATGAGAACATGAGGATGACAAACAAAATCTGAGCTGAATAGTGTGTATATATTTATTGAGAGTGAGTAATGGCAATCAAGATATAGAAGCTAAAAATGTTTCTCATTAGTAGTACTCTCCGACCAAAAAATGCAGAATTTAAACAACCTTGGTTAATTTAGATAATAGTCGGGCAACAACTAAACAGATAGCAAAGAAGAGATTATGCTAGTGCATCTTCAATTCTTTATAAATGTTTTTTCTAACAAATTAAGTCACGATATTTCTCTTGGATAACCAGTTGTGCTCATTGATAACTGATGCTTTGGTCAGTTTTGTAATTTAACAAATTTAGGGTAAACAATGATATTATCATCAAATTTTGTTAGTATAATGTAAAATTGAAGATCCAACAAAAATATGCTGAAGCTGTATAACTCATAGATTAAGAGACTACCAAGGTAGCGTGCCTCACAGGTAAGGCTGTAAAATGAGCAAACAGTTCGGGCTCGATTCGTACTCGACAAAAAGTTCGATTCGAACTCGAGTCAAAATATAAATGAGTCAAATATGAACAAATTTTAAAGTTCGATAATTTACTCGAACCTCCTCAAATTGTAATTTTCTATTAATACTTGGATCTTATTCGTTCGAAAAGTTCAAACTGTTCGAGCTCGATTCGAGATCGTGCTCAACTCGGTAGCTGAACGAGCTTCAATTAAACCTTATTTTATACTCGATAAATTTTGTGAACCAAATCTGAGCAACTCAATACTTGATTCGACTCGGTTCATTTATACCCTTTCTCACAAGAATTCTACCTAAATTTTGGCACCATGAGACAACTACAGAATGAGTTAACTCATACGTTGGCCAATTTTGCCATTTTTTACTTCTCAATACAGGTAAAAAACTATTCCCAACTTTTGAGATGGTTGTGTTTTGTAAAAGCTCACTGTTAATTCAGAAGCTTACTATTACATGGTATTTTGATGCTAGTATGACTATTAATATCCGATTGTTTTATAGTTCATTTAAAGGATTATCCAGGCCATCTCTTCCTATGTCACTTGGATTGTTAATTAGTCGATAGTTTCTATTTCAATATCTCTGTCTCTGTCTAGTAGAAAATTATTATGTATTGTTAGAGTTTTTGTCAGATTTTTTATACACTGTCTTGGAATGGCTAATGTTTATTCACTCTTCAATATTCTTCAGTCTGATTGCTGTCTTTTCAGGGAGTAGCCGGCAGCTAGTTGGGTTCAGCACAGAAATAGATGAATCCATAATCAATCGCATATGGGAGCGAGCAGGGGTATTCTTTCCTTCTTTGAGAGAACTTTCTCTTGGAAATCTTAGTAAAAACAGGAAAGTGAGAGTAGGATTAAGACCTTACAGTAAGTGTGCAGTGAATAAAGAATAATTCTCATTTGTTAATGTGAATAATGAGTATTGATAAAATAGGAGATATGATGTTTATCACCTGTCAACTGATGTAATCATTTAATATTTTATATTGGTTTAGTGCCTGATGGGAAGCCAGTGATTGGTCCGGTTCCTGGATTATCGAATGTATTTGTTGCTGCTGGACATGAAGGAGAGGGGCTTGCTTTGGTAATTCTTATACTCATCTATCTTCCTCTGCTGCCAGATTTAAGTCTTCCAAAAATATATGCAGTTATTAATTTATTATGTGTAGCATGTAGTGAGTGATTTAGTCATTTTGGTATATATCTCTTACAGTACAAACCCATAATTGCACTAGTTTCTTACCTGTTCCAGAAGTAATATAAGAATCTTTTTTTAACATTTTCCAATTTTCATCAGGCTTTGGGAACTGCTGAGATGATTAGTGATATGGTGTTAGGAAATCCTTTAAAAGTTGATCAAGCCCCGTATATGCTGCGAGGTGCACGTTGTTGATTGCAGGCATGCAGGAGTGTTAGTTTAGGGCCATAAATAGATGTTAGAATTTTCTTATAAAGAATCCAATACCTCAACCTCCCGTGGCTACAATGTATGGATAAATCAGATTTATAAACTTTTTTCTTGAATAAACGGATATAATCTTATTATAGGGTAGATTCTTTGAATTTTTCTAGGCTGGCAATTTGGGTGAATCATGATTACGAGTAATCCTGTTTCGAAATTTATTTTATCTCAAGCGAATGGGCTAAATCCTAAATGAAATATGAAGTTTTGAATTTCTGGAGACTGAAGCATATTATTCTTCAAACTTGTTTCCAGGACTAATAATTTTGTTTGACAATGTGCTAGAATTTGGTGGCTCCTGCATAATATAGTTGTATTGGTTTGATGAAGCTTTCATTTCATAGTACCCAAAACGTGACTTTAATATCTCTACTATATTCATTAAAATTGAAAGTGATGATATTTCACTTAATTAAGAGCCGGGCTCCTCTTTATATGTAACTGGGGCAGTGACTGCAGATAATTGCGAATTTCTGATAAAAAATTACAAGGATCCATGCTGCGTTTATGGGCTGCCTGCTAGAATCCTCCTCCAGAGTCCTGATCAAAAGAAGAGGAAATTGGTAATCCTATTACACCACCCAAACACGATCTCTATATAATGATCAATTACTAGTCAAGAGAGCACTTTTGTCATACTAATGGAAGCTTTAGAGTGGTATAATCTTGTATTATTCAGAGTCCTTTATTCTTCGTCTTCAAAAAGATATAGAGTTCAAAGTAGCAGTGGGACATCGCTTCATTCCAAGTAATCACCAATTTACTGAACATGATTTTAGATCTCCCATTGTCTATCGAGTTAAAGCTAATAAGATGGAGTAGTTTTGTTTTGGGTGATCTGTAGATGATGAATCCAGTTAGTTACGAACGAGGCATATTTCTTCTCACACATAAATGGAATCTAAATAAACAAGAACAATATTAACAACCTAGAGCCGGATACTGGAAGGAAGGCTACGTACGTACGTACGGATGAAGATGTTCCAATTAATTTTTCAAATTGTTGGGTACCGGCGAAAACACCCCATGGCCATGGAATTAAGATGAGTGAATATAGAGTTAGTACTGATATGGAGTAATTAATACCAGTTGCCAGACCCAGTTGAGGCATGCACTTATGAGCACTAAGGTAGGTAGGTAGGTAGCAACATGAAATCATTTTTACATTACTGTGAAAATGATTATAAGCATACTAATTTTTCTTCTTCTATTTGTAGGCTGCAGAATTCGATACAAAGAGCCAAAATCATTACTGGTTTAACCAGTTCGAGCTGAAGGAGAAGAGAATGAAATCATGGACTTGGAATTTTAACATTTAAGTTATAGGGTTTGAGATTTAGAGTTTAAGGTTTATTCACCTTTATTTTGTATATACATAAATTTATATGGTTTAAACTGTTAAATTTGTTTCATAAAATTAGATATGTTTTTCCTTTTTGCTTATGTTCGTCTCAAAAGTGTCAGTGTAGTAGAGTGGAATGAAAATAAAGGCAATTAGTATTTTTACATTTATTTTTTATATTTTCACATTATCCTCTCTCAAATGAGCATACAGTGAGTGTCACTTTCATGTGATAAGAAATCATGTGAAAATAGCAAAAACACATGTAAAAATAGTGCTCCCCAAAATAAATCCATCTTCTCCTTGTTGATTGTGTTTTATCACATCTTATGTAACAAGGCAAATGAGTATAATTAGGCTATCTATAGAGTTCGATAAAACTCGGCTTAATTAAATTCGACTCAAAGTCGTTATATGAGTCGATATCGAATAAGTTTCTTTACCTAATTAGTTAAACAAACTAAGCTTGAACAATGAGTTGTCGAACTTGAGAAACAAGTCTAACTCATTTAAATATTAATTAATTATATTTTTATTTTATAATAATAAAGTCAAACGAGTTTGATTAGGCTCAACTCTTTTACGTCTTACTTACGTTGGAACTTGACTTTGTACACCAAAACTCTAAGTCTTGAGTTTTAATTTTATGCTTATGGTTATAGTGGTCCACTTAGTTGATGAGTTGTTAGTTTAGGGGATAGTGAACAAGTTCATGTTTTTAATAAAATTAATTTATAAATTGGCAAATTCATCCATTCGGAATATTTGACAGACATAATTTAAAAATAAAATTGGACCGAAGCTTGGTAATATACTAACACTAGCTGGGTCCCGTGCCTCCGGTTAGGGCTGTAAATGGTAACCGGAAAATTCGTATTCGTCCGCATCCGTATTCGAAAAAAAGCGGATATTATTCGTATTCGAAAAAAAACGGATATATCCGTATTCGGTTTAAAGGTATCCGTAAATAAACGGATACGAATACGGATATAGGCGTATTCGTATTCGATTAACATCCGTCCGTAAATATATCCGGCGGATACGGATATCCGGATTCCGATATCTGGAATCCGTATCCGAATAACTTATATATATATATATATATACACACACACACACACACACTTAATATTTACATTAATTATGTTATTAATTAATGTAAATTATTAATTAATAATTTACCTATATAAGTTGTTAATAAAATAATATATATATATATATATATATATATATATATAATATATGTATTTATTAATAACTTACATTCATTGATTAATCACTTACATTTATTTATATAAGTTATTAATATATACGTGTGTGTGTGTGTGTATATATATATATATATATATATATATATATATTAATAAATCATAACTTAGATTCATTAATTAATCACTTTAACTTATATTCATTAATTAATAACTTACATATACATTTATATATATATAAGTTATTATATATATACACACACATATATATTAATAACTTGCATTAATTAATTAATAACTTACATATATATATATATATATATACACACACACTCACATATTAATAACTTACATTCATTAATTAATCACTTACATTCATTTATATAAGCTATTAATATATATTTATATATATATATATATACACACATGTTTAAGGACAACGGTCGAGAGGCGGGAGAAATGGACAATATAATTTTATTGTTAAAATGTGTTAGGTCTGAATTAATTTAAAATTAATCTAGAAGGGAGAGTTAAATAAATTAATTCACGTTTATGAATTTTTGGGTGGAGATAATATTTATTACTTTCATTTGCCTAATTATTTAGAAAATAGAAGTCCAAATATGTAAAATAAGTTCAATGTCAATTTTGAATCAAGTTAGATTAACTAGTTGTCACACATACATTATAACTCGCACTCTCCATAAATATAATGAAATCAAATAATTTCTTATAACCATGTAATTTATTTATTGAGGATAAATAATAAATAAATCTCCTATAAATATTACTATTCATTTATTAAATATTAATTTATTTCTCTTTTTTATTATTTAATAAAATTTGAAAGAATAATATTGAGATTTTAATTTTAATTTGATCCATCAAACAAAGTATCGGTTACATTATTGAATCTTTTTATTTTCACCCAAAACGTCAATTAGCATGTTCCTCCCTTTATGATTAGGATGTTTAATTAATATGTATGGTTTAAATATTAAATTTTGTTTAATTATTATGTATGATTTAAACTTTAATTTTTTTTACTGATAAACGAATTCGGATATTCGGATATCCGAATAATTTGTCTATTCGGATAAAATAAACGGTAACGGATATTATCCGTATTCGGATATTTTTTCGAATACCGGATACGGATAATATTTTTAAAATCCGCCGGATACCGGATACGGATAGGGATAGCGAATTAATTTTCCGGATACGGATACGGATATACCTGTATCCGTATCCGTTTAATACCGTTTACACCCCTACCTCCGGTACTGTATGGATAATATGATTTATCTCAAACTTTGAACGACCAAAATAATTTATTGAGTGAGCGAGAAATTTAAAGTCATTTGTATTTTATTAAATTATTATTAGATTATTAGATAGATAGATGTATTTTATTAGATAGATGTATGAACGGTGGGATTTATCCCAAACTTTGGACGGCCCAGATGATTTATTAAGTGAGCGGGAAATTCAAAATCATTTGTATTTTATTAGATAGATATGAGAACTCAACTTACCCTCCGGCCTCCTTGAGCATCATTATGTTGGTAAACTAACAACATAATTATGTAACTTAGGTTGTTGTGTTTGATAAAATTAAATATTAAAATTTGAATAGTTTAGACATCTGAATAATATAAAGTATTTGTCTAAAATTGTATTTGAATGAAAAAATGGTGTTTGACAATTAATTTTTATAAAATATCTGAATAACACTATTTTACTATTTTAACCCTCCACCCACTATATTCAATTTCAACAAAAAACTCTTTTCTATCTTCTTCCCTTCATTCTTTCTCTTTCCTTTGAGCTTCTTCAATACCAGAATTCACAAACAATTCGATCAATCCCAGAATTTGATGAATCCCATAAATAGTTTTACGATATTATGATCCTATTGAATTAATATCAATTTTAGTAATGTAAGACCCCAACTTTTATAAATAAAGATGAATTTTTTATAAATATCATTTTTGAATATTATGGAGTAAATTTGATATAATGTTATAGTTGTGGGTAATATTTATAAATTTTGCAAAGTACGCAAGTTGTTATATAATATTTGATTGGTCGGGGAATATTCGTTTTAACAGGGAATATTCGTACAACGGCACAATCATTGGTGGACCCCACAACGGAATTATTGTCGGATTAAGAAAACGACAAAAATACTTTATGAAAATAACGACGGAAGTTTTACCATTAACTGTTGAAACACCCGGTGTTAAAAGTACAGTAATACGCGTAGTTGCACAGTATCACACGATATTGATTATTGATGCTTATGTGATAAGTCACCCAGTGTTATTATTTTATGGACCCCCATTTACCCGTTTTTCAAAATAATCGATAGAAAATTATTTAATATTATAAATGTGGGGGACCACATGTTGAAAAATGAAATTGGATGAAATAGTGTTTGGACGAGTGGTTGGATGCTGAGAAAGGAAAGGTTCAATTATTAAGTTTATTATTATTATAGGTTTGTTTTATATGTATATATATAGAAGTATTAAATATATATATATATATATATATATATATATATATATATATATATATATATATATATATTATGATAATGATGATTTTGGACGGGTGGAATTCACGGGAGCATAACCTGTGACAAATTTTTTAAACACATGTTATATATATATTTTATTTAAAAGATTTTGCTTTAAATATGGCCCGTCCGATTAAAAGTAAATTAATCTGGACCGTTCATAAAATAGTTACTATGCAGCCCATTCTTCTATATATAGAAGCTCATTCCTTCACTATTTCTTACGAATTCACTGAAACTCTAGAGAAAGAAATTATAGAGAAGCTATAGAAAAGTATTCTGCTCATTCCCTACTCTTATATTCAGTTTCTTTTATGGTAAGGGGTATTATTTCTTTTGTATTCATGAAGAGAATTTCTGTTATTCCATTCTTTATTATTCTGCTGGAATAACCAGTATACGCGGACTACCCTATACTTGGTGACATTCTTTTAATATTCCATTTTTATTATTATTTCTGTTGGAATATCCTGTCTGTGCGTTTACGCCGGACCTGGTTCCGTCTTTATTATTATTCTGTTGGAATATCCTATCTGTGCGTTTACGCCGGACCTGGTTCCATTTTTATTATTCTGTTGGAATATCCTGTCGGTGCGAATTTCGGATGACCTGGTTCGTTACTTATTATTCTGTTGGAATAACCTGTCTATGCGAAGTACCACATGCATAATGATTTTTTTTGTTATTCTATTCGTTATTATACTTAGTTGGTTAAAGTTTTGACTTCTATACTCCATAAAATTAGTGGAATATCCTTGATATTTGCGCTTCATCCAGTATCTTTTCATAGAAATATTCTTCTGAGCATTCTTGAATTTTACTCTACAAAGCAGTATCATGTTGACAATTTGGACGTTATCAGTTCCTAGATAAATTAATTCTTGAATTTGTTTTATTGAATTCTTTTATCATTATCATCATCCTCATGTTTATATTATGTTGAAAGTCATCTGTGGCATGTAGTGCATAGATGAACTTGGTATGATTATGACCAGGAATTATTCGGTGTAATCATGACCATAATGTTATAAATGATGTTGTAAAAGTCCTCATGTCCCGTAGTGCATTGGTGGACAGTTGTTGGCATGATCATGACCATTAATTAATACACGAATGTCCTTGGCTGTAGTGTATGGATAATTTATGGTCGTAATACTAAAGAATATCATTGGCCGTAGTGCAGGGGTGATTCGATGATGTGGATTATTTATTAAGATGAGTCTCAGCGATAAAAGTCATGAAAAACCTTTTAAATCATAAAAGATAGTAGATTTTATTCTCTACTTGACTCTTCTAATAGATTGCATGTTCCGCTGCAGTTAAACTTGATGTTTGTTATATTTTATCAGTTTAACACTGTTGAATGTTAATGATAATTTATTCTGCATTATCTTAGTCATAATATTTCTTACTGGGCTAGTTGAGCTCACCTTTTCTTTCACTGCTCTCTTCAGGAAATGAGAATATAGCTGGGACGAGTCGGGGAACGGAGTGATGGACCAGATGATAATATTAGTAGTCCTCACTATTCTGTTAAATAGTGTAACAATAATTGTAACGGGGACTTCTTTTGAGTTTGTATACTCTCTAGTAGATAATATTTGTATTCAAACTCACAGTTTATGTTTTGTCGTATTATGTACCATGTATCTGGCGACTCAAGATGAGTGATGTATACCTAATTTTGGGGGCGTCACAAGTAAGTATTTTTTTATACATGTATAATAATGGTGATTTGCACCCTTTAATTAAATAAAAAAAATTATATATTCACATATTTTCATGTTCTATTTATATGGTTTAAAATTACAATTGGTTTGAAATAAATGGATTTTATGACACCAGGTAGAGTAGTAGAGTAGTATTTTGCCCATAACAAAATTATAAAAAAAAGGCAACACGAGATGTAGATTTGCCCAACTACCGCCTACTGGAGCTAAATTGCGAAGAAGCTCTCTTTATTACCTCCCAAAAGATAAATTTTAGAGAAAGAGCCTTTTGGTATTGTATAAACTTCTGTTGGCAGTCGCCTCATCTTTTCTCTCTAATAATTTCAACTTTTGAATCTCTGGCCTTTCGCCGGAACCTCTAATTCCTGCACACACATTCATATACACAAGAAGATCTCGTATCATTGTATTCTCAAATTCTAGGGTCGCTCTGTCGCATCTTGTTGGAGCCGTTGATTTAGGGAATTGGCATCGCTGTGATTGATCACCGACGCCAGTACTCAACGAGTATCGTCGTCTGGGTCTGGGTGATGGAAGAATTGAAGATTATAATGGTAATGGTGATATGTTGATGGTGCCGTTGTGGTGGTCTGGCTATGGAAATCGAAGTGAAGGGAGAGAAAGAAAAGAGTTATGATCGATTTGGGAATCTGGAAATTGAAGAGGCAGAGGGATATAATAGGATTTTTGTAATATTGAAGAGGTTATTTTTGTCCAAAAATAGCCAATTTCGTTCAGATCCACCTCTTACTAGTATAGATTTATATTTGTCACTCACCGATTAGAGAAGCCATTAAGGGTCAATTTTTTTTACCAAATATGTTTAGTCTCTGAGCGAGCGAATCAAAGATACTTCTATTAGGAGGCCTAGGCTTTCATGACAAAGCCCAGCCCAGCCCAGCCCAGCCCAGGTAAGATTAAGAAACCCTAATCGCTCTCGCTGGCTGCTACCTAAGCTATGCTTTATATAGACGGACATACATAACATTCGCCCTCATATATAATATAACCCCTAGCTAGCTGCGCTCTCTATCTGTCTGTCTTGAATCATCCTCGGGGCTCCGGTCCGGTCGGTAAGTGTCTTGTGTTTGATGTTTCTGTTAAGAAATGAAAAAGCATGTCAGCTTCTTGATTGGATCTGATCTGTTCAGTCAATTATAATATATTTATAAACTTGCGACATAAATTTCTTCCAGTATCACTCGCCTGAATCTGATTCCTTGTCCTAATTTTTCAGGCCCTTATTATTCTGGCATATCGTTATATTCTTATCAATTTCTTCTATTATTATTTTTCTCGGTAATTGTATTCGTTTTGTTTTGTTTGGCAAACGCACTCTGTCCCAAAAGCAATGTTGTGAGGCAATTTCTACGTTTGCAAAATGAATGAATGGAATTCTCTTTTTTTTTATATGGGAGTATTTCCTTTTTCTAATTTTACTCCTCTATATGATCTTCCTCCTTGGTCATATCAGACACGTGATTGGATTACATTGCTCTTTGTTATTTTTTTCATGACTGTTTTACCAATGGAATAATAATTACTTTATTATGCTAATATTGAGGCTACAAACTTCATTAGTTAATATATTAAGTACATTTTAATTTGTTTGTGACTGCAGTTAAAATTACTAAACAACCTATAACTAGAATGTTCATTCACGATTTCATGAATTAATTTGAAAAGTAAAAAAAATGCATCAATAATTTTGTAAGAGTTTGACAACCCACTAATTTGTTTTGGGCTTGGGGCTTACCCGATAAAATCACAAAAATAAATTTGGACCATGTGATAAAATTAATTTATGTTTAGATTATTTATTATTGATTCTCATTATTCAATTATTATTATTTCAGGTGAAAAGGGTATATGCACAGGTGTGCAAATTTTTTTTACACAGCAGCTAAAAACGAGCTTCTCTCCTCCTTAATCGCGCATAAGAGCTTTTCATTAGGTCGAGCATCTGGCAGGATTTGAAGCTCCGGTGTTGATACGTCGCCGTTGCCCTCCTCATCGGCTCAGCTCAATAAGCCTGTCGACCGGAGTCCGCCGACCGTTTCCTTCGACAAGGTCCCTGACGATATCGCTGGTTCTGATTCCAGTGAGTGTATTTTAGCTGCTTTTACCTTTTTTATAGGTTTTTCAGGTTTGGACCATACAGATTTGATTAAATTCTTTGAAGTTAATAATTGATTAGCTTTATTGGAAAATTAGTTTTTACAATGATTATGGTTCTCCGTGGAAATAATTACAAGAAAATGTTAAATGTGTCTTCAGATTGAATGGTGAATTATTCTGCAGAATAAGAATGTTTATAGTAATATATCATATGGATATTGGTGTTCAGAAGTTTAGTTTAAGTTTTATTGCATAATTAGGCACGTATATTTTGTTTTGTCCTTTTAATGATGTTTATGTTGTGAGGGACCATAAAAAGTTCAATTGTTGAATTACACTAGATATTAGGAGTTGCATATCTATTTAGTTTATTTGAAGCTACAATTTAGTACCTTTAAATCTTTCAGATTCTTTTTTGGCATTGTAATAAAAATATTATTACTGCAATAGTTTTCATTCATTAAGGTGTTGTTCAAATTTTGGAATGTTTGAGAGACAAGTAATAAAAAGGAAATGGAGAAATAAATAGAGAGAAATAAACAAGATTTTTTGCAAGATCTATTGCACTTGGTTTTAGTAGTATACTTGATTTTGTGTTCATTGATGGTCTTTTTCCTTCATTTCTCCCTCTTTTCAAGGTCTAAGAAAACCTAAAGAAGCATTGCTAAGACACAGAAAAACTGTTGGGGAGTTGTGATGGCAACTTAATCTTCTTATTTATATTTTGTTTTGTTTTTGTTTCCCGTTGAGCCGAGTATTTTGACCTCTTTGTCAAAACTCATTTTCCTTATCTGAGCACAATCTTTTTACAAGTTTCAGCATGCCATTCTAAGAGGACACTCTTGTAATATAATTTTATGTGGTTTTATTTCTTCCCTGTTTAAGATGTTGCATCAAGAATTAATGCTGACAACATACTTGAAGAAAAGAATCCACAATATGATGCTATGCTCAGTCAAATGGTGGGGAGAATTCAATCCAAGTCTGGAGAGAAACCTGAGATGGGTGAGGGAAACCTGAGATGGGTGAGGTAAGTTTATTGAACTTGTTTAAGTATATATATTTTTTATCTATCTAGGTTTATTGCCCTCCTTATCTGTTCTAATATGTTTTTCTTAATGCTAGATGGAGCTTAACTGTTTAAGACGACTTGTGAGGTCTTCTTTAATAGCTTGTCATATAACACAATTTCTTACTCTAGATTGCTTTTGATATAAAAAAGATAAATGCTCTTATTGCAGTATTCCTTAATGATTCAAATTTTTGGGTCATGGTAATGCTATTGGTAAAGCTACTTGGTTACCCATGGTAATCCAAGCAGTTGATTGAGCATATTTCACTTGGTCCGTTAAGCAATCATAGGAAACTAAATCCTTGCAGATATATATCAAGTTCTAATATGCAATGTATGTTGAATACTGGGCGCTTTACTTTGCTTGATAACATTAACTTTATCAGTTACTAGTCAAGTGAACTCAACTTACCCTCCGGCCTCCTTGAGCATAATTATGTTGGTAAACTAACAACATAATTATGTAACTTGGTAGTATATGGTATGGTAGATGATAGGCTTTCATGACAAAGCCCAGCCCAGCCCAGGTAAGATTAAGAAACCCTAATCGCTCTTGCTGGCTGCTACCTATGCTATGCTTTATATAAACAGACATACATAACATTCGTCCTCATATATAATATAACCCCTAGCTAGCTTTGCTTTCTATCTATCTATCTATCTGTCTTGAATCATCCTCCGGTCTCCGGTCCGGTCGGTAAGTGTGTTGTGTTTCATGTTTCTGTTAAGAAATGAAAAAGCAAGTCAGCTTCTTGATTGGATCTGATCTGGTTCAGTCAATTATAATATATTTATAAACTTGCGACATAAATTTCTTCCAGTATCACTCGCCTGAATCTGATTCCTTGTCCTGATTTTTCAGGCCCTTATTATACTGGCACATCGTTGTATTCTTATCAATTTCTTATATTATTAGTTTTCTTGGTAATTGTATTCGTTTTGTTTGGCAAACACACTCTGTCCCAAAACCATCATCTTGATGAATGTTGTGAGGCAATTTCTACGTTTGCAAAATGAATGAATGGAATTCTCTATTTTTATACGAGATTATTTTCTCTTTCTAATTTAACTTCTCTATATGATCTTCCTCCTTTGGTCATACCATACACGTGATTTGATTACATTGCTCTTTGTTATTTTTTTCATGATTGTTTTCCAATGGAATAATAATTACTTAGAGGGTACAAACTTCATTAGTTAATATATTAAGAAATTTTAATTTGTTTGTGACTGCAGTTAAACAACCTATAACTAGAATGATCATTCAGGATTTCATGAATTAATTTGAAAAAAAAACGCATCACCAATTTTGTAAGAGTTTGCCAATCCACTAATTTATTTTGGGCTTGGGCTTACCCGATAAAATCACAAAAATAAATTTGGACCATGTGATAAAATTAATGCATGTTTAGATTATTTATTATTGATTCTCATTATTCAATTAATAATAATTTTTAGGGAAAAATGGGTATGCACTGTCGTGTAATTTTTTTTTACACAACAGCTAAAAACGAGCTCTCTCACTCTCTGTGTTTCAATTTTGGGTCATGTCCTTTCATATGTTCTTCCAAATTTTCAGGCTCACCTCTTCATCTCCTTCATCTACCTGAGTTAGTTTGATGGGTTGTAGTCCGGAGAAGCGTCCTTAGCGGCGGTGTATCTTCTGTGAGGCTTTAACTGGATACAGAAAATGTATTTTGCTTGAATTTGAAAATCATAACTTGGACCATTCTTTTAGACCAAAATTTACATGAATTCCTTGTGAAACTTGTAAAGTAAAATATGCAGTCACCTAGAATACTCCTTTGGCTAATTAGAAATTCCCATGTTAGAAATAAGGGAGTGAATTTTCTAATCCTTTTATATATTCAATATTGCTTGTCGGCATGCAAAGATTTTCTTGGAGTCTACATTTTTAACATCTTTTTCTAAAATGAATTTAGTTGATTGGCAATCAATGCGTACTAAAAACTGCCAAATTTATAAACATTCGATCAAATGTATCAATATGATGCAACAATGATATATTGATGTTATTTGATATATGGATATATTGATATATTTTGATATCAAATATGTTGATATTGTATCAAATGACAAATGTTTTTGAATATATCAATATTGGTTCAAATGTATCATTATGATGACACAATGATAAATTGGCATAGTTTGATATATTGTCAACCAAATATATTAATGATAAAGCTAAAACAAATAAAAAAGAAGTGAAAAGGAAATACATAAAAAAAGGAAAATTAAAACAAATAACTCTAAAAAATTCTAGGGTCGGTGTGGGGTGGGGTGGGGTGGGGTGGGGGGTCATATGATTCCCCTAAACCCCCTAGTTTCGCCTATGCTGACACTAGACATGACAAAATATGGTTATGAGTTGGTTTTGGTTTTCAAAATATGGTTAACCAACCATTTAAGAACTAAAACCATATTAATCATTTTTAATATGGGTAATGTGGGTTGGAAC
The DNA here is from genome assembly GCA_020205505.1 of Panax japonicus. NCBI lineage: Eukaryota > Viridiplantae > Streptophyta > Magnoliopsida > Apiales > Araliaceae > Panax > Panax japonicus. The sequence continues at coordinate 76,045,143 of CM035109.1, forward strand.
CATATGATTATGGTTAAAAATCATATTAACCATTTTAAGATGTTTTGACTTTTAAACAAAATTTTTAAAAAATAAAATTAATATATACTATAGATAGAGAGACGAATACAAGGGGTGGTATTTAGGCTCCTTAAGTAATGCTATTAGATATACATAATCACGTAATATTATATTTTTTGGGTGAGGTGGAGTAGGGGGGTGGGGGTAAGGGTAAGGGGTGTACATAATCACATAATATTTTTTTTGTTAGGAGTGGGTGTGGGTAGGGTAGGATCGTCACAAGATGCTGCTGAGCTTAGTGCTTAACGCTACGCATATATGACATATGCACTCCCGCTAGAGCTTTTATTATTCTGAACAAGGAAAATAACTGTAAGAATAAAAATAATAAAAAACTGATACATATATAAGATTATCAATTGATAAATCTATCCACTCATGAAAAAAATTGCAACATTCATAATATATTCAATTTTCATATCTTAACTGCTCTTGTTTCATTTAATATTCAATGGTGGATTCCACCTGTACGTATTAATTATATACATATATATATACACACACACACACGTACACACCATTCTAAAAGGCTGATGTATTAAGTGAATAAAACCTCGACCCAGCCTGGGGTAACTAAATTCACATATATAACCAAATTCACATATATAAACCAAAATGATTTGAAATAAAATATGGGTCGAAAAATGGTTAACTGAGTTAAAACTATAACCAACCTAAATAAATATGGTTCCAAACTTTAACCAACCCAAATAAATAAATATAGTTAACCAACCCATTTGGTTCCAATTAGACCTGGTAATGATGGCCCAGGCCCGCGGGCCGGGCCGCCCGCCACGGGCTGGGCTTTGGGCCGCCATTCTTCAGCCTATAAAATCTGGGCTGTTTTTGGCCCGGCCCGCGGCCAGTTAAACTTTTTTTTTAAAACAAAAATGTTGCTACTTGTGGGTTACGAGGTTTGAACACAAGACTTGTAAGTAAATAAATAAGAATTCAAACCAACTGCGCTACAACAACTATTTATTTTTAATGCAATCTTCAACTACTTATTAATAAGAATTAATAAGTGCCCGAATGTGGGATAACAACTAAACACATGCATCGACCAACTTTTAACACTTCTGGGGAGTAATTGGGTAGAAATTAGAAATTATGGTAGTGTGATTAATTATAAATATAATATTCTATTACACAAGTATTATCTTTACGCATTAAAATAATTATATTTATGTCTTTAGATAATTTTGGCCGTCCAAAATGATTTGTTCACCATTCATTTTTACAATTCCCCCTCTAGTTACTCCAACAAATTATGTTATAACATTTCATAAGCTCACCAAGCAAAGATTTGGAAGAGAGGAAAATTTCATATTTGTATGATAATCAAATAAATAAATAAATAATGTAGGTAATTAATTAATAATACTAATTTATAATACTATTAAAATTTTAATTAATTGAGATATGTAGTTAATGTATGTAATTAATTAATCGTGTTTGTTTGTATTATTGTTTATTATTAATTATTTTATTATTTTTAATATTTATTATTATTATTATTTTTGGTGTAACAAAGAGTTTGCAAAAATAAAAATAAAATTAATGTCCGAATACCGCGGCCCGGCCGCCACGGGCTGACCATTTCCAGCCCACCAAAACCCGGGCCTTTTTGGCCCGGCCACGGCCCGGCCCGGCCCGCCCGTTTGCCGGGTCTAGTTCCAATTAATATGAGTTGACCTGACAGTTAACCAACTATATTGTCAGGTCTAGTTGGCACTACGTGGACAGTGAGATTTATCCCAAACTTTGGAAGGCCAAGATGATTTATTTGGGTGAGGAAAATTCAAAATCAGTTTATTTTGTTAGATAGATGATGCAACAATGATATATTAGCAAGTTAAATATATCAATATTAGATCAAATGTATCAATATAATGCAACAATTATATTTTAATATATTTTGACTTTTAAACTGAACTTTTAAATGAACTTTTAATAGGGTAGGGGAGGGGAGGGGTGGGGTGGGGTGGGGTGGGTGGGGGGTGGGGTTGGGTGTGGTTGGTGGGGGATGGGGATGGGGGTGGGGTGGGTGGTGTACACATTATTTTTTTGAGTAAAATACAGTGACACCCCCTCTAGATAATCATAATAACACTCACCTCCCCTCTAGTTTCTTAAGTAACAGTTAGTATCCCTGCAAGTTTTTAGGGTTGACTAAATACATAAAGTTAAATATTTACCCTTGTAATTTATCAAATTTTAATTACTAAATAATATATATATATATGTGTGTGTGTGTGTGTGTGTGTGTGCGCGCGCGCGTTTAATTATCTTTTTTTAATACAATACATTTTAATTATAGTTTTATTTGTAATTAAAACTATCTCATTTCAATTGTTGGTAACTTATAAAAACTAATTTAGTTTAATTAACACATATTTTTGGATAAGTGATACAAATATTAAAAAAAATTAAATTAAATTATTAATGAAGCTATTCTAATTAGAGTGATTGAGTATATTGATAGTTTAGTTTTTGGTGCTCAACAATAAAAAATATTATTTGAATTTTTAGGTTCATATTATAATTTTTATATGCTAAATTTTATTGAGTATATATAAAAATTAAATTGGGATGTTTATGATATTGATTACATTTTGTTAGTATACAGTTGACGTTTTTATGCAATGTTAAATAAAAAAATATAATTATATTTATTACTACCTCTATCTTGTAAATTTTTTTTAATATATTTTTTTTGAGTAATAACATGTTAACATTTGTCATTTTTACTATAAATAATTATGTTTAAGTGTGACTTATGTTTAGTTTAATATATTTGAAAAATATTGAATATAATTTTTAATAATTTTTTTATACGAGTAATAATTAAGATTCGTTTAAATTGTAATAATAAGTTTGTTTTACGTAAATTTTAATATTTGAAAAAAATTATTATTATTTTATTGTGTTAATTTGTAATTTTTATGGGTATTAACATTATACTTTTTAATTACAAAAAAATATATTTAAATATATATCATGTAAATTTTAATATTTGAGAAATTTAATTAGTAAAAATTGTATGACTTTATTTTCCTGATAAAATGAATATTTATTAGTTTTTGACTTTTATGTTATTTATTACACAATTTCATAATTTAATTAATTAGATCAAGTAAAGTAAAAATTATGATATACAAATTTATATTTAGTGGAGAAATTAAACATTATAACTTGAAGGGTATATTAGACTTTATATTAAAAATATTTTTAAATATTAGTTGGTCAACCACACTATGGGTAATGAATGTTATATGTTGTAGACTAGAGGGGTACTGATTGTTACTGAAAAACTAGAAGGGTGGTGAGTGTTATACATGGGGTGTCAGTGTATTTTACTTTATTTTTTTTGGGTGTGGGTGGGGGGTAATTACATAATATTAATTTTTTAGGGGGCTGGGGTGGGGGTGGCGGGCGTGGGTGGGTGGTGATGGGGGGTAGGTTGTGGGGGTGGGTGGGGGGTAAGGGTGTATACGTAATCACATAATATTATTTTTTTTGGGCGGGTGTTGGGGGTGGGGTTGGGTGGGGGGTGGGGTTTGGTGCGGGGTGGGGTTGGGTGCGGGGTGGGGTGGGTGGTTGAGCTTCTTGAATATGTAAATATGAGTGAAAATAATTTTTGATTTGGAATAAAATATGTGTCAAAAAATGGTTAACCGGGTTAGAACTATATTTCTTTTTTAAAATATGGTTCTTAACTTTAACCAACCTGAATAAATATAAATGGTTAACCAACCCATTTGGTTTCAGTTAATATGGGTTGACCCGACAGTTAACCAACTATATTACCAGGTCTAATTGGATCAGATGTATCAATATGATGCAACAATGATATATTGATATATTTGATTAATATATATATTTTAATATATTGTTGAATTAAATATATCAATCTAGCTATTTTTTAATTATTGTTCACTGAAAATAAGCACTAGTCTATTACCATCATCCATTTTTTGCCTTTTTGATTAATTACATTGGCTGAGGCTATATCTTACTCGTGGATGGGGCTATATCTTACTCGTGGCTGGTGATTTCGTTTTCCCACATTCACTTCTTCTGGTGCTTTTATGTTATTTTTCCTCTTTCCTTCTTTCCTCTTTCTTTTTTGTCTGTTTTTCTTTTTCTTCAATTTTCGTCTTTTTTTCTTCCTCTTCCTTCATTTCTTCTTCTTTACACTTCATCTCCTTCTCCTTTGGGGTTTCCATCATTTTATGGTCTGTCATATGACAATCCAACACCAGAAATCAGACATCATCAAAATAATGATCATATTTCGTAAATAAGTTTACATTAGAAAAGTGACCAAGTGTTGTTCAGAAGCCACACACCACCACACCTGTTTTGAGTGTGGGTGATGGGGCTTTGAAAGTGTGCTCACTGTTTCTTGTTTGTTTCCCATCCTAATGATAGTTATGTGTACACGTCTTGACATACAAGTTTTTTTAACTCTCAAGGGATGCAGGATGCTAACCTGGACAAAGATATTTTGCTGGCAATCTCCGATTTTCATCTTCCGCCTTTTTACCAAATTGATGTTGTCGTACGTATGTTTCAACATCTTCCCAAGCAGCTAATTCTGACAGATAATGCCAAAGACCACCACCAGATTCTGTTGGTGGAAAATTTATTGGCCATCATGCAACAAATATCATGCAAATTTACCTCATACCAATTCACAATTTTTTTCATTTGACATTAATTCATTTGCGTTTAGAATGAAAACATCAACAATCTAATTTAACATCTGCAATCTAGGTGATTAGTTGAGAAGAGGAAACTATTGAGTTTAGTGGCTTACTTTGATAGTCATCCGGATTCGACTTAAATGAAGGCGGAAAGATCGTAGTGCAGTCTTGAACAATTGGAAAAAGACGAAGAAAACTTGAATATTATGGCAGAATCGCAGATCCAAAAAATCTAAAATTGTCTTGAAGGTGCTGCCTTGAATGTAACTCTTACACACAACATAAGCACACACGCACACATCATTTTCAATAGAGGGAAAAATCTAACATCATTTTCCTAAATGTTTAGGGGGCAGGGACACATGCTGGATACAGATTTGTATGAGGGGCACATGGTAAACTTACGGGATTGAGAAAGGCCTTGTATGGATCGTCATCCAACAACAATGTGTTCGATTTGTTATAGTCTCCCTTTCTCCATGGAAGTGAAGGATCTTCTTGGTCCCATATCTTTTTGAGCTCCTTTAAAAACAAGGGCTTCCCGCTTCCATCAACTGTTGTGACACCTGAATTGGTACATTTATTTTGATCCTGCAACAAACCATTTCCATAACCAAATTCTTACCCAGCAAAATCTGTGGTATAGTATGAACAATGTGATTGGAAAGTCTTACCCAACAAGAAAGTAATTCTTTTCGTGAATTTCTTATTACTCTCTCAAGAACCAGGGTCTGATTCTCCCTGCAAAAAAAAAACTGACAACATATCAAAGAACAACTATTTGAACGAATAACAAAGACAAGGAAAAGATAACGTTTGTCATGTAGAGGTAGAAGAGTACATTTTTCTTGATGACCAAACTGCTACCTTGAAATTGTCAAAGCAAAACTGTAGAAACTTATCGCAGAAGGGCCTCAGAGTAACTACTACAGAAATGATTGTCCAGTTAGAACAGAGTTGTTGGAGAACATACAAGCCCATTTTAACATCATCTTAGAATCATTCCCGAGTCTCACCTTCAAGTCTGGTTGGGCAACGGCCGCCTCTGCGTCGTTCAATGCGAGCAAGGAGTCCATTTGCATCAAGTACAAGGAGTTTTTTTACCTGAAATTATTGGAGGATTTGTGGAAGATTGAAGAAAACAATCACTTGCAAATGCAAAATTCTCCAAAAACAACTATGTGGGAAATTTACACGTCTTTTTAACTGAATTCGGATCCAAAATCTTCACATTGTACTCCGGCTCCACATGAAGTGCTGACTTCAACCTCTCGCATCCAGCCGCCTTTCTCTTGTATTGTATTAGCAACTTATTGTAATCACAACGTTTCCTCCCACATAGAAGCTGGGTAGTTTGTGGCAGGAAAAAGAGGCAGAAGATTTTCCATCTGGAGCTCTACAGAAATCCTCATGCGCATGTTATTTGCTTGCTCTTGCACTTTAAAGGATAATTCCTTGCAATGAGTGACGGATCTTAAACAAAATTGAGGAATGCTGCAAGACAGCCTCTAAAAGATCAAGATTTGGATGATATGCGTTGTTGACCCTGACAATGTTCTCGAAGCCTGTACCTTCGAGTCTCGTAGTCACGCACGTTAGACACCAAATTCTTGAGAAATTATTAAACTGCCCTAGCTGAATTCATAATCAAAATAGCTGTAAATCGACAATTTCATATATTAAAGGTGTTATAATAACCTCTCCTTCTAAGGGGAAGGAGAAAGAGCTAGTATTTACCCATCTCGTTGTTCCTTCTTGTCCTCATCAGTTACCATATAGAACAAATGTTTCAACAACCAATTCTATATGAGAAAGGATATTGACTTGGTGAATAAGCCTCTAATTGAGATTATTCAGATAAGAAACATGATGCACAACAGTTAAGCTTCAACCAACCCTCTATTAGAAAGGATGTTGAATTGGTGAATAAGCCTCTAATGGAGATTATTCAATTCAAATAAGAAATATGACGCATAGCAGTTAAGCTTAAATGTGAATCGTTGAGCTCAGGTTGAGCCATGACTTGCTGGATTTCCTGGAGAAAAATCGCTGATGGCTCGCCAACATCATCAATAGCCTATAAACACATAGGAAAAAGATAACTGCATATACTTAGAGGTGGAAGTACTTTTACCTTGCCAATAGACAGCCTATTTTTTTCTTGATTTGATATTTACGCTCTTACGTTTCAAGGTGATGTCTGACACTGGTGTATGTTTATTCCCACAAAGGAAGCATGACATGAACATTAACTGAACATGTACATTTACAGTAATGCTTGATATCCTCCATTTTAAAAAACTAGGGGATCGACGACGTTCATAGCATTATATGTCGTAGAAGAATTTTCAATTATCACGTGTCCAACTGAATTTAATATTTGATAAACTAAAAATTCATCAAATAAACAAACAAAACAACTTACCGGCTGCACCTGATCATCCTTCAGAGACAAGGTCTCAAACTTCGATAACATGGTCGGAAGACTCCATCTAATGAATCCAAGACTTGCATTCGGATTATTTGCCTCCACTATGTTGGTGTGATAGCATAGTCAATACTATAAACATGTATGACATTTTTCAGTTTAATACGGCAGAACACAGTTTCAAACTATGTAATAATAAATGTTACACATTTTTAAGTTCCTTGAAGTGCCACAACACAGCCCGCCACCTTCATGGGCTCCTCATGGTATTTCTTGATTGAAGTCAGTAGATCGTTTGCAATGACACCACACCAATCATAGCTCATTGCTAAGTACCAATCTTAAAGTCTTCTATGCTTGCTAAGTACACTCATGGTATGGTCGTGGCATGTGGGAAGAACAGGGCTTGGCACTGGTGTAGGTTTATCCCCACAAAGGAAGCATGACATGAACATTAACTGAACATGTACATTTACAGTAATGCCTGATATCCTCCATTTTAAAAACTAGGGGATCGACGACGTTCATAGCATTATATGTCGTCGAAGAATTTTCAATTATCACGTGTCCAACTGAATTTAACATTTGATAAACTAAAAATTCATCAAATAAACAAACAAAACAACTTACCGGCTGCACCTGATCATCCTTCAAAGACAAGGTCTCAAACTTCGATAACATGGTTGGAAGACTCCATCTAATGAATCCAAGACTTGCATCCAGATTATTTGCCTCCACTATGTTGGTGTGATAGCATAGCCAATACTATAAACATGTATGACATTTTTCAGTTTAATACGGCAGAACACATTTTCAAACTATGTAATGATAAATGTTACACATTTTTAATTTCCTTGAAGTGCCACAACACAGCCCGTCACCTTCATGAGCTCCGTATGTATTTCTTGATTGAAGTCGGTAGATCATCTGCAATGGCACCACACCAATCATAGCTCATTGCTAAGTACCAATCTTAAAGTCTTCTATGCTTGCTAAGTACACCCATGGTATGGTTGTGGCATGTGGGAAGAACATGGCTTGGCAAATGCATAGACATAGAAATCTTGCAACATCTTTGATATCTTGTTTCTCGTCTTTCCCCAATACATTCTTCAACCAAGTTTTAAGAATTGGTGTCGTCAAACGCTCACCCAGATTACTTCTTTTTTCCCATCTCCGACATTTTTTGTGATTTGTATTTCAACCTTGGTAATTCTCTACCTGATGAAATCCCAAATATCTGACCAATGTCAGAACTTGTCAGCTCAACGTATTTCCCTTCAAGCTGGAACTTTTGTCTTGTAGAGACACAAACTTTTATTATTTAAAATTGTCATTTTTCTGACATTGTGTTGATGCGAACCGATCTTCAATTATGGCATCAAACAATTTCCAAAACTGTGTAGTTTTTAACACCGTTTTGTGGCATTCCCTCAACTTTAGTTTCTTCAACTTTGTTTATACTTGAACAAATTGGTGCTGATATCTTTGTATTCTGGGGTGCAGCAGGGGCGCGAGTCGCGAGACTAGGCAGGGGGAGCAGGGTTAGGGCCGACCGACCGACCGAGGGGAATGAGAGAGGCATATTTAAAGGCATACGTAGTAACCTAGAAATTAAACTGGGGGCAAGCCTATTCATTACAGGGGCAGGTTTGATTTTTTTATTTTCCTTCTCCTGGACTTCATTGTGCATTGCCACTGCTTGCCGGAGCACCTCCGCCTCATCTTCCTCCCTTCTCAGTCCCTCCGGACCTCTATCTCCCTTAATGCGTTGTAGTATAGAATTGTTAAAAGTTTAAATTAGGGCTTATGTACGTTTCCCCCCTCCCCAAATTGAGTTCAGGCCTTTGAGGGGCAGACTTTCAACGTTCAATTGAGTTCTGAGTAGACTAAAGTCTTTCCATTTGAAGCCCAAGGCATTAATGGAGAATATGGGGGCAAAGCGTAGTACCAGAAAGTACCAAAATGGCTGGAAATTGATGTTGTGAGTTACAATCCTAACTTTAAAATTCTTTGATTCCACATTTTTCTCTTACATGCAATTTAGAACTAACTAATTACTTTTTTTCATTGTATTAAATATCAGGGATGAATACATCCAATGTTTAAAAGACAATGATCCCACATATGTCAAAAAGTTATGGTTCCCACCCACCCCTCAAATTGTATAGTTATAAGGGAATCTTAATAGAAGTATATTTAGTTTGTTCAAATTTTGAAGGTCTACCGCTCTTGCATCAATTACTTGATCACCATGTGCCTTCATTTGATTAATTGTAATGATTACAATTGATTAATTCAGAGTTAAATGAAAGAACAGAAATGGTAAGTCAATCTTACCATTTAAAATTGGAAATAAAATTGGAAGAACAGAAATGGTAGACGAGTTGTATTGCCACTCCCTTAACAAATCCTTGTCCACAAGGATTTGACCATCTTCTGTTCTCTTCCAAACTGTCTGCCCACTGAATCAAATATTCAAATTTAGCCTTGTTTTTGTGCTTAATCATCCTCTTGCTGAGAATCTTTTCTAGAACCATTTTTAGACTGCCATCCTCTGGCAGTTGGTGGTAGTGAAGGACAAATGACAGCTTGAGCTCCAATAGTCTTTTTGAGCAATGAGACATGGAACACATTATGGATTTGGGCATGTTCTGGTAATCTTAACTTGTAAGCCACTGATCCCACTTTTTCCACAATCTAATAAGGACCGTAAAATCTTGGAGCCAATTTGAAACTATCCCTTTGAGCTAAACTGGACTGTTTGTAGGGCTTCAAGTTTAAGTACACACCATTCAATCTAATGACACATTTAACATTTTCTTCTAATTATTTTTCAGGGCGTAACATATTCCACATTTTCAGGCTCACATCCACATAAACAAAACAAAACACCAGTTTAAAAAATTTAATGCAGTACTGTCCAGTAGGGGTGTTCATCTGATAAAAACAGCCCGAACCGGACCGGTACCGAAACGAAACCGAAATAGGCCAAATATTGATACCGATACCGGAACCGGTTGAACCGAAATCGGTATCGAAAAACCGATATATACCGGATTTTTTGTACCGAACCGGATCGATTCTTTTTTATACCAAACCGACCAGTTCGGTTCGGTTTGGAAAACCAGAAAAAGCGTTCCAAATGAACAACCCTACTGTCCAGGTATGTGTAGAGGTGGCAAACGGGCGGGCGCGGGCCGGGGCAAAATGGGCCGGGTCTAAAAGGCCTGAATTTTCACGGGCAAAAAAAGTAAGCCCATAGCCTGCGGGCCGGCCGGCCAGCATAGTTTCGTCCCTCTGCCCTCTCTCATTCCCCTCGGTTGGTCGGCCCTAACCCTGCTCCCCCTGCCTAGTCTCGCGACTAGCGCCCCTACTGCACCCCAGAATACAAAGATATCAGCACCAATTTGTTCAAGTTTAAACAAAGGCCCAAAATTAGTCACCGTTGCTTAATGTCCTACCGCTGTAATCTAGATGAGGTCTTCAAATATGTGAAGAAACTAAAGTTGAGGGAATGCCACAAAACGGTGTTAAAAACTACACAGTTTTGGAAATTGTTTGATGCCATAATTGAAGATCGGTTCACATCAACACAATGTCAGAAAAATGACAATTTTAAATAATAAAAGCTTGTGTCTCTACAAGACAGAAGTTCTAGCTTGGAGGGAAATACGTTGAGCTGACAAGTTCTGACATTAGTCAGATATTTGGGATTTCATCAGGTAGAGAATTACCAAGGTTGAAATACAAATCACAAAAAATGCCGAAGATGGGAAAAAAGAAGTAATCTGGGTGAGCGTTTGACGATACCAATTCTTAAAACTTGGTTGAAGAATTTATTGAGGAAAGACGAGAAACAAGATATCAAAGATGTTGCAAGATTTCTATGTATATACATTTGCCAAGCCATGTTCTTCCCACATGCCACAACCATACCATGAGTGTACTTAGCAAGCATAGAAGACTTTAAGATTGGTACTTAGCAATGAGCTATGATTGGTGTGGTGCCATTGCAGACGATCTACCGACTTCAATTAAGAAATACATGCGGAGCCCATGAAGGTGACGGGCTGTGTTGTGGCACTTCAAGGAACTTAAAAATGTGTAACATTTATCATTACATAGTTTGAAACTTTGTTCTGCCGTATTAAACTGAAAAATGTCATACATGTTTATAGTATTGGCTATGCTATCACACCAACATAGTGGAGGCAAATAATCCGAATGCAAGTCTTGGATTCATTAGATGGAGTCTTCCGACCATGTTATCGAAGTTGGAGACCTTGTCTCTGAAGGATGATCAGGTGCAGCCGGTAAGTTGTTTTGTTTGTTTATTTGATGAATTTTTAGTTTATCAAATGTTAAATTTAGTTGGACTCGTGATAATTGAAAATCCTTCTACGACATATAATGCTATGAAAGTCGTCGATCCCCTAGTTTTTTAGAATGGAGGATATCAGGCATTAGTGTAAATGTACATGTTCAGTTAATGTTCATGTCATGCTTCCTTTGTGGAGATAAACCTACACCAGTGTCAGACATCACCTTGAAACGTAAGAGCGTAAATATCAAATCAAGAAAGAAAATAGGTTGTTTATTGGCAAGGTAAAGGTACTTCCACCTCTAAGTATATGCAGTTATCTTTTTCCTATGTGTGTTTATAGACTATTGATGATGTTGGCGAGCCATCAACGGTTTTGATCCAGGAAATCCAGCAAGTCATGGCTCAACTAGAGCTCAACGATTCACATGTAAGCTTAACTGCTATGCGTCATATTTCTAATTGAATAATCTCCATTAGAGGCTTATTCACCAATTCAACATTCTTTCTAATAGAGGATTGATTCAAGCTTAACTGCTATGCATCATGTTTCTTATCTGAATAATCTCAATTAGAGGCTTATTAAATATCCTTTCTTTGGTTGTTGAAACATTTTTTCTATGTGGTAACTGATGAGAACAAGAAGGAACAACAAAATGGGTAAATACTAGCTCTTTCTCATTCCCCTTGGAATCAGAAGTTACTATAACACCTTTAATATATGAAATTGTCAATTTACAGCTATTTTGATTATGGATTCCGCTAGGGCAATTTAATAATTTCTCAAGAATTGGGTGCCTAATGTGCGTGTGACTACGAGACTCGAAGGTACATGCTTCGAGAACATCGCCAGGCTCAACAACGCATATCATCCAAATCTTGATCTTTTGGAGGTTGTCTTGAGGTGTTACGATGCCCAAGATAGGGGCATCCGATTCAATGACAGGTTTCTAGTCCCAACTCTTGATGACATGTTGATTATTATGGGTTTTCTTGTTGATGGAAAAACCATCACATGGATGGATTGGAAAAGGGAGGACATCATTCCTGTCCTTGAAAAACTCCTTGTCACCCATGATGTAATTGTAGCTACTAGAGGTGCTAGTTTTGTAGATTTAGTTTTGCTTAGACAATCTCTAATGGTTGTTCCCCTGGCACTAGTGGGGTTGATTTAGATAGATATGTACGAGCGTATGTGCTGTACGTTATAGGATGTTTACTTTGCCCCTCCCCTGTACAAAATGTTGCGCCTTCTATGTACATTGTATTGTTAAGGAATATCGATGAAATCAAGGATTATTCTTGGGGATCAGCCATGTTGTGCGTGCTGCATTGCGCCTTAGGGGAAGCAAAGAAAAAAAATAGATAAGTGAGCAAATCCCAAAACAATTTCATATTGTTCAGTTTTTCTTCATGTAAGTTTTCTTCTTTAATTTTATTATTTTCTTTAGTTTTATTCTTTATGCATGTTATAATATATCTTACATTCTTTTTTTTTGTGTGCAGTTTTTTATTCTTGAATATTTTCCGAGGATTGCGGAAGACGTCCACATGCTGGGGTGGAGCAACATGCTGGTAGTTTCTTCCAAGAATAATCACAATCCGAATAAAATGGAGATTTGTCGGGCCAAACTCCTCGAGCTCCCAGTAAGTTTTCTTTTTTGGGTCAAAATAATATATTAATCACCATCACAATATCATAATCCTTTTTGAATGTCTACTTTCATTGCACTTTTTTGAATGTTCATTAAGCTATTTGGATTTTAATTAACGTTCTATATTTTTTTCCTGTTAGATCGAGTGGAGGAGGCCTTTCAATAGGCTTGAGGCAAGTTTCTTGCCTCGTAATCTTGCTCAACAAACATATTGTGCATTTTCATGCACAACTATGATTTACTATGAAAGAATCGCCTTTCAAAGGTCTGATCTCTGTCCCTTCAAGTTCGGAAAGACGGAGGATCAGGTTATCCCTCGGAGTGATATTTTTGTTCCTTACCACAATGATAGGAAAAGTAATAAAACAACTGATTATTGAATAATCTACCGTAAGGAACTCAATGATTGGGAAACAAGACATTCAAAACTTGTTTTTCAAATTGAAGATGGTAATGTGTATTTTAGATGTTTTCTGTTTTAGCTAATGACACAGTCCACGGAGGGATTTCACGAGGGAGAATCAGGTCCTAAATCAACCAATACTCGTGTACAAGGTAACCTTTCCCTCTCAATTCTTCAATAATTATACATTGGTCGTGTTGGATACGTTTGAATTTGGTTTTTGTCCTTTTGAAACTGGGTTTTGACCTGTATTGTTTATGTGGATGCCAACCTTTTTTCTTTCCTTTTTTATCATACGAGGTATGCACATACCTTGACAGTACTGCATTAAATTTTTGGACAGTACTGCATTAAATTTTTGGAACTGGTGTTCTGTGTTGTTCTGTTTTGTTTGTGGATGTTGGTTTTTTTAAAACCACATTCCAGTTTTTGTGTATGTGGATGGCAGACTATTTTTTATTTATTTTATTTTTTTTATCAGACGAGGTGCTGCATTAAAATTTTTAAACTGGTGTTTTGTTTTGTTTATCAGTTTATGTGGATGTCAGACTTATATTTTTTTCCCCTATCAGCTGAGGTATGCACGTTCCTGGATAAAACCACCCACGTCCCAAATACACTCGCCCATATATTTTTTTTATTTTTTATTTTTTATTATCAAACGAGGTATGCACATACCTAGACCTGGTAAACGGGCCCAAAGCCCGCGGGCCTGGCCGGCCCGCCCGCCAAAAAGTGGGGCTTTGGGCCGCATTTTTTTGGCCCGCAAAAAATCGGGCCATTTTGGCCCGACCCGTTCAAAGCTCGGCCCGCCCGCGGGCTGAAAAAAGTGCAAAATTTGGCCCGCTCGTGAGCCCGTGGGCTATGGGCTTAATTTTTTGGCCCGTGAAAATTCGGGCCTTTTAGACCCGGCCCGTTTTGGCCCGGCCTTACCCGGCCCGCGCCTGCCCGCTCGTTTGCCACCTCTACACATACCCGAACAATAGGGTTATTCATTTGGATCGGTTTTCTGGTTTTTCGAACCGGACCGAACTGGTCGGTTCGGTATAAAAAAGAATCGGTCCGGTTCGATACAAAAAATCCGGTATATATCGGTTTTTTGGTACCGATTTCGGTTCAACCGGTTCCGGTATCATTATCAATATTTGGCCTATTTCGGTTTCGTTTCGGTACCGGTCCGGTTCGAGCTGTTTTTACCGGATGAACACCCCTACTGGACAGTACTACATTAAATTTTTTAAACTGGTGTTTTGTTTTGTTTATGTGGATGTGAGCCTGAAAATGTGGAATATGTTGCGCCCTGGAAATAATTAGAAGAAAATGTTAAATGTGTCATCAGATTGAATGGTGAATTATTCTGCAGAATAAGAATGTGTATAGTAATATATCATATGGATATGGGTGTTCAGAAGTTTAGTTTAAGTTTTACTGCATAATTAGGCACGTATATTTTGTTGTCCTTTTAATGATGTTTATGTTGTAAGGGACAATATGTAACACCCCTTCTCGAAAAGGAAAGGAAGGTCACGCATAACAAATCTCAAAATAAGTAAACAAAACACTAATAACTTCAAAATATTAATAGTGGTGATCCATTAATAATGTACTAAATACAATTCTCCAAACACAGTCAAAATAATCAAAACTTACAATTTGAATCAACCTATGAAAGACAACACTCTCATCACACTAGTCCTGAATCACCCCCTGCAACCTGCTGGAAGAAAAACACAGCATGAGCCAAATGCCCAGTATGGATATAAAGATACAAAAGATATATAACTGAAATACGAAATCAACAGTGACAAAATATTGCCTCTGACAAAAAAATAAAATCTTCAAAGATTTGAATAGAATATATCTGAACTAACAGAATTAACGAAACAAACAGAAGAGTAAAGAAAATAATCAACTGAAATAACTAACCCAATTAATTAAACCGAACAGAAACCAACAAAACTAATACAATAAAATAATAGGTTGAAACAAATGGTTGGGGCTATTTCATACCGATTGAGCTCAGAAATATATTTTGCCACGCAGGCAAATCAAATGATGTCACAAATGCTATCAAAATAATGTCACACGCTCACACATTGGACCGCGAATCCAAATGTATGCAAATCAAATCGGATAGGTGTGGTTGGCACAACAACACCAATCCGCAGAACAAAAAAATTAGGGTTAACCCATACGCCTCCCACATTAAAGCACCAAATGGCTCACTTCCTCCGGAGCCCAAACAGAGACGTCGTGGACTAATCACACCGCCACGGAGAGTGTCATGCCTCTCGTGCCAAGACGACATGCACATCACAACACATGCGACATAATACTATCAAAATAGGTATCGTGTCACAACACATGCGACATAATACCAATAAAAATAGATACCGTGTCACAACACATGCAACACAATATCCACAAAAATGTGGTTCAAAATAATTACTAGACATGATAACCTAATTCAAATAGTACAAGTACGAGTTTAATGTGTCAACTCCAAGATGAAACAAATATATCAATTTCACAAGAATCAATTATGTGAAAATAATAACATAATTCAAAACGAGGAACAAAACGAACAAATAAAATTTAACAAAAGTATCGCTGAAAGAGTACGAAATCCGTACCTTTATATAGTACCAAAATAATTTTCCGAATCCAAATATATATCACCCGCTAGACTCTCTATCCGATCTAATTATCAAAATCAAATACAATACATATAATTAAATTATGAACTAGTATAGTTTATATTTTCATAAATTCAATAATTTTAATATACTATATTCACTTTGTAATCAAAAGATACATTTTAATTATAATAACAATATTATAATTTTTTTTATCACTTTCCCCTTTTTAAATTTTTTGTATACATATATATATATATAAATGTGTGTATATATATATATCATATATCCTATATCCTAATTATAATTTAAAATTTTATTAACAAATTCAATTAATCAAACTACATAATATATTTTTAAAATAGATTGCAAACACAACAAGAAAATAGATTATAATTATAGTAACAAAATAATTATTTTGTATTAAAAAAATAGTCCAATAATTATCATGGAGAAGAATAATATGATGAATAAAGTTTTAAGAATCTTGTTTTCAAACCCTTTTTAATTCCAGACATGTTCCCTCGTTCTTCTTCTGCCTCTTTCTTTTCTTTCTCGCTAAGTTATAAACCTCTTTAGTCGATTATGTCAATATATGTATTAGGAAGGAATTTCCCAATTAGTTTAAATACTCAAATTAATGTAACCACATACTTATTATAGTCAACATAAATAACTACAATTTGACCAAAACTGCCAAACATAAGAAAAGTCCAATTTTACTAAATTAATTTATCCATCACTTATTAATATTTATTAGCCCAAAAAATTAAATAACAAGTTTGACTCAAATAAAAGACAAAGTCCAAACAATATGTTTTAAGAATATAAATTTTGTTTCCTGGGTATTACACAATAAAAAGTTCAATTGTTGAATTACACTAGAATTACATATCTATTTAGTTTATTTGAAGCTACAATTTAGTACCTTTAAATATTTCAGATTCCTTTTTGGCATTGTGATAAAAATATTATTACTGCAATAGTTGTTCATTCATTTAGGTGTTGTTCAAAGTTTGGAATGTTTGAGAGAAGTAATAAAAAGGAAATGCAGAAATAAAAAGTGAGAGAAATAAACAAGCTTTTTTGCAAGATCTATTGCACTTGGTTTTAGTAGGATACTTGATTTTGTGTTCATTGATGGTCTTTTTCTTTCATTTCTCCCTCTTTTCAAGGTCCAAGAAAACCTAAAGAAGCATTGCTAAGACACAGAAAAGCTGTTGGGGAGTTGTGATGGCAACTTAATCTTCTTATTTATATTTTGTTTTGTTTTTGTTTCCCGTTGAGCCGAGTATTTTGACCTCTTTGTCAAAACTCATTTTCCTTATCTGAGCACAATCTTTTTACAAGTTTCAGCATGCCATTCTAAGAGGACACTCTTGTAATATAATTTTATGTGGTTTTATTTCTTCCCTGTTTAAGATGTTGCATCAAGAATTAATGCTGACAACATACTTGAAGAAAAGAATCCACAATATGATGCTATGCTCAGTCAAATGGTGGGGAGAATTAAATCCAAGTCTGGAGGGAAACCTGAGATGGGTGAGGTGAGTTTATTGAACTTGTTTAAGTTTATATATTTTTTATCAATCTAGGTTTATTGCCCTCCTTATCTGTTCTAATATGTTTCTCTTAATGCTAGATGGAGCTTAACTGTTTAAGACGACTTGTGAGGCCTTCTTTAATAGCTTGTCATATAACACAATATCTTACTCTAGATTGCTTTTGGTATAAAAAAGATAAATGCTCTTATTGCAGTATTCCTTGATGATTCAAATTTTTGGGTCATGGTAATGCTATTGGTAAAGCTACTTGGTTACCCATGGTAATCCAAGCAGTTGATTGAGCATATTTCACTTGGTCCGTTAAGCAAACATAGTAAACTAAATCCTTGCAGACAGATATCAAGTTCTAATCTGCAATGTATGTCGACTACTGTGCTTTGCTTTGCTTGATAACATTAACTTTATCTTCCAAGGTTTAGACTTTAGTTTACAGATTTTGTGAGAAGCTTCTCTGATGTTTAGTTGCATGGGCGTAACGTGCTCCATCATATTCATAAAGTAGGAGTCTCCTTAGTCGTCCTTCTTCTTACCATAATGATATTGAGATATGATCCTTCACCTCATTTTTTTCCATCAAGACTTGTTTGTTACTCGCTCTCTGCTTATGTGAGGTTCTTCATTTTCACGCCCTGGCCCCCCCCCCCCCCCCAAATAAAAAAAATTGTTGGTTAAATTATTCATAACGCCATTGCTCAAGCTGCCTGAGATGTTTCATTCTCCAGTTTCTGCTTGCAGCCGCATTTGTTTGGTGGATCAACCATAGTTTCATGAGATTGGAGGTGCTGATTGAGCTCTATAAATTTGAGAGGGTTAAACATCATGCAATTAGAGTTATAAATGGGTCACATACCCTTTTCTGGTGTATAACTGAAATGTTCATCTTTTCCCATCACTAAGTTGATGGCACGACTCATATATCCGTTAAAATTATGATTTGACCTGTATTAATTGAATTCTCCATATTGAACATTATGTATACCATGTTATTCGACTGTTAATTTCAAGGATTATATAGCAGGCATTTGTGGTGGAGCGATATAATGGTTTTGGGTGGTTATGAATAGAACAAGTTTCAGTCCAGTTTGAATCTTCTTATATAGGCTTCGTATGTATTTCCTCCAATGTAAAATGTATTGATTTTGGGTAGGCAAACCGCACTAGAAAGTTGGAACCGAGTTTCATCTTAGACGAATATGTTAGTGGTGCTTATAAAGAAAGTTAATCTTCTTGCAAAATTAAGTTTAGTGCTGATGGTGCAGATAAGAATCTTTTAAATCTTTTCCAACAAGCTGCAAATAATAATGAAAAATGTGGTCAAATTCAATTGCTGAAACGTGGACGTCGTTAAAACAAATGTTGTGCAAATAACTTGCAATGTTACAAACTTTGTGATCATACAAAATTATGACCTGTGAAGAGGATAACTGAATTTATAACTATAAAAGCAGCCCGCTTTTTCTAGGGTAGTAGACAAAAAAAGAAAGGGTCCTTAACACTAATATACAACGATTAGAAAATAATTAAACTATTAGTGCATTTATAAAATAATTATAAAAATAGCACAATTCACATTAATAAGGAAATCTAAAATCAATGAAAAATAACTGCCGTAATTCAAATTCAAATGTCTACCAATTAATAGCACTTCCATGTCCCTCTCCTTTGATGATCTTAGGCGAGAGATACTCATGGGTACCAACAAAGGAGTTGGATCGTGTATCTTTCCGTTTGGCCCCAAGCAGTGGCAATGATCTGATCTGGGTTGCAAGATTGGCTTTTGTCTTCCTCGTTTTTGCAGAAACAGGCAAAAGCCTATGGCTGAAGCATTAGACTTGACAGGAGGGCTTCATGCAAAAAGGATCTATACACTTGCATCCCGCACATGGACCCAACATCCGTGGAGGCTCCATAACCAAAGAAGATGGTTTCAAGAGCATTGGGTTTACATAACATCTAAGAGAAAGGTCAAAATCTGTAAGCATGATATGACCATCTTCTCGAACTAGAATGTTTTTTGGTTTCAGATCTCGATATACAATACCAAGCATATGCAAGTATTCGAGGGCAAGGAGGACTTCAGCAACGTAGAATCTGCATATGGAAGTAATTAGTTTGAAGGTTGCATAAAAAATAAAGGGATTAACAACCAAGGTAACCAAACTTTTATGCCAATGTAACTAAACCTTTTATACCAAGGTAACCAATTTACTTTCACACCTACAGTATGAATTAGTTACATTGGTCTGAAAGTTTGACAACCAACTGCATGAAGGTTTGGCTACCAACTGCATCACATTCAAAATAAATTGGTAACTTAATAAAACTGAATTGGTTACCTTGACGTTTAGGCTACCCACTGCATGAAGGTTTGATTACCAATTGCATCACATTCAAAATAAATGGTAACCTAATAACACTGAATTTGTTACCTTGATATGAATGTTTGGCTACAAATTGCACTATGAAAAAACTGCTGATGTGGATTGGTTACTTTGGTGTGAAGGTTTGGGTACCACCTGCACTATGAAAAAATTGAAGGTGTAAAGGTGAATTGGTTATTTTGGTATGACGGTTTGGTTACCTTGGTATGAAGATTTGGTTACCAACTGCATTATGAAAAAACTACAGGTGTGGAGGTGGACTGGTAACCTTGGTATGAAAGTTTGGTTACCTTGATATGAATGTTTGGTTACTAATTTTTTTTATCAGTTGCTGATTTTGGATTAAATTCAATAATCAAAATAAGCATTGGGACGAATATGCCACCAACACCAACACCGCCTACATTTCCAATTCCAAAGAGGATATAGTAGAACAAGCATCTTTAAGTTTTGAGGGGTAAACAAAGTAAAATGAAGACAGAGATCAGATTTTGTGACACATTCCAATGAAGTAACTTGACATTCAATTTTTGAAACTAAACCAGCGGAACTTTCATCCCTGATATCATCGACATTAAGTAGGCACTGCGTATCATTAAACAACGAGCAGGCATCAATCTCCCACTGGATGCAATTATCTAATATTGTTTGAAGTGTAGACCTTTCTCCCAAAGATATTTCCATCAACTTTGACTGTGAAACCAATTCCTGCAAAATGATTATTCAGTCACTTAAATGCTCCTAATTCTTAGTAAACATACAAAGCACAGTGTAGAACAGAGATGGACCTTCAGGGACTCAAAATTAAGCAGGTTAAAATTAAGCAGGTTACCCCCACGAAGGCAAGGCCGTCGTTGGAAAAGACAACCACCACCTGCGTCGTCGGCGAGAGGATTGGTCTGGGTTATAGGAAGAAATTGGGGGTTTTGATTTGGATTGGAATTTGAGAATTGTTTGAATGTGTTTGAATAAGAAAATAATAATTAACGAGAAGAGATAAAGGAGTCACATTAGCCCACAAATACTAATCTCCTAAATTAAGGAAGTACTAATATTATAAATAAATATGAAAAAGTATATTATTTTTATAATTATTTTATGGATGCATCATTATTATAATTATTTTTAAAAATGTACTAAAATATGTAATTAATCCTTTTTAGTAATGGGAGGTTCGTTCGTGTATAAATAAATCCTTTTGGTATAAAAATTGATATTCAAGGGCCAAATACTTTTTCTAACAAATTTCAGTCCTGAAATCACATGGGTTATTATCGAAATCATCTGAGTCCAAATTTCATATTGGGCTTATGGCCCGGCCCACCTTATAAACCCACCCCCAATGAAATGAATACTGCAAATCTGGGAGGAACAAGCCAAGGAAGAAGAAAGGAGCAAAAATGGTGATAAGGGTATTTGCTTCAAAGCAGCTCAAAAATCTCTTCTCTAATCCCCTCATCTGCTCGCCCTTTTTGTCTCGCTCCATTTCTCACAAGCCAAGGTACTCCTTCTCTCTCCTCCTATGAATCTACGTTTACATACAATATGAGAGGAATTGATGCTTATGTAATTGATTGAATTTGATATTCTTTCTTATGGGTTTTCTCTAATGTCCCATCTCTCTCCTTTTTTTTGTTTGTATAAATGTGAGAAAGTTGCTAAAGGTTTTTAACTTTAGCCATGATTTGTAGCTTTTTTTGTGGTTATTCAAATGCTAATTAATTTTGTGATCAGTCAGGTTACATTCATGTGGAAGTGTTTTTTTAGCTATAAATGATTTTATTTTGTCAAAATTCATTTGTTTACTTTTTAAGTTGTACTTTATAGGTAAAGATTGTAGTTAGGACTCGGTTATACACCTGGCTGTATCATTTTGAAGTGAACTTCTTTTAACCCACTTTATTAAGAATGAAAACTCGTTAAAAAAAGGCCAGTTTCTGTTTTTTGTTTTTTTTATAAATATAATTTGGGTGTTGCTTTGCTTGATATTAATAATTACCTTTAAAATTTGATGCTTGATTTGTAGCCAGCTCAGAAGAATACTCATTGAGTTTGTAATAGTCTGTCAATGTTTGACTTTGATTAATGGATATGTCAACCATTGTGTGATCTTTCATAACCCAAAGTCCCTACCTCATTTTTTCTTTCAATGTTTTTGTTTTTATTGAGTAGCTTAATTAAGTTCTTATTAGGGAGCTAGAGATAACAAAATTATCAGGAATTAATGTATTAGAAAATAAACAATACCCACTGAACAATGATAAGAACTCTACTGATACTGGTAAACATTTATCATAATAAACTATAGAGTGCCTAATTGCGTTAGGAGTTATAGTCAACGAGTTCATATAATTGTGATAGGTTGCACTTGGAACTCTTTCATACCTCATATCGAATTTAGATCTACATTTCACTAATCTCATGGTATAGTAGCTTCTGTGATGTTATATGTGAGGTTTTTGGTCGGGTACCTGCTGCTGCACCACTTTATGAATTAAAAAGATGTCAACTTGGAGGCATTATGTGGATTCATTCAGGTCGGTTTTTGAAAATGGTTAATGAACCCGTGGAGCAAGTAGAGTCCAGTGGAAACAATTTGCTTAACAACAGTTCTGGTAATGGCAAGACAAAAAGGAAAAAACTGAAAGGAAAAAGAGCTGTTGTGAGGTGGTTAAAGTTCTTCAGGTGGAAGAAGAAAAAAGACTACGAGAAAATGACTACAGAAGAAAAAATTATGTATAAACTGAGGAAGGTAATTTTCCATTCCTGCATTTATGTTTTAAAGTGTTTCTTTCAAGAGTTGGAATTACACAATAACAAGGCAATCATGGGTGGATACTATCAGATGCTTAGTGTGCTCTTCATAACTTATTGATTTGTGGGACACTTGTATTTGATTTGAATTGAAAATCAACTTGTGTCACTTGATGAATGTTCTGTTTGTATCATTCTTCAAAAATACTTATCATATTAAAATCTATCTAATAAAATACAAATGATTTTGAATTTCCCTCTCACTCAATAAATCATCTGGGCCGTTCAAAGTTTGAGATAAATCTCACCGTTCATACAGTGCCGGAGGCACGAGACCCAGCTAGTAAGATCATATTACAGAATCACTAGTAAACACTTGACTAAAATTTTCCTATAACTATTGTAATTCTTTAGTGGGTTTCAAGGGATGGGGATGTGAGTGACTGAGTGAGGTATTGGAATTCTTCTTTTGTAGCTATATAGCTATAGACATACTTTCCAGTTTCACTTTAGCATTAGCATTGTATCAAAATGAAGTTCAGCAGATTTGTAAACGTTTCTTATTTGATTGCTAAAATGGAGAAGCTTATCAACAAGAAGATTTCTTTTGTTTCGCGGATGAATTGGGCAGACAACTGTTTGAAACTTGTCCTTACAATTTGTTAATATGATATGTAATTAGACCCTTACATTTTGAATTACCAACTTCTATAGTTATTTTATGTAATATGAAACTATGAACAATACTATTACTGTAACTTATGAAGATATTCGACAGATTCAACCTTAACTTTCAAAAATAAGTCGTCTGAGGGTAATTATGTTTAGAATTCATTTTAGAATACATGTTATAAAACTAAATACTGATACGTGCATCTTCAGACTTCAGGAATTATGTGCAGCATTAAATGGCTGATTAGAGTACCATTTTTGGTGGATTGGTTCACTCAGGAAATGAAGTATTAGAACTGCATCATACTGTACGTTGTCCCATTTGTATGTTTACCTGCATAATTGATGTCCAATTGGAGCATTGTCTTCGCTTACCATTATTGGTTGCTTAAAGTTCTTATGGTGGATTAATTTATCTCTTTTCTAGGCTTGCAATAAAGACGAAAGGTTAGTTGAAGCTCTTAAGAAGATTGAACCCAAGGAATCATCAGAAACAAAACACGACCCTGAGATACTAACACCAGAAGAGCACTTCTTCTTTTTAAAGATGGGCCAAAAGTGCAAGAATTATGTGCCAATTGGAAGACGAGGAATATATCAAGGTGTGATCCTGAACATGCACTTGCATTGGAAGAAGCACCAGACTTTGCAAGTGGTGGTTAAGACATTCTCACCAGAGGAGGTGAAAGAGATTGCTGTCGAGCTGGCAAGATTGAGTGGTGGGATTGTTCTTGACATTCAGGAAGACAACACAATCATAATGTACAGAGGGAAGAACTACTCTCAGCCACCCACAGAAATAATGTCGCCGAGGACCACTCTTCCTCGGAAGAAGGTTAGCTCCACTGTTTTTAGCTCATATGGTTATATCAACCGAAAAATTAGCGAAACTTCCATAACTTTAATAGAAGTAACATTAAGATGTCCATACCATGCACTTTTACTCCAACATTTCCTATTTTTATAACAACTTTTCTTCTTTTACTAAATTTTGTTCCACATAAAATGAGATCTATAATATTTTCCAGTTCTTTACAACTAGAGGATACCAATTCCTGGCCCTTCACTATGCAGCTTACTCCTAACATATATATCTTCTCATCTTTGTTACTTTTTATTCCATCCATTGGAATGTTATTATAATGTGTTACCTGCCTGGTACCACGCTGCTTATATTCAACATTCAAAGTGGGTAGATATAAACTAAAAATATCCAATTTCGTAATATTGTGTGTACTTCAGAGATTGTGAAAAACACCATATATGTTATAGTGACTGATCCATTGAGAAAATTAGGGCAGAAAAGAAATGAAGGACAAGATGTATTTATACCATAATACCGAGTACTTGTTAGTGGACATATTCTTGATCAAGTGGCTAAATGAACTGGTCACCATGAATAAAATTATATATATACGAGTGTGTGTGTGTGTAATATATATTTTGATAATTTCACAATGAGATTTAATATTCCCGTAAGGTCCTCCGCATGAACATGAATAGTAAGTGGGTCCTCACATTCATGTGAGAGAGGAAGAACTTTAGAGAAATATTAAATTTCCTTGTGGAAATAACATTTATGTGTATTGTTACATAGTATCTGTTGTTTGATTTCACAATCAACAATTACGTGCAAGTATACACGATCAATAAGTAATAAAGTTATAAGAAAGAGTGTCGTACCAAGATGGAATCCTATTTAACAAATCCCAACTATTAGTTTTATATTAATCCAATTTTATTTAAACAACCAAATTTTATGATTTTTCAATTTAAACTAAATTAAATTAATTAAAACTAAGTTTACACAAAGAATTGATTCAGATGATAAATATTTAAGACTACAATATTCCCAATTATGCAATATAAGTCAATTATCCAATTTCTCCAATTATTAAACTCACTCGAGTTGTTAATAGGAATTCACAGTATTTATTAGTCCTTTTCCAAGCGATCAGATAAAATTATTTAATTCAATTAATTTTGCGATATTCCTATGCAAAACAAAAGAATCAAACTCATTGAGTATCAATTCTCAATTGTCACATGCAGTGAAAATAGATATCCCTATTCAATTCACAACCTTAATTATTTATCTCATGCAAATAACTAAGAATACATGCTATCACATTCAGTTCTAACACAAGATTTTATCTTCCGAATTCATCTAGCGTAACATGACAACTATCGGCCAAATAATTAAGCAATAAGCATAAAATACGATAGACAACTTAAATTGAATCCATAATTGGATTAATATGGATAATCAATTCATTAGCATAAAAGGTTCTATTGTAGCCTTAATTAAAATGTTAGTTCATACTGGAAATCAAAACCAAAAATCCCATAGAAAACATCTCAATTAGATTACAAATAGAGATGAAGAATAAAAACTCAATGATGGGTTCCAATCTTCAATCTCCAATTGCAAATTTGCAATCCTTAAGTGCTCCTCTTGTAATCTCCGAGTCCAATTCCAACCTCTGTTTCAATAGCTGTGCATTTAAATCAAAAGCCTCCTCTCTATATATAGTTTTAGGTTTCTCAAGTTCAGCCCCTTAACCAAATCCAAGTAGAATAGAAATTATCTTCTTTTTCCAGCTTTTTCCCAAAATCCGACCAACCACTTCTGCCTCCCAGCGCCGCGGCGCTCCCCCGCGCTAACGTGATATACAGAATTACTACTTTGCCCTTGAAGCTGCCAAAATCTCCCAATTTGCTCTTGATGAAGCTGAATTCCCTATTTTGCCCCCTGCACGCAAAATACAAATAAAAAGGTCAAGTCCAAAAACATCTAATTCATGGGTATATTACCCATTCATCAGTATCCGCTGTGTAAAGAATAATTCTCTCATTCTCTTTGTCACACACAACACAAACACCCAAGACCCATACTTTCCTATTTTGTTCATTTTGATCTGGTCCTTAAGAATTCAATTGGTTTTTTCCGGAATGCAGGCTTTAGATAAATCCAAGTACAGGGATGGCCTCCGTGCCGTAAGGAAGTATATTCCGAGACTAGAGCAGGACCTTGAGCTGCTTCGAGCAAAAGCCGAAAATCAATCTGAAAGTAAAATGGAGGCTACTGAAAAAATTCTATCAACTGACATTGGAGTTAATTACTCCAGTAGTCTTTCAGATGAACAATTGGAGGGTTCTTCTAAGCTCCAAAAACTAATGGCTGGAAATGAAAAATGCCATGAGGATGATGACTCTACAATGCATTCAGATATGGATTCAGATTCTGAAGCCCTGTCAGATATTTTTGAGACGGAGTCTGACATGGATAATGAGGATAAGGCAGGGCGATATCTTTACTTGGACACGTTTGAAAAGTTCCCGACAAGAAATGACGGGGAAACAGAAGATTTTGAGGAGCACCTTCGTCAAATATCTTCCGACTCGAAAAAGGAAAAGTCATGGGACAAAAATGTAGAGGTATCAGACCTTGATGAGGTTGATCGTATGGTTCTAAGAGCTGCTTCGCTTTTAAAGAAAAAAGGAAGATGATGTACTTGTATACATTATTGAAGTTCTGTCTAATTATGTCTGTGTATGCCATTTAGGCCTATAAGATTCATGTTACAATTTATTAGTTTTATATTTATTGTGTTTCATTTCAAATACCAACTTTTCTGTGTAAATGTTTAGGCATATGGAAAGAATAGAAAAGATGCCGTGGAGGGCACACTATTGGCATGGAAATGATAAGGGTCCATTTATATAATGCAAGTGTTTCATTTCAAATACCAACTTTTCTGTATAAATGTTTAGGCATATGGAAAGAATAGAAAAGATGCTGCGGAGGGCACACTTGTGTAGTTGTGTTTGGCATGGAGATGATAAGGGTCCATTTGTATAATGCAAGTGTTTCATTTCAAATACCAACTTTTCTGTATAAATGTTTAGGCATTTAGAAGAATAAAAAAGATGCTGTGGAGGGCACACCTTGTGTTTGGCATGGAAGTGATAAGGGTGCGTACCATACATATAATGTCAGTGCTCGACAAAGTCCAACATATCTCAATTTATAATATCAGTTGTTTAGGCATTCAAATGTATGAAACCATTACCAGCCAAGCTCTTCATCTTGAGTTGGAATTTGAAAATGATCAAATTATTGGGGAAACCAGTTGATTTCTCTCCGTTGTATAATTTGTGGGCAATGTAACTGCTTTGCTTCTTCATGATACTTGGATAGCTATTCTGTTTTTAAATAATATGTTGCCCCTTCTGTTTTCAAGCACATCAAATTCTTCAAATCGCAAGCTCTTTCTTTACAGGTTTGCTGATTAGATTCTGTATTCACCCTCAAATGGACAAGGAGTGCCATTATTACAAATAATTTGATCTTTTAGTTGTAATGGCTTGCCTGAGAGATTCTTCTGCCACTATCTAATCCGAGGTATAAATAGTAAGCATCACAAGCAAGTTCAGGTTCTGGCCAACAACCAAAAGTTCTCAAGATTTAATGTAATTTTTTTCCATCAGGTCACTAGATTAATATGCTTCACCGTTGACATTTCTCATTTCTAAATACATTCAACTATGCTAACTATATACATTGGAACATCAATTTCATCTTTCCTTTCTCCATCTCTCTTTCTTCCTTCACCGTTTGCATAGCTCCCGTATCGATCTATCATAATCAAGATCCACAGTCCCTAAATTTCTGTCTACTTTTACTAGTTCAGCATATAATTTGACACGGAAACCCATTTTATGAACTCTGTTATATCTCCATTCGAACATGTCCATTGCAAAAATGCAATATGCATATTGTTCGCTCCATCTGCGATCATGAGAAAATGAAAAGAAGAAATCAACACTGATGGGGTTCAATAAACAACTGATGCTACAAAAGACTTCTTCAACTAAAAACTTTTAGCAGATTACGCATAAACTCTATGCATTTTGAAAGAAGTTGATTCTTATGACCACCACCGCAAAATGAATAGTTTGACCATTCAAAGTAAATACGCTGCACTTCTAATTCCTAGAATATATAAAGATGAGTACGGACCTGCCCAACCAAACAGGGATTAAGATGAAAAAGTAAATTACGCACCTACTCTATATGCCAGGGTTATCAGAGGTTTGACGGCTTTTGTAGATCTGTTTCAAATTCTCTCACGCTGTTAACAACAACTTCGATTTTTGTTGACAGAACCTCATTTTGCTCCTCAACGTTTTTTAAGAATGTAATTAGCTGCTCTCTATAGAGATCACATAACCGATCCTGATGCTCCAACTCCAAGGTGAGTTCTTGTATTCTCCTGTCTTTACCATCCTACAACATAAATCATGAAGAGACTTTAATCCAAATTAGATAAAAATGCATTGTAATAATTCTAATAGAAAATGTATAAAAATAAATTTATTATGGCATATACATGCAACCTTGCAAATCTATACAGAAAAGTATCCTACCCTCACTGTGGCGGTTAACTTGGGAAGTTAAGGATGGAAAAAATAAAAAGGAAAACAAACGAGAGAGAGAGAGAGAGCTATGCCAGCAGAAAACCCATATATAACCTTTTTTTTATCTGTGTGTGGATCTTGATGATTCCCCAAACATGAGCAAATTTTCCAAAGCTTGAGGATCTGGTGCTGTAGGTTTTTATGCGTACTTTTACTCATTTTCTAAGTCATCATCATTCTAAGAATGTTCAAACTGCAAACAAGCTTAGATGAGCCATGTTTCATGGAATAGGGGTGGCTCGAACTAAAATAATAACACCTAAGCTTATTGTGACTAAGAGGCAAGTATGAAGCAATATATGGGATAGCAAATGCCAGATGCCAAATGTCCGAATAACCAGCTCACATGAGTTCATTTACAGCCTAAGGCTTTGAATAGAAGCTTGCTCAAGATTCTTCTTGAGACAGGTGACCCACACTCACTATACATTTGGAGCTCATCAATTTCTCAAGCGAGGCTAATAAATTTATAATTGTATGGTTAGCTCGACTAGCTTACAGTTCTGGTTCCAGTGTCAATAACCAAGCGGCATCTAAGTACAAGTCTAAGAAATAACACATAGAGAGTCGGGCCCATTAACAACCTTAAAAGGTAGGTGCATCAAGACACTTACCCTTCTGCAATGATTACAATGCCGTAATAACAAGGAATAGCACAATGTGTTTGGAAGTAAATAAATGATAAGACCGTGAAGTTAATAATCTAATTCAATTCTAGTAAGTTTTTTTATCCTAAGAACATCTTTCTGAAATGAAGTGCATGTTTTCATCTGCATGAGAGCCAAAAGATTCATGTTGTATTTGTAACATGCAAGACGAAAAATTAAGTAATTTAAAAGTACGCATAAAAACCGATATTAACTTTTGAAAGTCACTGAAATACAACTCACCATTGCATTACGAGAAGGACGACCAGAAACAACCAGTGGATGCGTATGGTCCTTCTCAAATCTTGTTACAATCCATCTTCCAGACTTGCTTACCTTCACCAACATCATTGCCTTGCAACCTTCTCGAGTGCTAGAACGTGATTTCCTAACTGGCCCAAAATGGTCTCTCATTTTAACATAATACCCCTGCTTATTACATGAAAGCCTCCGCGATAGAATTCTCTTATCAACCTCTGAGCGACGACACTGATCGATACGCATTACAAACCCTACACGCCTAGCATATTCATCATAGAACTCCTTAGCAGCATCTTCAGAGTCAAATTCCATACCAACGCGCGGTTCCTGAATTTCACTTTCTTCGCATGTTAGTGGTTCAGTTTCAGCAGAAATGAGCACTGTCCCAGATACAGCGTCTAATTCCACTGTGACAAAACATTATGGCTTATAATGACAGGTGGAACAGGTATCTTAATAAGTATTCCATTCTTTTGAAAACAAACACACATACACATATAGATATAAACCATCCTCTCTTCATACTCTAGCATTTATGTTAATATCACCAAAATGTCAGGTCTAAAATCTTAAACCTGATATTTTCTTTCTTGGAATTTTTACAGGGTCAACAAAACCAAAACTCAGGGCATGATAGTGCAGGTCCCCCCTTTCACACCCCACATCAGTTTGGGGCCAACATTAAGCACTCAGCCATAACATGTATACATGTACACAATAACTAACAATTACATGTGATATATATGATCTTTTAGCTTAATCATTTAAATATTAGTATCACATAACTAGGCTCTTGCTCTTGATGAACCACAAAATTAATGGTCGAGACTTATTTCCTAATATGATGTCGACTTATAAGACCAAAACCTGCTCAAGTCAAGTACACACCATCTTTTCTTTACCTTAGATTTATTTCATTTGCAAACTAGTAAAAAAATCGGTAGACCTTCAAAACATTATCAAACACTTGTTCATTAAATTTTAAACACAACAATCAAATTTAACAAATATTTTATTGACTTTCAACTAAAAAGATGTAAACTTTAGCCCTGAAAAGAAGTAAGAGTGATATACTAACAAAACAATAAATGAATACAACGAAAACTGATGATGAAGAGAATAGCAAAATAACAGGTACAAAAATCCATTATAAAGAAGGAAATTCGCTTAAGCATTTCTAATAGATAACAACCGAACCAATAAACTTAAAAAATTGAAGCTAAGATTACACGAGGAAGAAAAGAAATGTTAATCAGTGGAAAGGGAGAGAAAACTTTACTAGGTTTGAAAAGCCGCTTCCGTACGTATTAATCGCCAGATTTTGGAGAGACGTGAAACCGCTGATCGAAGATCTTGGGTGGAAAAAAAGGATTATCTTTTCAGTTTTCAGTATTGGGTTGGGTTTCACAAGGAAACATAATCTCCTTTCTTTTACCGGTGAAAACGTATGCAATCGAAGCCAAACCTTAGGACAGTCTAATTTCATGTGTTGAGTAACAAATCATTTGATGGAGGTCAAATTTAGGGTTTGTTCGTACTGTGCCGACAATTTTTTTTGGTTATAGCGACTGTCCCTCCCAAGAAGTAAAAGGTAAAAGAAGCACAATATAATACCTTTCCAAAAAATAAAATAAATGAAAAACAGTAAAAACATACTCCATTTACGTCAAAACCCCGCCCCGAGTCCTAAAACGCATTTGACGATTTTGGTTTTCAATCCGCGGTTTATTTACAGTGGAATTCGATCTGAATATCTGAGTAAGTCATACATTTTTCTTCAAATGCGATTAATCCTTCTTCATCCCATATAGTATCCCTAGCTATTTACTCGGTTTAATGTTCTAAACTGACGATATTATTACGCTTCATTCAGCTTTTTCTTACTTCAGTATAGTCAAAGAATTCTATAACCTATAAATCGAGTAGCTAACTGCCGTCAAATAATGGAAATCACGGAAACACTTCCCTAGGTTATACTATAGTGGCCGTAATCTGTCTATTTTTTGAATTTACTTCTAGTTAGTTGTACACCCAATTTCTATTAGTTGGTTTATTGGGTAGTAAAAAAAACTATTTTAGCAAAAATATTCGAATAACTATATCTAGATCAATCCACATCTGTTCAAATTTCATTCAATTAATAATTAACAAGATTGAAGCTTTATCTTCATCACTGAATTTTTGAATGCAGATGCTGGTCCGTGGTTGTTTGCTTTAATGAAAGAGTAATTAACACATATATTAGTTCAAAGGTTTAATGTATACTGTTTCAAAAGCCAGTCTCTTCAGTCATTTTAACAGAGAATGGTATAGAAGGAAACCGCAGCAAGAGCCAATAGGTTGAAAATAAATGAACTTCATGGAAATTACACAATGTTTGATCTAGATGTCTCTTATGAGATATACATTTCAGGTCTTTTGGTTGAAATATGAGGACTGGATTTGTTGAATTAGGTTGGTTTCAACTTCCACCTTTTAGGGTCCAGAACATAAGAGGAAATCGACATCTATGAGATTTTATCAATCTTAGATGCATTGCAAGAGTATTGAATTAAAAGAAGTCTTAAGCTATAAGTTTAGCTACCTGGTTTGGAAGGCTGTTTTTACCATGGATATTTACAATTGACACTCTGTCATGTGGCAGTGGATGAACACCCGAGTGTGGGAGATGATGGAGAAACAATAGAGGCTTCTAATGGGAAAGAGGTAATTAATGAAGAAAATTTGGAACTAGAACCATATGTCGGCATGCAATTTGAGACCGAAGAGGCTGCCAAAGTATTCTATGATGGATATGCGATGCATTTGGGGTTTATCATGCGAGTTGATGCGTTTCGACGATCAATGCGTGATGGGTCTGTGGTTTGGCGAAGACTTGTGTGCAACAAAGAAGGATTCCGTAAGTGTAGACCCAGGAGGAGTGAAAATAGGAAGCCCAGGGCGATCACAAGAGAAGGGTGCAAGGCAATGATTGTTGTAAAAAAAGAGAAGACGGGTAACTGGATTGTTACTAGGTTTGTTAAGGAGCACAACCATCCACTAGTAGTTGCACCAGCTAACCATCGCCGCACCGTTCTCCTGTTGCAAACACCGGTAAATACTTTTAACTTGAATTACAAATTATTGATATTTGGTTGACGGTTTGTAACTATAAATTTCTGTTTTTAAAGTGTTGACTCAATTGCTTAAGATTCTTTAACATCGCAAAAAATATAACTAGATATTTCCCATGTTTGTTGGACTATCTGTACTATATAGTGTGGAAATTTGTTTTCCTAAGTTGGATAGTCCTTATCTGAACTGTTCTTTAAATAATTTGAAGCTTTTTCCCTATAATTCCATCACAGAATAATTATATTATAAAGTCGCTTCAACTACTGGAGAATCAGTGTTAATATCATGATAGTCTCATGCTACTTGCCACTTGATGTTAATAAGCTATGCAGCGCAACCCCAAAAAGCCTTTTCCGACATGTGAAACACCCCCTACAAAATTTATACATCCCTCATGCACTAGGGACGTAAAAACATTCAGAACTCCAGGAAACGAACAACTCCTCCTGGATAAGACTCGTTATGCAAAAACCTAGCTTGTTCACCATTAGGGTTTGCATTAAAACCATGTCTATTTGTTCCAGATGGTTCATATGAACTAATACTGATTGTTCATTTTTCCTTACAGATGCTTTGGATATAGAAATTTACTTTACTTGTGTGATTAATGCAAAGTGAGAAAAATGATCTTTATGAATTTGATATATAGATCTATGCAGAGTTAGTTTATATATGCACAATAAGATGCTTGCTTGTTATTATTGCTGAAACGAAAACTTTTTGCATTATCTTTCCGCCATCTTCTTGAAGTGGTGGTAAGGCTGCAAATGAGCCTAGCTGAGCAGCATTTGACTTGGGTGTGTTTGGGCTTCTCCATCCGAGTAAGGAGAAAGCTTGATCCCAAGGTGAGCTGGGGTGAGCTTCACAGAGTTGGTTCACAATGAATGCGAGCTCTGTGAGGCTTGTTCTTAAACTCCCTTCAACTCTTAGATCAAATTTTAATTGAATGTTTAGAAAATGTAGATGTGGAATAAGGAGGATTCACAGAAAATTTACTATGTTCATGAATCATATAAATTTTATATTATACAATTTCCGATTCAGAGTCCACTTTCACAATCAATGTATCAAATCTTATTATTTTCAAGTACCTAAAGTAAAAGTCGTAATATGTTTGTGCAAGTTTTGATCTTGGCCATTGATTATGTTTATAAGTAAAATTTTCTATAAAGCTTCCACAATTTTGGAAGTGGGCACTTTTATCTACTATTTTTAGAAATGAACCGTCATTTTGGGACCGAGTGAGAGTATCTGTCTTATGTTCTTAGTAACATAACGAGGTACGAATAACGAATGAGCCAAGCCTAAACTAGCTTAATGAAGTTGATTTCATGCTTGTTGCGTAAAACAATCTTAAAACCCCTAAACTTGGTTTATGTAACGGATTAACAAACATAAATGAACGCAGATCAATACAGATCTGGATGTTCAGACTTCAGAGTCATGTAGAATGGTTAATGTGATGCTTGTGTCTCTACTTAAAAGCAGGAACCCAATGTATTATTTTTTCCCAATTTCGTCATTGGTAATTTTTATTTGTTTGCAATGTGTACTAGTGTCATTGTGAAGACGGAGCTTTTAGACAAAATGAAATCAAATTGTTAATGAATGCCTTTAATTTTCTTTCAAAGAAGCAATATATTTTTCTTATTCTTTGTAACCTTTTAGTACTTATTTACTTGTTTCTGCTACATACCAGGACGAGAAAGATGTAAAGATACGGGAATTAACGGCCGAGTTACAGCGGGAGCGAAAACGATCTGCTGCCATCCAAGAACAGCTTGACATGGTACTGAAAGATATGGAGGAACACTCCAATCATTTATCAAGGAACATTGAAGGCATAGTCCAAAATGTAAAAGAAATTGAATCAAAAAGACTACTTCTTTCACGCAGCTAATAAATACACCAGCAGTTGTAAATTCATTGCTTGCTACATGTAGAATAAGCACAGGTGGTATGAACGTGCTGATTGGAATTTCATTTAATGACACTGGAAGGTCATCTGTCTCTACCCAGAAACTCAACAATGGAACAGTATAGGAGTAATTAGTTATAAAGAGAGTTTTTGTGGTACTAGCATTGTCTGTATAATAATTGTATTGTAGTATTGACTAAAACTATACAATCTTAGATCGGAAATTAGAGTTCCAATTGTTCTGTTCTTCCACCTGTTAAAACTTGCACTTTTTTATTTTTTGGGGTGGGGGTGGGGGTGGGGGTGGGGGTGGGGGTGCGGGTTAGACATGAAAAATGAAGCACATTTTACTTTTGAAATCATCCTTCCGCAAAATTGTGCATATTAAAAGGTCTCGGGTAAAAAATATATTTAAAAAAAAGATTCGAATGATATTCATTTCCTGATGGAGGGAAGAGTATGTATGAAAATTTAACATAAATGTTAGATTTGGTAAGAGCCTACAACTTATTGTTGGTGCTTGTTCACAACCAGCTGGTATAGACGGGAATAATTAGTTGTGAAAGCAAGGAAATAAAATTGAGTAACAAAATACTAACACATTTAAACACGACCTTTAACCAATTGACAGCCAGCTGAAGACAAGTCTATTAATGTATCTTTCCCACTCGGTTTCCAAGACTAAAAAAGAGTAAATGCATCCAGATACCGATCACAATATCATGAAAGTGGTGCACTGAAACTCAATGGGCCCAAAAAACACTGCAAATATGAGCAAGCACAAGCTGTGCCAGTGCCACTTCAATGATTTTGATGCACATCAACCGACCATTTATGCTACTCACATGCACAAACTAATCAGCACTTATTACAAGTATCCTCCAGAATTTCTTCCCTCAACAAGAGCACTATTCGAACATTTACCTGATAAACAAACAACAGTTTCCATTTTCCAAAACACCCCAAGTAAATTTAAGTAGTCCCAAAACCTTTGCTGTCTTACACATAACAGTTGACAAAGGCTCTTCCAAAGATTGTCTAAATGGGCCAAGGTTAAGGCATGAAACTCTAGTTTGATAAGGTGTCACTGCAGTGCACAACAAACTTGACTCAAACCCTACCACCCATACTTGGCTTGTGTTTCAGCTTTAGTGAGGAACCCTTTGGCTCGCCGCTCTGAGAGCTCCATCTCTTTCTGTTTCATGTCGAAGTACAAAGTACCAATCTGATGCTTCCTCTTGTGCAGCTTTGATGGCTTCCCCTTTGCAGAAACAGGCTACATATACAAAGATGCATGAATGAGAAAGAAATCCCATTATGAAACATAAAAACTATGATAAGTTTGTGAGAAAAATAGAGGTCACCCATCTAATATAAAGTAATCATCTAAATTGCCAAAGAAATTAGCAAGTTTCAACTCGTCAACAAATTAATTTTGCAAAAACAGGTTAAACCATAAAGGGAGAATTTTGAATCCTGCACAATAAACATTTATCAAGCACTTTTCCATACATTCCAAAGAGCTTTTTGATTGAATGACTCAGAAGTTAGAAAATCATGCTTCTTTTATATATAACTAAGTTACTGTTTCTAATTAACCAACATTAACTACCTCAACAACATGTAGCTAAAGACGAGACTAAGAAGTAACCAAGCTTGTCATCAACCCATCAGCATCCTAACTGTTCAGAAACACATAATAGAATAGAAGGGCCAATTCCTTTGTTTTAAACACATAACAGCAATGAAAAATAATGAGCCATTGGCAACGTTTTAGACAATCTGTCAACATTAATTTATCCTTGACAACAATCATGTGGGTAAATCTTCAAAAGAAAGGAAAACACTCCTTTACAATGAAAACTCGTCAAATTTCAAATTATTAGCCAATACTAAGATTTAAAGGCACCAAACCCTTTCCTGGTCCAACAAAAACTACATAATCCAAACCCAGTTTTTACTATATAAAAAAAGTATTCATAAGAAAGATAACAACCCATGCACCACTTCTCCTTATTATCAAACGAGTGAAGTTTCAATTGCTTGAGCTGGGCTTGAATTTGTGAGGAGCCAAGATATTTGTCACCAAGCTCGATAAACCAAAGGTCATGTATCAAATTCCAAAAGAAGTAGGATGAGGAATATGTTTTTAAGACTTATCTACGCATAATTAATTTGGGGATTTATATAAAACCAAGTGCTTACCAGCAACAATATAACACATGATTATAAAAGCTTGACACAAGTCTTCATTTTTCACACCATATAAACATATATAGACATAATATTGTTGCTACTGACTAGTGCCTATCATGTTGATTAAAATAGAACTACAACACAATCCCTCTAAAGTGTAAATAATACGAGTACGAATGTGCCTGCAAAGTTAAAAGATTAACAAACTAATCAAGGGATATTTCAATATTCAAGCTCGCTCAATAGCCAAACAAAATGAGCAAAGGCTGCCGTTATGTGATAAAAGATGAGACTGAATGTGCCTATTCTCGAGACAAGCTTGGGCAGTACACTAAACTCAAATACCCTTTCAGACTTTCAAACATCATCAATATCATGTCCTTACAATCATTAAATCATCCATAAATTATGCCAATCTGTAACGTGTCCTCCTCACAAGTACAATAAATAGTCCAGATTGTCCTTTGCTGAAACTTGAACATCTATTTCCGTTGAGTGCTATCAATAAAATTGCCAAAAATACATCTGACCCTTCTTAACCACTCTACAGCCTCATATGTACATGTAAGCCCCCTTAATTTCACATAATTGGAATGTGTTACAAATGATTAGAGGTCAAAGCAAAGCTAGTTTTCTTCCGGTTACAGTCACTCTTTCACATCCGTGAATTATAAAGCTAATCTTAGCTCACGGTTGTATAGAGTTATTCACTTGCGCAGGTTGCATTTCCGTATCCTCTTAACTTTTGTCTTCTTTGTGTACTAGGATGGCATTCCCTTTTGATGTCTATTTGATTACATAATACAATACCCGTATCCTCTTACCTTTTGTCTTCTTTGTGTACTAGGATGGCATTCCCTTTTGATGTCTATTTGATTATATAACACAACACTCGTCCAAAATAAAATTTTAGTTTCAAACTTTCACCGGTATGAAATTAATATTAGTCCTATACATCTAAAAATTTTCTAATCATGAGATAGTCAGACTTCTAACTTATAATTTATCCCAAGTTTCACATATTCCTTATACATCAACCGAGGCACATAAAAAAAACTAGATGAAGAAGCATAACCGAGGGAACAGAACCGAATAACTCGCACTAAACGTACTCAATAACATACTATATGTGCTACTCAAGCAAACCTGCAGAGGAAAAATAGAAGAAGCGGAAGCTTCAAACGTTGTATTAAGAAAACCAGAACTTCAGGGAAAAGCATCATACTGGTGTTGGTGAATTGCAGATAATAACAAGAAACTATTTAATATTTTTCTTAAATGTTAACCTTTGTTGCATATTTTTAAGTTGTGTATTTTTTTCTCCAGTAGATTAGTGTGATTTTATAAAGAAATAGAACAAAATATATGTTTATGAGGAACATACCTAACAGATAGTCAGGATTATTCATGCTTATATCACAAAATATCTCAAAAGGAAAGCATGAGTATTCATTTCTATAATTAAATCAATTACTAACCTAAGACCCTAGCTAATCTTATGATGTTTCAACCTAAAGAAACTTACAAGTTAAGACGCATGCTTTAGGATAGAGTTAGTTTTTATGCATCTTTGTGGGACTCAGATGGGAGCAGACCATTGATATCTTTGTATAATTTACATAGAGATCGGAGGCTGGTGTCCATTGAGGGTTTTCTGGTTCTTTTTCACTTGATTTTTTCCGTGGGTGAATTCTTGTCCGCCTCTACTTTTTAATCTCTTTCTTTATCTCTAACAAAACAATCTTTTATGTTTTAAAAAAAGGAACTTAAAACCAAAGTCCTAGAAAATTACTAATATAATTAATAATCAGTATGCTGAATCACAATACATAAATACCTGGTAGGAGGGGCCGAATGCGATTCCAGTTAACTTAGCCTGGTCCTCCCTTGGTCTATTCTTGATCAGTTCGTCCTGTTTAACCACAATTATGTCCTGGGGAACATCATTCCTGCCTCTCTTCCCATAACCTCTTCCCACACTTTCTGTTGCTGTTGTTATCTCAGTTGTGCTCGACCTATCAATCCACTTATTTTCATATTGCTCATAATTGTTAGCATACTCAGGATAGCTAACATCATAACTACCATAATTTGCATAATTCTCACTAGCTGAACCCAAATTTGAAGTACCATTAAACCCATTACCATGACTATCATAACTACTATAATTTGCATAATCCTCAGTAGTTGAACCCAAAAAATTTAAAGTATCACTAGCAGCATACCCACCACCATGACTTTCGTAATTCACATTTGAAGCATCATCAACCGACTTATCCGCGTTCAAAATAACGCTGGATTCGTTTGAATTTGATACAGGCAAATCTGCTTCGAGTATTGATCTACGGCCAGTCCCGGATGACGAGGGCAAAGCACCCAACGCCATTGAGTTCTTTGGGGCAGGGATATTTGATAAGAACGATTTAACAGATGGGGTCTGATTCATAGATTCAAAAGCTTTTGACTTTTTTCTTTGCTTTTCCTTCTCATCCTCATCATCATCATCAGTATTTTTGGATTTAATCATGGAAGGGTTAATGGGCGGTCTGAATTGAACAACCCTTTTGGGATTTGAGGGAATTTTTGGGTCTGGGTTTTGGGTCTTTGGCTGCGGGAGGACAGAGAATAAAGAGGAGGGTTTGGGTTTGCTGGAGGAGGGAGAGGATTCTAGGGGAATTGAAGAAGAGGAGAAGGACGATGTTAGGGTTTTTGCAGGAGAGGGGTCAGGTAGGTTGGATTTCGGAGGAGGAAGAGAGAGAGAAAGGGATTTTGGTGGTGGAAGAGAAAAA
Organism: Panax japonicus; assembly: GCA_020205505.1. Classification (NCBI taxonomy): domain Eukaryota; kingdom Viridiplantae; phylum Streptophyta; class Magnoliopsida; order Apiales; family Araliaceae; genus Panax; species Panax japonicus. The sequence goes on from CM035109.1 coordinate 76,085,136, forward strand.
AATACGGATGAGTTAGAATTTGATGGTACCTTATCAGGCTGTTTTTGTTGCCGCGCTGATTCTTCTTCTTCGTCTGAAGAAGCATAGCTTGCTAGCAAAGATTCCATTCTAGAGAGAGAAAAGAGTTTAATGATAAAAAAATACGAATGAAGATTTGAAGAGAGAGAGATCATGGCAACCTATGTATTGTGTGATCAAAAACCTCTAGTAATGACATGAGCCCATATTACTTGATTCTTACTCAAACATAAATTATACAAATGGGCCGAAGGTCTAGCAATGCCCAATATAAATCCATGCAATAACAGGCCCATCTTAACGGTCCCAAAACCTTTCCATTCCACTCCCCCTCGTATGGTCTCGCACTCCCTCTTCTCCCTGCCCGGCTGCCCCTGGTCCAGTTTGAAGAGAGCAAAAATCGAAATGGCACTGCAGAATCTGAAACATCATATATTACGCTTTAATGGTGGGTGTGGTTCAGCAAATAGTTTCCTTTTCTTTTCCAGGCCACAAAGTCCCAAGCTTTCTGGTACCTTTTCCTAATTTACTTCTCTTATTTGAGGACCCTTTCTTCTGTAACTTTCTATTGGGTTTTGGTAAATGAAGAGGAAAGGGAAGAAACTGATCAAGGAAAATCGAGACTTGATTTTTTTTCCCGTCTCAGATACTGGGAATTTGGCTGTAGTATAAGTATGACATCTGTTTTGCTTGTATTGCAAATTCTCTATTTAATAGGAGTATATTATTCTTGGATTTTTTTTTTATTAATTTTCTTGCAATACCCATGAGCCTAGTCGGATTTATTTCATGATTTGAATAATTACAAACAACATAATTGCATCTATTAATGCAGTAGTGATGGTCCCTTTGTCTATCTGCCTAAGGTGCACAAACTTTAGCAAGTGTACTTTATACAATGATTATAATATTTTACTCAATAAATGTGTTGTTAATTGTTAGTAGTTGTAGATGTATGTGTCTATGTATATTTACTGGATGGACTCTGAGTAATTATATTATTTTTCAGTCAGATGGACCAAGATCCAGGTGCATTGCCCCGTTAGAAGCTTTGCTACCGTTAAATCTGCAAACATTCAACCACAGAAGAAGTATGCTCTCTCCCTCTTCCCCCACGCCCCCAAACAAAAAAAAACCTCTCCCCCTCAAATTTTTCTGGTTGTTTATTGTGCTTCCTTGAACATTTATCCATAATGATAAACCTATTCAAAATTTGCTTTGCTAATGCATTAATACAAAAGGACCAACCAACTTGTCTGTTTCATCAGAGGGTAATAGCATTCCTGTACTCTCTATTTTGTAATTGACATAGTTACTAATCATAAATGATTGCAAGTATCTTAATTTGAACTTGATATATTTAGGGAATTGATATTTTCACAACTGAAAATGTTCGTTCTACAAGGTCCTCTCTCACATGAGGGTGCACCACACTTACTATTGATCTTGTGGAACTGACATTTTTACTTGTGGAAATGTCAATTCCCTATATTTATTTGAATGTAGTTTATAAGGTTGATGGGAAGAATTGAAATTTCAGATCATTTATGCCTTGATTGAAGAATCTGTTTTGAGTTGTTTAGTAGCTATTTTGTTTCAAGTGATGTTAAGCTCAGATACTATTACTTGTACCTTTTAAGTTGGCTAGTTTTAGATGTTTTTGTATTACCTGGGGCATGGGCACATGCCTCTTGTAAATGTGTACATTGTTTTTCTGTTTTATAAGATCAATGTACTTATGCCAGAGGGGGGAGGAATGAGTTGGTTGGGTGCTTACAAGACCTTTTATATTCTTTGCACCAAATGTCTGCACTTTGGGTACACAACCTTACAGTTGGGCTGTCCTAAACTTTTGCCACTGGAGCAAGATATTGGATCCATATTGTTTAGTACCACCTAAAGAGGTGTATTGCTAATCATGGTGCTTCGGTGTTCATCCCTCTATTACTTCACTTCTTATAAAGTAGTAAAACATACAACCTGGACGGTCTGGATGAAAATTCTACTTCTTTTTGCATTTGCAAGATTTACACAATATGAGAACATATTATTGTTTAAATTGTTGTTGTTCTATCTATCTATCTATAATCTATCCTCTGTCCGGAAAAATGTTTTCTCCGGATAGAGGGAAGTACTACATTTTTTTTCTGAGTTAGCAAGATAGTCATCTTAATGATGTTGAGTTTGAAATTTGTCTATGTTGGTTATGCAACATTGGTTGTTTTTTCTGTTCCGTCTGTTATATAATCTTACCATTAGTAATCTCCATTTCCATTTTCAGGAAAAGGAGACTTGATGAAGTATGTCTTGAAAGGTTTCAGCAATATAGCAGAACCTTTATACAGTCATGGATCCTACAAGGTACATGACGTGTCTTAAGCTGCCCATTTTGCTTTATATAGAGGGTGGTCTGAGCTATTTTCAGATTTTCTCATCTGGAAATTTAACTCAAATAGATTATATTGTAATATTAGCACTTACTTAAAACTTGCAGCAATAGTGATAGATCAGATATATAATTTGTGTTGACAGTTGAATTGCCAGATGTAAACAAAATGTGGCATGGTTTATTTTTAAGTAGGTATATTGCCTTCTGTTTACTTTAAAGACCTCTTAAAGATGTTACAAGATACTTTTCATCTCAATGTTCATTCAAATTGTTGGCTTATATGTTAATTTGTGCTGTAAGTGGACTTCATTCATATGAATTCACATCTATGTTCTTAATGTTAAAATTGTCCTCCAGGTTTGTAGACTAACAGAATAGCGAAAAGTTCTTTTCCTATTTCTTTAAAATAAGAGTCATAGTCAATATTTCTTGTTATCAGATTAATTTATTTTAAGTTTGAGCTGTATAACTGAAATCAAAAGGCACATTCTGAAATTAATTTTAACCAGGGATAATAAATAAAATTGAAACAAGATAAAATCGTATATTAAAACGACTTCTGACATCCCAGAAGTATCAAAACCACATTCGTAGGCCGACAATTTGTCTGGATAGGTTGAACTATTGGAAGCAAATGGAAAAGGAACACCGAGTTGGATCCATGAAACTAGCGGACTGATCACTAAATAGATACAAACTAATAATTCTTTGTATGTGGACATAATTGTTTCTATCATCTGGAAATATATACAAAAAGTTCCTCTTCACGTGTTACACTTGGTGCACAGACACAAATTTATGTGTATGTGTATGCCTCTGAGCATCCATAGTTCTTGAATATCTGATCCACACATGCCTCAAACCATTCGATTCTTTAAAGGTTAGGTCTCGCACTTTTAGCCTCATCCGGACTCCATGCTTGTAATGCTGGCCTGACATATATATATATATATATATATATATATATATATATATATATATATATATATTGTTGAGTTCTCCTCATTGGCTTTTTTAAAAAAAAACTCTTCTAATTTGATGGTAAGAAAATTTAACCTAAAGCCTTAATTCCCACAACTTAACAATAACTTGGGTGCAACTTCCTGGTTAGATTTAGCCCGGGCTGTGCTATGTAGGTTATTACTTATTTCATTTGATAAGTTTATGTTATCTCAGTCTCATGTTATTTTCTCATTGTTTAAACCATAACTGTGACCCTCAATATTAATTTTCCAGCATATAGCTTTATTATAATATTTATGTTCATTGATATAGTACTTGTACATTTCTGGATCACCGTAGAGTCTTTTTGTGGAAACTTGTATATTTTATTCACTTTATAGGAATTGGAAGTTGACTTTGTTTTGTCTCCCTTCTCTTTAGGCAAAGTCTTTGTTGATGGGAAAGTGGTAAATAAAGCTGGAACTCCTGTCTCTGATAAATCTGTTGTGGAGATCAAGGCTGAAATTCCAAAATATGTATGTAGGTGATTATTCTCCAGAAAAACCAATTTATACTTGGTACATCATATTCACTGTTACAATTTTGATGAGACCAGTGCAATTTGTTTGACTTTCTTGGTGATCTCTACTCCAGGGCAGGACATAAGTTGGAGGCTGCCATTGAGCAACTTGGTATTGATGTAGCTGGAAAAGTAGCTCTTGATTCAGGATTATCAACTGGAGGATTCACTGATTGCTTACTTCAGTATGGTGCTTCTTTTGTTTACGGAGTTGATGTAGGATATGGACAGGTAATAGAATTTCTAACATATTGTGTTCATAATGTTGCTCCTTTCACGCGGTTTGTCTTTCCTCGCAAGATACATAGAACAAAACATGTGATTTATTTATGATTTTGATGCAAAGAGACAGACTCTTCTAGTAGTTCCATGTTTTGCAACAAACATGATCTGAACTATACTCCATAGGTTTGTAGAGAATTGAACATAAACTCTTAGATAGTTCCTCATTTATGCCTGAATAAACAGATTCTAATTTATAGAATCCAATAGATTGTTCTAAATGAGTTGAACACTTTATTTTCAGTTTACAATCTTGGTCATGGTCAAGCACAGATATAAATGCATGGTCATAAAATCTCTCTGTACATATCATTGAATGTTAATAGTGAACATCTATACAGAAGCAACAAGAACTTGCTCTACTTTTTTCCATTGTTGACCATAAGGCTTTGTTGAATGTTGCGAATGTTTTGTATTGTAAAAAATGCTTCTTTTTCTAGGTAGCGGATAAAATTCGTGGAGATGAGCGTGTATCTGTTATAGAACGGACGAACTTGAGATATCTTCCTCAACTCCCTCAAAAAGTTGATTTGGTGACTTTGGATCTTTCATTCATATCCATACTCTTGGTGAGCTTTCAATTTGGGTTACATATCTGTTTTTTTTTTTGCATTTAATAAGCATTCATATCGTCAATTTCTCCAACTCTTTATCATCCTGCTGATTTAACCAATGCATCAGCAAAATAGACCATCTTGTTTCAGTAGATAACTGAATAGCAGCGCCTTACTATATTCTTTGTGTTATTTTGAAGTTATTCTTTTGTCTGGTTTTAGATCTATTGAAGCATTTATTTCTTTTTCAACTTTGTGCAGGTCATGCCTGCTGTGGTCAATGTTATGAAACCAGAAGCTACAATAGTTACCCTGATTAAACCTCAATTTGAGGCTCGCAGATCCCAAGTACGGAATCTATTGTGTTTCGCTTTTAGTTATTTCTGATGCTTTACTACTCTCTGCACGTTTGTGCTTCCAAGAAGTACTTATCAAATGTGGCAAATTCTCTAGGTTGAACAGTATTGCACAGATTCATGCATATCATAGTCAATAAGTTGTCCTCGTTCATATTTGGATTATACTAGATTTATTTTGAATTACTTATGCTTTAAGAATGCATTTGACTGTTTATAATTAAATTCAAGTGGATCTGTTGTTCTTAAAATTATGTATTGTAGAAAATGGACTTATTAATATAAGGTCATAGAGAAGGGGTAAATAGGTAAATAAGTGTGTCTGCCCGCAAAATGGAGCCCAACTGGTATATCTGTGTGTTAGTTATAAGGGTTGAGTCTTGATCTGGGAGGTTGCATGGTCAAAACTTTTGTTTTCTGTTACAGGTGGGAGGTGGAGGAATTGTGAGAGATCCCTTAGTTCATCAAGAGGTATGTGCTCTGTTTTTGTATTGATAGTTAATAATATACTGTATGAAGAAGCATATATTTCTTCAAAAGCAGACATAGAAATTGAAGTCTGTAACGAGGGACCTGGTTTGTCTTTTTTCTAATTTATATATATATCATCATTGGTTGGCCTGAAAGAAATAAGGATATTCTTGTTGGTTGGTTGGTTACATGCAGGTGCGTGAGAAGATCATCAATGGTGTAGAAAATTTTGGATTCGGCTGCAAAGGTTGGATCGAGTCTCCACTGAAGGGAGCTGAAGGCAATATAGAATTTCTGGCGTGCTTTAGCCGAGCAGCTGTGGAAAGTAGTAATCTCTCACTTCCCAGTACAACACTAAATTGTTCAACTGCAACATGAAAAGAACCATGCGGGGGGCACTTCTTCCATCACAACCTGCCATCTGTCTAAATAGATTAAACATGCTAGTAAATCGCATTAAGCTACAATTTTTATGCATGGGGAAAAACAGTATATCCATTATTATTTTTTCTTCATCATGGAAGAAGATATGAATTCAACTACCAAATTAGTTGTTACATACGTTTTCTTATATATAAAAAGTTCTTTTTTATTATTTATAAACTTCAAAATTATTAAAAAAATCTTGCCCGAGTTGAGCTGAGGAGAGGAGAGAGGGGAAGCTGATCTTCTTAAAGATGAGTATGTGTACCAACTATTCCCTCCATCCTCAAAAAATAACCGAAGATGCAATTTATACTTTATCATCATCATCATCATTTTGAGGACGGAAGGAGTACAACAATTCTTATACGCTCTTGGTGTCGGAAAAAGGGTACCATTTTCTAAAATAATTATAGAGTAATTAAGTATGACTGCTAATTCACAAGTGTAGTTTCTTTTACTCATTTTTCTGGTTGTGTAGGCCATGATAATCTAATTATTACAGTATAATATCCTTCCCCTGTAGGGTTAATCATTTAGTAAAATGCATGCTACTAATCTTCAGAGGAAAAATGATACAGTACTTCAGTTTCCAACTCTTCACAATCTATGATTACCAGGAAAAATTAAAAAAAATTGCAAATTTCTTGTGGAAATCCTAATGATTGTCATTATCTACTCTGGGGGAAAAAAGAAACGAGAGAGTCTATTTTCCAGACCTTCCAAAACAAATTGTACTCTGACAAAATTAGATACACCCAGTTGTTGAAATCCAGGCGCCTACACAAGGTCTTTAGTTTCAGCAAGAGCTTATCCAACCCAATGGACTTGGTATCAACTTTTTGGCTTTGAAGGCGTTGGAGATGATGGTGGTTTCATATCTGGGTACTACATTCACCAATGTATAGTTAGTATATCTTGATATTTTAATATGCATAAACTTAGGAGCAACAAAAGACTGCTTGGTACTAGCATAAAGGAAATATAAACTTGGAAGGGACTCAATGATATTATGCACACGCATTTCCAAATACTCCCAAGTGGTTAGCACAAACCAATGCAAGCACATATGGATAATTGCACTTTGCAGCACTGTTGTGTGTGTGTGTGTGTGTGTATCTGAGAGAGAGACAGGCAGACAGACAGAATATTTCCTACCATAGGATAGGGAGACAATGGTCTCGTACTATTTTTTGTTTGTGCAGTGGATTCAACAGCTTTGCCAATATATCCATTGTCCGACTTCCTGCTTCTACTCACAGAGGAAGGCTCATCTGCATTTTCACGTTGCCAGTTAACTCCTCCATTCATCTCAAGCTGTTGTGACTTTTTACCCCTTTTCTTAGGGAAAATGTGAACAGATGGTGGGAGAAGGGTTTCTTGTATTGCCTGCAAGGAAACAAAGTTTAATATGTAGAAATGTAGATACTAATTTGACGTGATTGTTTACAAAGTTTAATAGCTAGAAATGTAGATAATAATTTGATATGATTGTTTACAAAGTTATCACAACAGTGACTAAAGTTCCAGGGATTATAATATTTAAACAATACAAGACTATGAACAGGTGCTGAGGGTCATCTAAAGTTAAATAAACTCCATCTTAAGCCAAGTTTCATAATTTTAATCTCCTCTCATGGTGAAAAAAATGCCTTCCCTGAAAAACTCAGAATTTTATTATGACCTGTGTGACTCTTAACAGTCTCCAAACTGACATTTGATTTTCCAATATGTAGACTTCAGGACATGGATATATATATATATATATATATATATATATATATATATATGTATATATGTGTGTGTGAGAGAGAGAGAGAGACCGTGAGTGTGTTTGCGCAGGTGCGTATTTTGTAGTAATGAATTACCTAAGAAAATTTAAAAACAAATACAGGAAAAGACATCACCTACTGGCCATATCCACCACCCAGAAATTCATATGAATGTTTACTGCGGATTCAGATGTTCTTGCCCCCATAATATATCCGAGGTAAGTAAGTCAGTTAATAGTCATACTTATGAATAATTAAAGTAGAGATTGATTATTTGGCTTATTAAGAATGAGCAAGCCTGAACTACAGTTTTTTAATATGTTAGCTCAAGATATAGCAAGAAGCAAGGCATTAATAACTATACTGAAGAAGAGAAGAATACCAGCCACCCATTCTTTCCTCTAACTCCACCCCGGATTGCATATGCCTCTCTGAACCCATTCTTGAACAATAACTCGGCCACTTTCATGGAGTTATCATCAACACTACCTTCCACACAAAAGAAGTGAATCATCAACAAAGTAACCGTTATATCTTGTATCTGACAAGTAGTGGACAAAGTAAGAACTTCATAGCTGAAATGTTGTATCAAAACTTTGGGACGAATAAAAATAGAAAATCTTGCAGTCCATGTCCGAGTAATTAGAGTTCTTGATGTTTTATTTAATATTTGAACGAACTATATAAGGAAGCCATATTAAGGAGACTAGTTAGAGAATAAGGAACATTGACAACTAGAATCTTAGCAACATATGGCACATAGTTGAATGCAGAGAATTCCTTACCTCACTCATATAAGACGCTACAAACCAAAATGTCAACTTAGCACACTGCAATTATCAGAACTGGGTTTTTTTAATAAAATGTAACCACTCTTCAAAGTTCTGTTTTAATGATATGTAACTTGTATCGCTTTATCTTAACTGATTCACACCTTACAAGAATAGCTGAAGATAATAGAAGCCTCAACTAGAGAATGGGAGGAAGGTGATTACATTTAAAAGTAACATGCTCGATCTGTTGATTGAAACTAAATTATAATAAAGAAATAAAGGTGCAACTATGTGATTAATGAATCGGCTCAAGTAAATAAAAATAAAGTTTTAGACAGAATCGCATAACTTGACCTTTAGATCTATGAAATATATGAGTTAACATGGTGCAGTATGTTCACCAAATAAGGACATTGTCATATCTTCTCATTCAAATAAGATAGCGAAAATATAGGTCATTGATGAATTTGAAGCCTTCTAGGTAAGAAAACTGACAAGGTCATATATGCTCTCATTCTACCCTATGCTCCACCTTAAAATTCTCCAACTTGAACCCCAAATTACATTATTTGAAACGTACTTATTCAAATGCATCTTTTTAATTTATTTTTTTGGGCTATACGCTATATTATCTTATATGTAAGTTGCCAGTATCGACACATAAATAGCAAAAGGAAATTCGAGAAAGAACGCACAAAAGAGAAGTAGACTTTTTGTGCACATTCTTATACTCAAAAAAGGGTCACAAGAAGTTTTTCTAACCAGAAGAGGTCCATCTCTGCAACATTCTTATAAGTATGTCAACTTATTTTCTCAGTTCTTATACAGATATGAATATTCATAATTTTGCTTCTGTATCTTCCAAGGAAAAATATGATGAGTGGGTTTTATGCCTGCGAATTGGGTATTCTTGGCTTGATGATATTATGAGTTTTTAAGTATTTTTAGTTCATTTTTATACATTTTAGTGTTTTTGTGTAGGAATTGGAATTAAGCTAGAAATGGTGTTTGGAACGATAAATAGTGGAGTATCAGTCATGATTATGCAGCAAAACGCACTGTTAGGTCTCGGCGTGCATCAGGCGTCGACGTGTGACTCGGCGTCGGCACGGCGAAGCAAGTTTGGCATGGCATGGGCACGCAAGATTGGCGTGCAAAGGCGCGAAGCACGCACGGACCAGCACCAGTGCTGCGGCGCTTGGTGGACAGAAAGTCAGCGCTGCTGCACTGTCAAGCAGAGCTGCGGCTGGTGCTGAGCATGGGCTGTTTGATTGTGCAATCCTACTTGACTTAGGATGCTATGTTAAGTTGAGTTCCGTCTTAAAGCTGCATGGACTTACTTATATATGAATATGAATATGAATATGAATATGAATATGAATATGAATATGAATTCTAGGGTTAAAGTTGTGAAATTGGAAGATGAATTCTAAGGTTAGATCTGAATATGATAACATGTGTTCATGATTATTCTTTAAATTGAATAACATGATTTGTGTATATATATATGATATGAATATACCTATATGTCACATGTAATGTTTATAAGAATTGGTGTTTAATGAATCTATTCTTAATTATGACACATAGAAATATAGTGATTTAATTAGAATAGATATTTTTATCAAACCATCGGAAGAGAGTTATTAAATAATTGTGAATTCTCGGTTAACGATTCGGTATGATTAATTAATTGAAAATAGAGTGAAGAGATTTAGGCGAAATATTGGGGAAAATTGTAATCTTAGTATTTTAATCTGGTGTGACTCTTTCTTAGTAATTTAGTTTAGTTTTAAATTAATAATTTCATAATCTTAATTTTCAATTGTTTAAATAAAATCAAATATTAAGTTAGTAGTTGGTTAATATTATTAGCATATTCCTCGTGGGATCAGCACTCTACTTTTACTATATTACTTGTTAATCACGAATACTTGCGTGTAATTGTCAATACCTAAAAAGGCCAAAAATAAAATATGACCGCAAGAGTTATTTCCTAAATGCAAGAGAGTACGTAGGTTCTCTCAATAATTATTCGAGGTAGTTGAGGAACTGTATAGGAGAAAAGAGGGATCCTAGTTGTACAAAACACACTTTATGCTGTCAGACATGATATTTGGAAGTTGATGAAAAATCGATTCTAAAAGAACACTAAAAAGGTGGTAACCTAATTGCAGAAAAGAAAAAAATACACACAAATTCAAGGAGGGGCAGGCCTCGCAGCACTACAAGGGGAAAAATAGAGAATGTAAAAAAATAAAATATAAAAATGCAAAACATCAGCTAACAGATCAAACCATCAAACAAAACAAAATTTCCAGGAATATGAAGAACATTTTCTAAAATAGCAAACAGGAAATTATTCAGCCATTCACAATTTCCGTTCTAGCGAGGACTGCCATTTTAATGGTCATACCTCATTCATCTCTTATTTGGCTGATACTAATAACATAATAGACCCAGGCATCTAATAAGATTCAGCAGTCTACCTTTCTTGCCCAGGTGCACAATCATATAAAAGTGATAGATTATGTAAATAATCTAGTCAAATCTGTTAATTTTAGAATATAATTATTCTCATAGATATCCTTGTAACAGTACCTAACAAATAGCCTAAATCCTTGTAAAGTTCATCTAAAAATCAACTTCTCACTTCCACAAAAGATGAACAGAATGTAAATAAATAATTAATTGCCAATTTTAAATTTTCCATTCTGCAAAATTTATCCTTTATTGGACAAATCGTCCATCACACAATCTCAACTAAACTGTCATCTTTTATCTTCTTTTTATTTATACCTGTTGGGCCATGATATTTTTCATTATTGGGCCGGACCTAATGGGCTCCTCCCTTGGATTATGTCACATTTGTTCTGTTGGGCCGAATGGTTTGGACCCATTTATTTGACTATTCTATTGGGTCATTCCGGTAAGATGGGTCATCTTTGTTGTATTGGGCTAAGTCATTGGATTGGCCCATTATACAAATCGTCTTTTATCTCATCTTTTGACCGGTAGTCATGATAAAAGATAACAGTTGACTGTTATCTCTGCCACCGTCTGCATGGCATTAATGAGGATGTGACTGTAATAGCCGGCGGTGGACAAAGGTGATGGAGTAGCAGGTGAATCACCGGACGTGGGAGAGGGTTGTGTCAGGGATAGTGGGTGGCACGGTAAACCGGGTCTGGAGTGCATATGGGGCAACGATCACATAAGAAAAGAAGGTAACAAAACTAATAATCTATCAAACTATTATTCTCTCTCAATACACTAGAGATATTATTTTCCTCCATTGTTAACTTTGTGATCGCCGATACTGACTCTCACGCCGGAGCTATCCCCCGACGGTCAAGCCGTCAAGCTTTTGGTGTTGACTTGTTGAACTGTGCAGGATATCGGACGCGTCTTACGTGATTGGGACGTGAGGAAAGATCTTGGCGTTAACATTGGCGCTAGAAGGAGGGCTGAGTTCTAGTGTCCTGAGTATTTTCAATCACTAACTGTGTTTGTTCTACATCGGAATCCATGGGGAAGAGTAGAATGCCTACACCTGAAGGACAGCCGATGGCTGCAAGTGAATCTGCACCGCGAATATCCGTCAAAGATCGTTTGGGACCTGCAGTAAGTGCTCATGCTAGCACAGCTTCCAAACGTCCATCAGAGGATTCTCGCCCAAAGGCTATGAGTAACGTTAAGAGAAAGCTAGTTTTCACGGTGGAGAAAGGATCTGGTCATGGTCAGAAACGGGTAGAAGGCACCTCGCCTAGAACTCGATACCGAGATGATCATGATGATAAGACCTCCAAACTAGCTAAGATGGCAATCGAAACAGATAGGGCCATGGAGATACTTGTGAAGCAACGACAAGATATAGCTGAGCAGATGTCTCGGATGGAGGAGTTAAGGGACGAAGCGTCCAGTTATGTTCAGTCCGAAGAACGCGGGCATCGGAGTGGGAAGGAACATGCTCATTCGGGTCGTGAATCTCGGGGCCGACCTCGAGATCGAAGAAGATCCAGAAGCCCTACTCCTCAAAGATCAAAGAGGGTACCTCACCCTGTCGGTTCTAAGGAGCAGGGTCGAAGCAAACAGAGAGGACGATCCAGGGAGTACACTCCCGAGAACACAAAGAAGGCGCTCGTTATTACACATTCTCACCATAGCGGCCGAGTTCAGAAACGAAGTAGATCCAGAGGTCACACTCCCGAGAGTCTACTAAGGGTACACCACCCTGTGGACGCTCATCATCGGAAAAGTCCCTCGAAAGTTGGGGGTTCCATGGCAAAAGGCCGATCTACTCAGAAGAGGAAAGAGTCGCCGGAGAAAGAAGCATCATCTCAACCAGAAGGAGTGGAGTATCTAGTTAAGGAATTGAAAAAACTTCAGAAGCAACTTGCCGTAGTCCAGCAAACAAAAGATACTTCGGGAAAGAAGGCATCTTTTTTTTCCGCGGAGATCTTTAAAGAAAAAGCTGACCCCACCAATAAGTTGACCCACATAGAAAGTTACGATGGATCTGGGGATCCCTATGATCACAGTCAAGCGTTCAACCGACTGATGGATTATTATGACTTTAGCGATGCTGCTAAGTGTCGTACCTTTGTCACAACACTCCGAAAGGACGCCAGACAGTGGATGGGGACTTTGCCTTCAGATTCAATATCTTCTTGGGCAGACATGTGTAGTAAGTTCCATGCTCGCTTTGGGAGCAACAAGAGGATGGGAAAACCAACCGGCTCATTGGCTAAAGTTCGACAATATTCGAATGAGTCTTTGGGCCAATATGTAAAACGGTTCCGTGAAGCAGTCGGCCAAGTAACAGACTTGAATGATCTACAAGCCGTTGGACTGTTTCAGAATGGGTTAGATCTGGTTAAATCAGAAAAGTTGGTGAAGAAGTTGATGTTTCACCACCCAAAGAGTCTCGCTGAAGCTTTCGACAAAGCAGAAGGCTATATCGTAGTAGAAGAGGCCATAGTCTCAAACGTCCTTCAGATCGGGACCAGAAGAAGAATGAAGGAGGTAAAGACTGCTATAAGAGTGGGTCAAAGAAGTACCATAACAGCTGGAAACAGGGAGGACGCTCGTCCGCTCCTGCCCAGAGAGTTAATAGGACGTACACTGGACTTAATACTGACAGGGCAGTCATACTAGACCAAATCAAAAATCAGCCTATCTTCGAACCTCGTGACAATATTAAACCCAAAAAAGGTAATTCTCGCAAATATTGTGACTATCATCAGGCTTCGGGTCACGATACAAACGACTGTGCTAGTCTGAAGGACTTCATAGAAAGGAAGGTTCCAGGTGGGGAATTAGTTCAGTATGTGGCTGCCAGAACGACTCAGCAAGTTCAATAAAGAGATAGAGAGCCTGTTCAGGCAGCCCAACCAGTTCAGCAAGCATTGCCAGCTCCGGGACAGGACAGCTTGCAAGGCATGTGGTAGATGTCATCACTGGGGGCACTTCTAGCAAGCTAGTTGGGAAGAAGCGCCGAAGTCACTTAGATTCGGTCATGTCAGTGGCGGGTATCCTCCCGAAGACTGATAGACCTTATCGGGGTACGGTAATCTCCTTTACTGACGAGGATTACCCTTCAGAAACCATCGAACCACATGAAGGATCATTGGTGCTGACTGTGCAAGTGGGTTCGGTTGAAAAGAATGATGGTGGACAACGGGTCTTCTGTAAATATTCTATATGCCCATGCTTATCAGAGGATGCATCGACGAGCGGAAGATGGAGATAGGGCAGGAGGCTCCTTTGTACGGTTTCAGCAACGATCCGGTCAAGGTAGCTGGAACTATTGAACTACCGGTCGTCTTCGAAACGACCCCCAACAGGTAGAAATAATTTGCAAATTTTATGTTGTGCATGTGGATTCTGCCTATATTGCCATTTTGGGAAGGCCTACTTTAACTGCTTTACAAGCTGTAACCTCAATCCCTCATTTCAAAATCAAATTTCCTACAACTCATGGTGTTGGTGAGGTGAAAGGAGATCTGGATCTGGCCAGAAGATGTTACAGAAATGCAGTGATCACTTCGAGAGTGGGGGTATCGAAGCATAAACAGACTATGGCGATAAAGATCGAACCCTTCACTGAGAGCAGTTCAAAGCCATTAGTCATGTCAGCTGAAGAAATAGAAGAGATTGAGCTCATTCCTGGCAAGAGTCAGAAGACAGTAAAAATAGGTTCGGGTCTGCCGGAACCTCTCCGGACGAACCTCATGGAACTCCTACGTTGCTATGTTGATATCTTTGCGTGGGAACCTCAGGATATGCTGGGGGTGAGCAGGAAGATTGCTGAGCACCGATTGGAAGTAGACCCGTCAAAGAAGTCGGTTCGGCAGAAGAGGAGGATCTTTGCGCCCGAGCGCCAGCGAATCATCGATGAAGAGATTGCCAAGCTGTTAGTTGCTGACTTCATCTTTGAGATCGACTACCCTCAGTGGATGGCGAATGTGGTGTTGGTCAGAAGCAGAATGTGAAATGGCTTGTCCTAAAGATTTCTACCCGCTGCCCCACATCGACCAGCTCATCGATGCGACTTCGGGGTATGCTTTATTAAGTTTCATGGATGCATTCTCTGGGTATCACCAAATTTCCACGTGTGAAGATGATATACCGAAGACGGCGTTCATTACGCATCGTTCGGTATATGCCTACAAGAAAATGACTTTCGACCTAATCAATGTCGGGGCCACTTACCAGAGGATGATGAACTATGTCTTTCAGAAATCAATTTGGCAAGAATACAGAGGTGTACGTTGACGATATGATTGTCAAAAGCATGCAGGTGCATAAACATTTAGATGACTTAGAAGAATGCTTTCAGACAATTCGTCATCACAACTTGAGACTGAATCCTACTAAGTGCACCTTCGGATTAGGGGCTGGCAAGTTTCTGGGTTATCTTGTCAGTCAGAGAGGAATTGAAGTCAATCCAGAGAAGATTCAAGCAATTCTAAATATGAAGACTCCTCAGTCATTTAAAGATGTTCAACGTCTGACTGGAAGGATTACAACGTTGAGGAGGTTCATGTCCAGGTCGGCAGAAAGGTGTTTGCCGTTTTTTGATACGTTGAAAGGGCCGAAGAATGTAAAGACAATCCAATGGACTTCAAAATGTGAAGACGCCTTTCAGAGCATCAAATCCTATTTATCTTCGGCACCTTGGTTGGTGAAGCCCGCTCCTGCTGAGCCTTTGTATTTGTACTTGGAACCTAGTTCGTTGGCAGTAGGAGCAGCGTTGGTGCGAGAAGTTGGGGGTAAGCAGCACCCGGTTTACTACGTAAGCCATGTCCTTCGGGATGCTGAAACAAGGTATCCAAATATTGAAAAGTTTGCTTTTGCTTTGATAATTGTTAGTCGAAAGCTTAGGCAATACTTCCAGGGTAGGTTGTTAGTAGTATACACATATCAGCCTTTGAAGAAAATTATGGGCAGACCTGAGGTTTCGGGGAGATTAGCTGCATGGACTATGGAGTTGTCCCAATTTTTTATTGAATATCATCCCCGAACTGCCATCAAGAGACAGGCCTTGGCTGATTTTGTGGTCGAGTGTTCGTTTTCTGAAGCGGATGAGGCTGTGGCAGAAGCTGAGGGGTCTGACAGAGCAGTTGCAGTTCTCCAGCAGAAGCAGAGCTCGTGGACGCTGTATGCAGATTGGTCTTCTACTTTGGACATCAGTGGAGCAGGGATCATTTTGACAAGTCCAGAGGGATTCAAGGTGCAGCATGCCATTAGATTTGAATTCAGAGCAACGAACAACGAAGCTGAATATGAGGCGGTACTTGTAGGGTTACGACTGGCGAAGAGTCTTGAAGTGCAGAGAATTCAGTGATTCTCAGTTAGTCGTTAAGCAGTTCTCTGGAGAGTATGAAGCTCGAGGTCCAAGGATGGTCAAACACCTAGCAGAATTGAAAGATCGGCTCCAATATTTCCAATCGTATGAATTCCAGGGAGTAGAACGTAGTAATAATTCCATTGCCGATGTACTCTCAAAGTTAGCCACTACGGATGTTACCGTTTTTGATGGGTCAGTTTACTTAGAAATTTTGTAACATTCCAGTGTTCATCATGAATCGGTAATGTGCATTGATCGTACCAAGTGCTGGTTGACTCCATATCTGGAGTATCTGGCAGATGGCGTCCTTCCTTCGGATCAGATGGTGTCCAAGAAAATCAAATATAAAAGTGCTAACTTCGTTTTGATAGATGGAGATCTTTTTCGAAGGGCTTTCTCATCTCCATTCCTGAAATGTTTGACTCCATCCGAAGCTGAATATGCTCTCCGAGAAGTTCACGAAGGCATATGTGGCGACCATATGGCTGCCAAGTCATTAGCCTACAAAGTACTTCGTCAGGGGTACTACTGGCCTACCATCTTCAAGGAAGCAACGAATATGTCAAGAAGTGTGAGAAATGTCAACTCAACAGTCCGATCCCACATCAGCCACCAGAAGAGCTATACTCGATCTTATCTCCTATACCCTTTGCTGTCTGGGGGAGTTGATATACTGGGTCCTTTGCCAAAAGCTAAATGTCAGATCAGTTTTGTTATAGTCGCCATTGACTATATGACCAAATGGGTAGAAGCGAAGCCACTTAGGTTAATAACGGAACAGGAATGCTTGAAATTCATTAAGGAGTCAGTAGTGTTTCGGTTCGGAATTCCTAAGGTGGTGATATCGGCCAACGGACGTCAGTTTGTGGGATCAAAATTTGAAGCATTTTTGAAAGAGTTGGGAGTTCAGCACAGAAAGACTTCAGTAGCTCATCCTCAGTCGAACGAGCAAGTCGAAGTGACCAACAGAACGTTGCTAAATGGGATCAAGCGTAGACTGGATGAAGCTAAGGGAAGATGGCCAGAAGAGCTACTTAGCGAGTTATGGGCTTATCGGACTACTCAGAGGACTACAACGGGGGATTCACCTTTCAGACTGGCCTATGGTACTGATGCCTTAGTCCCAGTTGAAATTGGATCTCCAAGTCTTCGGGTCAGTCAATTCAAAGAGATCTACAACGATGAAGGACTGAAGGTCAACTTGGATCTGTTAGAAGAAATCAGAGAGGTGGCTTTGATTAAGCTAACAGCCTATCAACGGAGAGTAGCCAAACATTACAACAAGGGGGTAAAGCTTCGCAGATTTGAAGTGGGAGATTTTGTTCTCAGAGAAGTCGAAGCATCTACACCTCAGAATTTGGGGAAAGCTGATGCCGAATTGGGAAGGACTGTATGAGGTCATAGAAGTATCGAAGCCGGGAACATATCGTTTGAAGACATTAGATGGATCAGAAATTAAAAATACTTGGCATGCGGGTAGACTTCGAAAATACTTTCAGTAGGCACAGTGTCAGTACATCGGAAGTCTGTAAATGTTTAAGTCCTCATAAATAAAAGTTCCTTTTTTCTCAACAATTTTGTCTTCGTTGCTGTTCACTTCATTGGTGTAAGGAGGTTCGGGTGGACTCGCTGACCATTCGATGGTAGCCTTTATGGCAGGTGGTCCTTATAAGTTTGTCAGGCCCTTCGTGGTAGGCAAACGTCATTGGTGTAAGGAGGTTCGGGTGGACTCGCTGACCATTCGGTAGTAGCCTTTATGGCAGGTGGTCCTTATGAGTTTGTCAGGCCCTTCGTGGTAGGCAAACGTCATTGGTGTAAGGAGGTTCGGGTGGATTCACTGACCATTCGATGGTAGCCTTTATGGCAGGTGATCCTCATGGGTTTGTCAGGCCCTTCGTGGTAGGAAAATGTCATCCTTTAGACGTCGTCAGGCCCTTCGTGGTAGGCAACTGTCGTTCTTTAGACTTCGTCAGGCCATTCGTGGTAGGCAAATGTCATCTTGTGGTTTTGTTAGGCCTTTCGGGGTAAACAAATTCCCTATGAAGCAGATCTATCTCACACTTCGGTAACGAATAAGTATTCCTTTACTTTATTACCTAAATTTTTCTAAGTGTTGAGTTCGGATCGCCTCATTACTTCACTTCATCTTATTTGTTATATAACTTGTTTAGTTAATTATTAACATTTTAAGTTAAGGGTTCATACATTTTTTAAGATACCATCGACATAAATTAATAACAAAAGAGTAATAAAGAAAAAGACTGATATTTCATTAATATATTGTCAATTACAAAAAGGATAAAAAGGCAAAGTTTTTTTATAAGACATCCTATAAGCTAAAAAAGAAAAATAGACATTTATCTTCAGGCAACTGCTTCATCTTCAAACGAATCGAGAATGGTAGGATCAGCTTCGGCCGCGACAAGTTTTGCCTTGTCTTTCCTTCGGCAGTCGTAATACCCATCAGAAAACATCTGAACTACCTTCTCATTCAGCTCATTCGACTTCCGGTATTCGTCTTGGATTTGCTCACGAAGCTCTTCGGTTAAGGGTGGACCTAAAGCCTGCAAGGCTTCCAGCTTACCCTGAAGCTCGAGACGTACGTTCAGATTTCTCTTTTTGTCATCACGAGCTTGCTCCTTAAAATTGTCAGCTTGTATCGCCAAGCTCTGATTGGCTATGCAAAGTTCTTCATTTCTGAGCCTCAGAGCATGGTTCTGAGTGTCAAGCTCGACGTTCAGACTCGTCATCTCCTGTTGGCTGGCCTTCGTCTTTTTCAGTTCTTCGCTATAGATCTTCAACTCCTCCATTTTTCGAGTTAAATCTCTTTGGAGGTTTTCATTGTTGAAGAGGGCAGTACCGAGATCACCTCTTTCCTTAGTCAAAGATGACTTCAGAATGATGTTCTCTCGACGAGCTGCATCCTCTTCAGCTTCAGCCTCTTGGTAACGTGGAAGAAGACGCCCGAAGACTGCATTCGCCTGGAGATGTTCACACACAATTAGTTATTCTTCAAAACGATGCATATAAATTCAAATGAACAGACAGCTAATTATTTACCTTGGCGTGATAGCTCATGCCTTCTTTGATAAGGTCCATTATTGAACTATTGCCGAACCGATGTCCATCGGTCTCCCTAACAAAGGAGTTGAAGAGTTGGAAAGGGAAATTGGCATTGAATTAGGGCCATACAGTTGGAGACCCCCTCGCATCATTCTGAAACTCATCAACGGACGGCCTTGAGAGAAAGGGCGTACGTTCTTCCTGGGGAGGTGATGGTGAGGGATCCATGTATATGTTCTCGGGGGATGGAAAACGAGCAGGAGTAGGTTCCCGGGTTGGCGAAGGAATAGGTGATGGATGTGGTTAGTCTGGAATCGGTTCTTCGGGTGGTGGTGGTTGATCATCCGAGGGTTGTTTTCTTTTCCGAGAGGGAATCGAACTCTCAGGATGTTCTTCGTGATCCTCTTCGACAACCTGAATTTCCACTGGGCCAGTAGGAACCCGAAGCTCATCGGCCGACAGAGGAGTTATCTTGACTCGCCTTTTCTTGATACAAAGGGTCTGCATCTGTTCGTTTACAAGCATATCGATCAAGCTGGAGGTAGAGATTAGCTAGGATTCTTGGGAGATACCTCTTGGCTTTCGAACAGCTCTCTTCTTCTTGCGAAGTCGGAGAGTCTCTTCTACAGCTTCTGGTTCTACAGGAAGGTCTTCGGCATCTGGGGCTTCAGAGGCCGGAATCTCTTCCTGGGGGGGTTTCAGTAGTAGGAGGGGGTGATGGAGCTTTGCCCGAGAGAAACTTTTCCAAGTCCCTTCGGTCCATCGATGAAGGTTTGATCAAAGATACTGCAACAGAAAAATACATCTTGTTAGATCTGTTTACAATAATAAACTCAAAAATTTTATTTCGGTAAAAATTTGAGACTAACATTTGTGATCATGTAACCAAGCTTGCTTGGTAAGAAGATTGTAACTCCACTCCTTCTTCGGGAAGTTGTCCAGGAGTTCGATCATCTCTTTCACACGCTCTTCGGCTATATCACCGAAGTCGGCTGATACTTTGTCCAATGTCGTCCAATCAGGGAGAGAGGCAATTTCTGGCCCTTTGACGAAGAGCCATTGCTCATGCCATCCTCGGTTGTTGGAAGGAGTATTGATCAGAGACCGTCGTTCGAAATTCTCTCCGGCTTTTGCAGGTATCTTGCTCAAAACCTTGAATCCCTTCTCTCTGGACTTGGTAATACTATATATGGAGAAGAAGTCGAGAGTGGGGGCGACGCCCACTTCGTGGCAGAAGGCGATAAAGGCAAGGATGTGGATGTATGAGTTAGGGACTAGTTGGGCGAATCCGACGCCAACAAACCCCAGAAGTGTGACCAGGAAAACGTGCAGGGGAAATCGAACCCCTTTTTCTAAAAGTGTCAGAGGCATGGCGGTCCTGCCGTCTGGGCACTGGTACATTCTTTCTGTGGTGGTGGGACGGCGGAATTGATGGGTCACCGGAACCTGGTACCGTTCGTATGCGTTCTGAACGTCCTTCTCAGTCAATGTTGATGCAGTATTGGCGTGAGTGAACTGTGTTGCGCTTTGGAAGAAGATGGAAGGGTTGGGAAGAGGCTTTTTCGGTGTGCTTTTGCTTGAGGTACCAGTGGGGTTAGGGTTTGATCCCGAAGCGACTTTGCTTGGGCTGGGTGTAGGAGGAATGGTGGTAAGGGGAATGGCCTGGATTGGGGTGACATTAGCAGAACCGGAAGACGCCATTGTTGTTGGTTTGCAGATAAGAGTAAGAAATCCGAGAGAGGAGGAAGTCTAAAGCTCGAAAAGACGTCTGAAATTTGAAATGGCAAGTAAAGTTGTCAATTTGGGAAAAATTACCTTTTATATTGACGGTTGCACGGTACACGAAGGCGGCACATTTAATGCGCAGCAATGATGGTGAATTGGAAGAGGTAACGTCCGGTTTTGGGTTTAAATATCTTAACCGGAGTGGGCTTCTCTCTGTTGGGCCCCTGATTTTATTTGAATTGTTGATTAGCATTCATCAGTTGGGCCCCGTCAGGTTTCAAATTGGACCCCTTGTGATTTATTACAATTCATTATATCATGGACCTATATTATTTACAGTCCTCCATTAAACATCCTGTTTAATAAAAGACTGGGGGGCAATGTTGGGCCATGATATTTTTCATTATTGGGTCGGACCTAATGGGCTCCTCCCTTGAATTATGTCACATTTGTTCTGTTGGGCCTGAATGGTTTGGACCCATTTATTTGACTATTCTATTGGGTCATTTCGGTCAGATGGGTCATCTTTGTTGTATTGGGCTAAGTCATTGGATCGGCCCATTATACAAATTGTCTTTTATCTCATCTTTGACCGGTAATCATGATAAAAGATAACAATTGACTGTTATCTCTGCCACCGTCTGCATGACATTAATGAGGATGTGACTGTAATAGCCGGCGGTGGACAAAGGTGATGGAGTAGCAGGTGAATCACCGGACGTGTGAGAGGGCTATGTTAGGGATAGTGGGTGGCACGGTAAACCGGGTCTAGAGTGCATATGGGGCAACAATCACATAAGAAAAGAAGGTAACAAAACTAATAATCTATCAAACTATTATTCTCTCTCAATATACTAGAAATATTATTTTCCTCCATTGTTAACCTTGTGATCGCCGATACTGACTCTCACGCCGGAGCTATCCCCCGACGGTCAAGCCGTCAAGCTTTTGGTGTTGACTTGTTGAACTGTGCAGGATATCGGACGCGTTTTACGTGATTGGGACGTGAGGAAAGATCTTGGCATTAACAATACCATTTCTATCTATTGAATAAACATATCAAAATCCTACTTTAATTGTTAAAAGAGGTCATCATATAAGTATATTTCACAACTCCATAACTCTAAGTATATTAAATAAAGAAATTCTAAGTATTTGTAAAAAAAAATTGAACTTACTTGTCAAGAATACAAATTGCGGTATTTGCTGGCTCCCTAAAGTTCTCCAGCACCTTGTTTACAAAGCCATCTTCATCCCCTTCACAAAATTCAACCTGCAACACATTCTTATTCAAGAATTTCAAATTGGGTGAACTTAAACGCCTCAAACTCTTCTCATCCCTAATATCTAGCAGCTGTACACTAGGGTCATCACGAAGCTTGCAAAAAGAATCAATGGCCGATATAAATTTGACCTTTTGCAGATATTCTTGGGTCAGTGGGATAACAACGAGCCAAATGAATGTAACTCCAGCAACAAAAAATGGGTACCTATTGAAAAAGTCATCAATTGAAACCAAGATTTCCTCTAAGTTTATCTTGTTAGGCACTTGGTCACTGGGTAGAGTAGTTTCAGAAGCAAAGCAAGAAAGAGGAAAAGAGAAGCCCAAACAAAGGAATGAGATATGGGTATTTAGAAACATCTGGAAAAGAGAAGGGGGGATTTTAAGAACTGGAAGGTTCTTGGTTAATGGATTTAATGTTGTTGAAATTCTGGATAATTGGAGAAATGGGTGGTGAGTTGTGGTTTTCTTGACAAAAGGAAAATGGGTTTGATAAGAATTGCAAAGATGGGAAGTGGAATTGGAGTTTAGAAGAAAGAAAATAGGTTTGGAGTTAGATATGTGGGTTTTAGAGTAGTTTCGTAATGGTGGGGAAGATGATGAGAAGCATATGGAAAGATACTCCATGCAAAGAGGATGGATGGAAGAGAGTCGGGTGTTGGATTCGTAAAAAGACGATAAGATGTCTTCAGTCGGTCCTGCAATTGTGTCATAAATTTATACCCAAAAAAATAAAAATAAAAAGTCTATTCAGTAATTCGGTTTTAAGATATTTTGACCAAAAATAAACTTGGTTTTAAGTTGTAAGAGAGAGTTTGCGAGTGCTGCTATCTTTTGAGTTTTTTTTTCTTTAAAAAAGAAAAAGAAAATATAATATTGATTATGTAAGTAAACTGTAAATTTAATAATTTATAGCAAACATTTTGAATTGATGTACTTTCTCGGTGTTAACAAGTTAAAAATTAATAAACCTCTTATTATATGTCTAAAAAAACTGGTTAAATTTGTAACTCCAATCTATTAAACCTGGCATCTCATACATACAAGATAATATTAAGATTTTAAATTGTTTTGTTTCAAATAATGTATCACTAAAATAAGATAAATGATATTTTATATTATACTTGACAAATAGATGAGATACAAAAAAAACAAAAAAATTGAACCATCAACATTAAACATCATTATTAGAGTAAAACCAACACGGTACTCACTTGAAAGGCATGAAACGAATTGTTTTTTGCTTTATCCCATGTTAGCTCGAGTAGGCATCTATTAAACACACTGCTGCCAGTCTAGTCTGTTTTGTAGGAGGACATTTAAAATTGCAATGAGCAAGGAAGCAGTTTCATTTGATCATCTGTACTATAGAAAAATCTACACTTCAGTACTCGTTATTGATGCTAATTACAATACTAGTTAACCGTCCTCGTGGCCATGAAATTTCTTCTTAAAGCTTGAAAGAAAATCTCCCATGCATGATCGGTAAGTTTGCATCCCTGGAACCTTCCCAGCTAGTTCCAACCCAACATTCATCCACTTCACTGCTGCACTAACACGCCCCATCCTTACTGGGAGGGCTGCCCGGTTCCATGCTGTCATTGCAAGCCACTTTCCCTCTTCAATGGGGTATTCATCTTCCTTCAATCCCACCATAATCCGATATGCTTGTGTATACATTCCATAAACCACATCATCATCTGTATCACCCTTGTGAATGGCACCAAGAGAAATTAGTTTCCTGATAATCAGAGCCACAGTTTCGTAATCTGGTGAGTGGGAATCAAGGAGGATAGAGAGGCAGGTATTTAGAGCATAGGTGGCTACTTCCGGGTTGGACCGTGGGCCTTCTGATGCAGTCAGGCCGATCTGAAGGAGATGCTTTGGATTACATGACTTTGAGCTGGCAAAGTTCTTTATCAGGTGGAGTTGTTGGGGTCCTGTATCACCGAGTCTTGCATGAAGATCATACGCATCCAAGGTGTACATAAAGAAGAAAATGGGTTCAAAGTTGGTAATTTGATCAATGTTTGATCGGGAACCAGCAGAGCATGAGAATAATAACATCTGCATATAACCAAGATTAAATATTACACGACTTTAAAAACATTTTCCACCAAAAAAATAAAAATAGATTAATAGTTAACATGATCTACGTATTGTAGTAGATTCTGGAAAAACTTATGGCCGCAAAAGAAAACGATTTTGGCAATAGTTACCTTTCCAGTTCTGTCTAATAGTTCAATGGCTTGTTTGACTTCTGTGTCAAGCAATGTGACCTTTCTTTCCTTCTCATCAGCTAGCATAGCAGCCACAGTCAGTATAACTGATTTACAAACCATCACATTGTCTCCTTCTATCCCTCCAACTATTACACCATAAAATTGTGATGCCAGTTTAAAGAACTCTGAAGATAGTTCGTAATTCTTCTCCTTCCCAGTTCTCAATCCAATATTCCATGACTGCACTGCAAACCAATTTCGTTCCCTTATCCCAACCTCACCTTTTCCGAGAAAAGCTATCAGGTCCAAGCTCGGATAAACGAGTATGAGCTCGTTTCATGTACTTGAGGACTTCAGAATCATGATCAGGGTCTTGAGTGAGGATCGTGATAAGGGTGCGAAGAACTATGACTTCAGATGTTGGCATAGGTTTTCCCGAGGAGTAGAAGTTTAAGAGTACAGATAAAGAGGCAACAGCTACAGGAAGAGCATGACAAGCAACAGCTTCATGAGCTGAGAGGGAGAGGAAGTCAGGACTAAAGTCGAGGCTGGCTGACATTGCTTGCACTTGAGTAATAGCCCTGTTGTGATCATTGTTTTGTAGATATATCTTAAACTGCATATGTTAAAATACATGTCAAGTTTATGGAATAACAACATTAATTTGGCCTTACCAGAATTTTTTATAGTTAGTTGTACTTGCACTCAAACCTCACACTTGTTTGACTAAATTAGTTTTGGGAGGACCATGTGTACCAAGGTAGATGTTTGGAGGAGAGAGACAGACAAACAGAGACAGATAGAGACAATACCTTCAGGAAAGTGCAGGCTATGTTGGGTTCGAGCTGTGGAAAATAAGAACAACATAAAATGAGATAAATAAAATTAAATCGATTTTAATTGCATGGTACTAAATACTATGTAAACGTCTTCTACACCTTTTCAGCCTCATCAATGTATTCTTCTGCTCGTTTCAGCTGGGAAAGGCCTAGATGACAAAGGCACAGAACTCTAAAACCCTTGGCTCGAAGAATTATGTTCTCTGTGTTACGAGGGACATAAAGCAAGGACTTCTCAAACATCTCGGCACTGGTCTCATAATCTTTTGATCTAAAGTGATCTGCTGCACTGCAGAACATGATTTAATTTATTTTAAATGGATTATCTGAACAGAGATGCATCCTTCATGTCATCTTTCCATATGTAGGTTAAAGTTTACCAACTCAAAGCTGTACCTACAGGCTACAGCAAGTTTATATGGTTTCATATGAAACAACGATGCAGCAACAATTAACATAATACAACCGCACACAGTAGAATATGCGACAACTTTTTTTCATTACCTTCAGCTGACAAGCTTGACAAAAAAAACAAGAATTATGCTCAGCAGATTTAAAAATTCAAGATGCTAATATAAAATAATAAGAAACAAAATAACAACACATAAAATATTTCTTACATGAGTATTAATCTTCTCTTTACTTATTCGTTTGGCGCGTACAACTGATGATTCATATAATCATGTTCCTTTATCTTAATAGTTAATACCACGTTTTGTATGGCTCTCACCAAAGTGTATATAAGATGAGTAAGCTACATTTCAGTTTCAAGGTGATAATACCAATTACCACATATAGTAAATGTTGTTGTTGAACTCCCACCCTCTTGGTACACAAGGGGTGGGGATAACAATTGGTACAGAAAGTAGTGTCTGAGTTTAAATTATGTCATAAATTAGCAACAAAAAAATGTTGTTGTTCCATGGAACTTTTATAACATATTTTCATTCCAAAGTTGTAATTTCACAAGAATACCCTATAAGATTTATGTTGAATTTGATTGCTGAAAATTCATCATTAGTTATGCAGAGTGCAATTTTTCATAGGTCTCATCATTAATACTTGTACCAAAAATGGATCATTCATGTTTTCCCGTCAGTAAACACCAACTATTATGGAGAGTACGTTTTAACCTAGTTTATTTAGCAAAATCACCGGATCGTGATTTAGTTTTTTGTTTATTTCTAGATGCAAATCTTTAATAAACAATGGGACGATTGATTCTTATTCTACAAAAGACGGATATAAATAAGCCTTAGTATATTACACTAGGACCTAGTGGTTAGCTAAAATGTCTAGAGTAGGCTAATAGGACACAGAAATATGATAAAATGTTGAACCCATAGACCAGTTGAGAGAAGAAATAGAAGTATAATTGGAATATAAATGGAAGTAATAAGCTCCACTTCTGTAATGTTTACAAATCCCATTTTTGCTCACTGCAGGTTTAAGATGTACCCTTTGTGATTAAATTTAGTGCAAAGGTATATAAGCCACACATTCCTTTTATATCTCTACACAAGTAACACAACCAAGAAGTGAAGAGATGAAAACTACGATTTTAAGGTTCTGACACTTGTTCCTGGTTACTAACAGGCATTTAAACACCTGCATACAACTTTTTTTTTGTTGGTATATACTACTTGCAACATGTTTTCTTCCTGCAAGGCAGTCAACTTAAATTAGACAATTTGGTTGCCTCGGTGACAGTATTCGATAATTTTAGGATCTTATAAATGGCTATCAACGGAATCAAGTAGGCAACATAGCCCTTACATCTTAAAGGCAATAAAGAAGTTCTCACAACATTAGTCACAGTTAATCGTGGCGATACACTGAAAACTCACCAATTCCAGAGTACAGCATGCATTACAGTCCTCTCCTTGGCAGCATCCATTCCAGCAAAAAGTGCAACCACTCTCTCATCGGACACAAGCTCAGCCACCACCTTTGCTCTCACCCTGGATCCCTCACTTCCAACACCTTCACCAATGACCTTGTGAACCACTCTGGTTGCCGCGCCTGCACTCACATGACATCTCCCCAAAAGTCCCAAAAAAATCCCCTTTGCCGTCTCCGCCCCCGCTGCTCCAACTGCCTGAAAGTACAACTCCACCGCGGACACCCAAACCCCCTCCGGTATCCCCTTATCTACCACCATACTCTTCAATTCCTTCTCTGCCTCTCCATACCTCCCTAACCCTAACCATGCCTTCATGGCCAATACACTCAGACTTGGATGATTATCACTATCCCCATTACCATCTCGCAAAACCCTAATACACTTTAAAACACTGTCAAATTCATCTCTCTGCAAATGAGATGCTGCTATGAATCTCAAGGTCTTTGATTTCAGTTCCTTTAATGCTAGGGTTTCATTTGACCTCTTCACAATCCTTAATCCTTTTTCACACAAATCTAACGCTTCATTCATGAGTTTCAATGCTTCATTCACGGTGGAACTCTCATTTTTAGACAGGATTATCTTTCCAAAAATTAAGTACTGATTCGCTAATGCTCTGTAATTCTCAGCCGATCCAAATAATACAGTTTTGGACCGATTAAGTAATGTAATTGCTATATTCCGATCTGAAAGGTCCCAAGCTGTTCGAGACCGCGCAATGTTAAGATCTAAGAGCAGCTTACGCTCTTCCGCATCCGAAATTGAACCGGTATCGATTTTTGAGGTGAGATCAGTGGCTTTTTCAAAACAAGTACTGGCGGGATCAAATTTGTGAAGGTCATGCCAGATCAGACCTGTTTTGTAATAGAACGAAGCGGACTTGAACGCCGGGGAAGGAATTCCGTTGACGTCAGCGGCGAGAAATAGGAGATCCGCGGATGCTTGGCGGAGCTTGGCGTGTTCTTCGTTCACCTTGTGGCTGGAGGATCGAACTCCGGCGGCGTTGGAGAGGTCGACGCAGGCGTTCCAGAGGCGGTAACTGAGCTTCCATATCTGGAGCTTGACTGAGTTGGGGAATGGAGAGAGGGAGTTAAGATTAGTCAAGATAAGTCGAAGGTCGGAAGAGAGAGACTCCGGCGGGGGAGTTCCAGGTGTCTGGGATTCGAGTTCTTTGATTGATGATTCGAGTTGTGAAAGTAGTTGAGATTGGGGATCCTGGAGGTTTGAAAGGAGGTCGGGCGACGAGATCTCGGCGATTCTCATTTTTGGTGGGAAATTTGAGATGAATAATAAAATGCAAATTTTGGAGGGAGGGAGGGAGCTATGTTGGAGAATGGGTCCCGTAGTCGTACAGTAACTACAAAAAAAAGTATTTCCCATTCCTCCATTATGATTTTTGATTTTTTTTCAATACTAAAATTATTCTTTTATGAACAAGCTGCACGAGAATGAGATGAATTGATTTTGGAATTGTTAGCCATGTTACTTATTTTAAATTTATAAGTTAAAATATAAGTTGAGTTGTAAATTATTTCAAGTCGTAACTTATAAGTAAAAGTGTTCGACATAAATTTAATTTATAAGTCAAAAATTAAGTTAGAACAAGTTATGAAAGTGTTTGGCTCATAATGATTTATAAATTAACATAAATATAAAGATTACTTAATTAAAAGATGGAAAAAATAGAAGAGGGGCAAAAAAAATATTATATTTGGTCAAACTAACTTATTTAAAAATAAGTTATAAATACTTATTATTTTTTTGACTTAAAACTCAACTTATAAGTAGAAAAATAAGTTATTTCCAAACATGTGAATAGTAACAAATAGTTTATAAGTTGGTTTGACTAAGTTATAAGTCATTCTCGAATAGACTCTTAATTAGGTATGCAACTCGAACCGAACAATTGTGCTGATGTTCGCGAACATAATAATATGTTCTCAAATATGTGTTAGTTTAATCGTATTATTCAATCGTATTACTCAAATATTGTGTTTGAGTTAGGTTCAAGTTCGATTCGAATTCGTCAAAAATCAAATTGAATCGTTCTAAACAGATCCAAGCCGTCTACGTTAGCTTGCCATGTTGTGCGTGTGTGAGTGAGATCCGAATCGTTTGCCAGCCCTTATACTCTTAATAGTGAAAAATTAAAAATATTATTTTCATAAATAATAAAATTTAAAATATCTTCTCTCATGAGTGCAAGTGCATTTATTATTGAAGTGAATTACAATCTAACACAATTTTAATTATGAAATAATAAAGTTGAAATTAAAATTAAAATAAAAACATAGGCCCAATACACCAATAATAATTTTTACACCCACATTGATCATTTATTTATACACACATCAAGTATTTTACTACATGTTAGTGTTACACTAGGGATTAGTGCATAATTTCAACTAAAAAGCATCTCCAATTATATTGAATAAATATTTTTTGAAAGTACATCAATTTTCAACGAAAGTATATTTCACTTCTCAAAACACTCGGAGAGATTCCAAATAAATCAACCGAATTTTAAACACCAGAACATAACAGAAAAATCCGTCACCACAGATCTCATCTTGCCATCACAAGGAAAAGTAGGCAACAATCATAAAAATCATCAGAAGGGTTACCAATCTCATTCTTTGTAACATCTTGCTTGAGAATATGGAGGGGGGGGGAGGTGGGTTAAGAGAAATCTCTACACACAAGAAATCTTTATTCATGATATCTCTTACTAAGGTTCGGTACAGCCTTGCCTGAAACCGGGCAATGGCATCAGGCATAAGCAGCCTCATGCACGTTCAATAAATACAGATCCAAAGGGTGAATAGATGGACTAATATAAATACAGAAGCAGTGCATATATTAAAAGTTCACAATGTCCGCTTGTACAACAAATTAATAAACAACAGGCTATGTTTTTTTTTCAGTTTTTTTATTTTTGTCATTTTTTTAGTGCTAAACTGGGATCAGACAGCAACATTCAGTAGAACTGCAAGGGTTAACACTAACAGTTAAACAGGATCTTAATCAGAGTTTTACCACGTCTACAACCTAGTGAAGATATGGAGCCTGGTACTGGTAGCCATTTCCAAAGTAATTGCCATGAACAGGAGATAGGTTGTAAGTAGCAGTACCCAGAAGTGAGGGAATGTGGTTGTCAGCAGGTCCAGCATAAGCATATGGATGATCATACATGTACTGTGGGTACCTATCAGTCATTCTAGTGTAGAAGTTCTTCTCAGCAGCAACATTAGTTACTCGTGGCACATACCCCCCACCATTGGCTCGGGGTCTTTTGGGTTGAGGTTTTGCAACTTCTGTCGCCCTTTTCTTGTCTGCTTTGGCCTTCTCCAGTTGGAGAACCTGCTTCTGGAGAGGATCCAGTGGGTACTGCACTTCAAGCTTGTGGTCCTCAATGCACTTGATCACAGCCTTAAGCGCAGTCAGTTCCCTCTCATTAACCTCATTCTGAAGCAGAGAATTTTGTCAAACTATAGAATTTTGTATCAAAATGATTAAAAATGAATTCTGTTTCTGTCAAACTCTTTGAAGACGGGGCATCAGCCTGAACATACTAATGCCTGTTTCACAGAGCAGTGTGGTGGGCTAAAAGCATTTTTAATTCAAAATTTGCGTTGGAGTGTTTGGTAACATACTAACATAACAAAAGTGCCCTTAGCATCACATATTTTGGGTACGAAAGCAGTTTTAGGAGAAGCTGTTTTTTATTCTTTTTGAAAGTGCTATTAAATTTAAACTTGAAAACCTACAAAAACATCTTAAAGAAGTGCTTTTAAAGAAACCAAACACAATTTGGCTTTTACATGAAAGCGCCATCTCCAATAGCTCTAGTAGTAAAAGTGCTTCATCTTGCTGCACCTTTATGCCAAACGGGTTTTAATCCCCATTTTAAGCTTATTTAAACACCTTTTTTGCTTCTCTTTAGCACTACTTATAGCAAAAAGGTTTACATACAAGGAAACTGATAAATCCACAACAAAAAATGATATTTTCACATGAAAACGTCGCTATACATCTATAGCGACACTTTTCATGTGGAAATATCAAAAAGTGTCGTGGAAATATCAATTTCCTACATATAAAAGTAAAACACCCGAGTAAATGACTTAAACATGACGTCGAAAACAGAGCCCGTGTGGGGCTAAATGATGTTTGGTCTGATGCCAAAACTTCAGAGCAATTACTTGTGTAAAAACAGTCGTGAAAGTATGCCAATAGAAACTCCTGAAAAGAGACTAGAGAGATATCATTAGATTCATGTTCACAACACAATTGACAATATTAAATGCCTGTGCGTACAAATTTGTGAAACAGAATTCATGTCCACAACTCAAACTGGTTGGAACTTGGTACAAGCATTCAGTTAGCTCTCTTTGTTCCAAGTTTCCAACTTAAAGAATCCTTTCCATATTGAGGCATCCCAAAAGAGACTGTCCAATTTGTAAATTTTAACCGTGAGATTAGCTTCTATGGATACACACTCCTTACACAATGCATATGGTGAATTTATTCATTTTAGTGGACAGTCCATGTAGAATTTTTTTTAAAATTTTACTTCAATCAAGGACTATTTAAGTCTTAACTTAGGACAACAGGAGTAAAATAAAACAAGGCATAGGTTCCAAAAACACCACATAGATGCACCACAATTAACGTGAAGTAGGCCCTAGCATTAGGAATCGAATCAAATATTGTAGCTTGACTACTTAGAACTACAAGATAACAAAAAGAACATGGAAAAATATACAGATAATTAACTGCATGCTGAAAAGGCCAAAAGGGTTGAAAAGAAACCTGGACAGTAGGAGATGAATTTGCAGATTTGACAGGTGAAGTGGCTTTCCTTGCCTCTGTCAAGTAGGATTTCAACAAGGAAACTGGAGAATACTTCTCTGTCAGCTCAAATGCAAAAGCTAGATTAATCGCATCAATTTGTCTTCCATTATTGACCAACACATCAATTACACCTGAGAATCCAGGAAGACAAGTAAGCTGTGCTAGCCTTGACAAGAACAGACTACGAACATAAAAGGCTTCAATCCATTTAACACTAGGTTAAGTGGTATCTATATAAGTTTTAGATTCCACAATACAATTTTTCAGTAGATTTGAAAAAAATTCAACCACACTACTGTCCTATAATCCATATAGTACAATGCAATATATAGTAACAAAACTATGCTGGAAAATAACACAAATCATCAACAAAGAAATAGAGGGATCGTCATTTTTTAGATCATCATATTCTACCAAAATTTAGCAATCTATCAGTAACAGATTAAGAGGCCTGTCTAGAGAAATCAGCCAACTATCTGCATTATACAGTAACAGATAGTCCAGATGAAAAATAAACAGAAAATGTCAAAGGGAGGAACTTTTTTTTCCTTTTCCTTTTGGTTTTGGTGGTGCAGTAAGGGAGAGCATAAACCCATCCACAGAAAAGTAATATACACCGTAGCTGTCCATGCAAATTGTCATTTAAGGCAAGTTAATCCAGATTAAATTTTAAAAAAAACTTTTTAAGTAAAAAACTTGAGCAAATTTAGGGTAAACGGTGTTGTTGAGTTGGAAAGTAACAACTTATGCAAATGCAAGTACTCTACCAACATGATTTGAAGAGAAATCCCATCTTCCGAAAAAATGAAGCTCATATTCTATTGTAATTACATGATTTCACCCCTCTTCCATATAAAGTAGAAAGTAACACTAATGTAAACAGAAAAGCACACAAAAGCAATTAAATGTATATACAAAGACCAACCTGGCATTTTCTCAGACAATCCAAGGGAGCGACACAAGTCAGCAGTTTGGCGACGACGTGAAACCATTGGTATCAGCTTGGACAAAACTTCCTGATCAAAATCAGATTTGATACTGAATGTAGCAAGAAGTTGTAAAAACGCATGAGCCTCCAACGAGTTTCCAGTGCTGGCATCCACATCAAGATCATCTAACTTTGGCTTCCACTCTTCAGCAATGGCCTTGGCTCTTTCTTTTACAACATCAGAGATTACATTAGAAACAGAGTCTACATCAAGGGTTGTTAATAGAAGGCTAAGGCATTCCATCAACATGATACAAGTTCGGCGTAATCCTAGAAGAATCGAATCCTTTTTCCCATCCAAATTTCCCACTTCTACACTATAGAAACCCTTGAGTGAGTCCAACACCAAACCAGCTGGGTCAGCAGCAGCCCTTAATGCAATTGGAATCTCCTCCTTCAAGGCAGACAAGTTCTTACGGTTCTCTGATATGAATTTATGGAGGCCTTCTGAATCATTCTCTTGACACAGGTGTACAAGCTGGGGATATGATTTCAGATCCACATTTCCATTCTGTGAAAACTTTTTCATGTCTTCTATGTTACTCTCGGAAGCCATGACATCAGGTGGTTTCTCTTCCACAAATGGAGCCCCACCTTGATCCTCACCGGTAACAACAATAGCTTCAACACATGCCTTTTTATGCTTTGTTAGAGCATTAGCAATATCATAGACTGCAGCATCTCTCTTCTCTTGAAGCCTTTCCAATGAAGCTTGTTCCTTGGCTATAACATCGGCTTCACGCTTCACCAATATCTCTCGAGCTTTAACCGTTTTGTTTTCATACTCCTTTTCTTGGTCCTCCAATTCATTAAAACGCCTCTTTAAGGACTTCTCAAGCCCGTGAAAGTGTTCTTCCAGTTGTTTCCATTTCAGGTTAAGGGTTACTGCTCGGTGACTTTCAAGCTCCGCAAATGCTTTCTGAAGCTGTTGAATCTTAAAAGTGGTCGACTCTATGAGTATGGCAACCGACTGTGTGTCTTCCATTGCATATGATCCCTAACGGAGCTACAAAAAATAAATGCGTGAACAAAGGGGTTAAGATAGATTAGTAAAGGAAACAACCTTTTCTTTACAGTCCGACAAGTAATAGAAGTCCTTTCCATGGTAGCTATACATGTAATAAGTCAAAAACTAAGCCAAAAAGATGGTGTTTCTTTAGCACGCTCCAAATATAGTCCAAAACTTAATCCTACATACAAAGCTGCCGGTTGTACTTGTTTCGCGCACAAAAAAATGTCATTTTGGCAGTAGGATTGTGTTTTAGGTCTAAATTTTAGAATTTATAATCATTAGCGAACGTGATAGCATATAAGCAAGATAAAATTCAAGAACTTACCATATGATAAATGTTAACACTAGAAAGTAATACTTGGATCAAATAACAAACTGAAAACATACCAAAAAAAATAAAGCTTAACAGTGAAATATAAACACAAAGACAGCTTAATTAGAGAAATTGAAAGTATAAAGTGAAATAAGTTGAGCCAAAGTTGACAAACGAGATAGAAAACAAAGAATAAGTACCGGATCGGTGTTACAGATGGACGGTAGTGAGTTGTCGGCGGGAGTCAAACCATTTCGGGTGGAGATTAGATGGATACGGAAGTAGGGGTTCGTGGAAATTGAAAGAGTAAAGTAGCAGTTGAAATGTGAAGTTGTATTTATCCACGCAGAATCCGACACAATCTCCCTTACTTTTTGCTTTTTACAGGGCACTTCCGTTTCTACTAACTACAATCCAAGCATAGCATAGCATAGCATAGATGAATAAATCAAAATTGAAATGAAAATATTTCTTTCTTTTTTTACCATTATTTTTGAATACATCCATATCAAAATATTAATATCCAACTCAAACTCTACAGCAAGCAGTGTGTGTTTGTAATAAGTATTTATAATTTTGAAATTATAATCTATATGATAATCTTGTAATTATAGAAGTAAATTGCTGTTAAAATATATAAAATAAGTGAAAAATAGATAAAGGCGATACATATAACTTTTTTACTAAATTCAAAAATGGTGAGGAGAGGTGAAGAAGGGTAATAACTTTATGCTCTTCCTTAATAATAATATAAATGTGGATTTTGTAGGCAATATAATTGGGTTGAGTGGTTTATTTAAGGATGTCAAATTATCATAAAATAGGTGAGGTGAGGTGAGGTGATAAATGAATGAATCATATTTTAGTTTGCTGCCAATATTGGGTTAACAGCCCAGCCCAAACACATTGTACAGTCAGATGTTCTTGTCCTGTCCATGCAACACCTTCTTATATCTTGGGCTTCATCGTACAAGTTGAGAAAGAACATTTGGATCGGGTTTGTTTTATTTTGGGAAAGTTCTGTTAAGCTGTTAAATTCACAATTTGGAACGGTCAGACTGTCGGTCACTTCTCAGTCAACCTTTTTTGGCAGGCTAGTCGTAGTCGCCGCTGCGCTGAGGCTGATAGAGCTTGGAAAAAACCAATTTTTTTATTTAAAAAATAATACAGTAATAATATTTGACACTTTTTCCACCCTTCCATAATTATACTCCTTTGCTTCTTCATTTAGCTCTAAAGATCCCATTTTTACACTCCAATAATCTCTCGAGTCAACCTTCTTTCATCTATCTACTTTGTATGTAGTTATACTAATGTTTCTCCAAGGTCTTTTGCTGGCGTTGAACTTTGATTTATTTCTTTAAGAGCTATTTCTTTGCACTTTCCAAGAAGAATCACAAGCTTTTCATTTTCTTTTGTAGAAATAACAATGAATCCCTTTTATGGTTTATTTGATCATTTTGAGTTAGGGTTATTATTTCTCAGGTGGGAATTTTTTGAATTATTTCATTAATTTGAAATTTTTCTTACATGGGTATTGTGAAATTTGCTTTACAAGGGGTTACTTTGTTTTTGTATGTAGTTAACCTGTGTGGTTTTTTACTAGTTTGTTGCTGCTTGTTTGTTTTAGATGACAGGTTGCATAAATATAATCGAGTAATTGAGTGGTCTGATCTCTCTATCCCCTCCATTAATTGTTTTATCTTGGACTTGGCTGAATAATTCAGTTTTCTGTTTTGAATTTTACTTTGTTTTGCTGTCCCTGAAATAGAGGAACTAAGTTTTTCAATTCAATGCATATTTTAAGGTTTTATTTTGAGTCTTCCCTGATCTAGCCTTCTATTATTCAAAATACTGTTTTACCAGGTATATAAAATGAGATGTAGTGTGGTTTATTTGGATGATGAACTGTTTTGTTTTCTTTGTGCAAGTCTATATAAAAATTTATATGAAATTTGCATAACTATAGTTGAAATACGACTACTTTTTATGCTCTTTGACTACTTCTCCAGGATGTTTTTTAGATTTTATACTGAGTGCTAATTTTCAATTGGTTTCAGGGTTAGATGTAATGAGGGGTGTTGGTTCTTATTCGTAGATATTTGGGGTAAATAACTGATTGCTTTGTGAGGATGGCATTGACTAGTAGAGTTCTTGGTGACTTCATTGGCATATTTACCTGGTTGTTTTTGACAAACAGTTTCAGTTATGGTACACAGAGTGATATTAATTGCTTAAGATCTATAAAAGAGTCATTGGAAGACCCACTGAACAACTTGAAAAGCTCGTGGAATTTCAATAATAATACTGAAGGCTTCATCTGTGAATTTAATGGTGTCATGTGCTGGCATGCTGATGAGAACAGGGTTTTAAATATCAGGCTTTCAGATATGGGGCTCAAAGGCAAGTTTCCACGTGGTGTTGCAGATTGTAAGTCACTGACAGGCTTAGATCTTTCCAGCAACGACCTCTATGGAACTATTCCTTCAGACATCTCTTACATCCTCCAGTTTGTGACATCTCTTGATCTCTCCACCAACAATTTATCAGAAGAGATTCAAAGGAAAAAGTATCAAAGGAGTCAAAGGCATCCAGGTAAAACGTAAAATCTTTTCTGTAATTACAGTCCAGTGTTTATTCTTATTTTTTGCATTGACTATTGTGTAAACTTTCATCAATACTAGCGAAAATTATGTACAGTAATGTATTGAACAATAATGGTATTCTAATTTTCAGCTTTCTATGTTCGAGAAGTCTATTTCAAAAATGAGATTAAGTGATCTCATGAAGGCTACTAACAACTTCAGTAAAGACAATATTATTGGGACAGGAAGAACAGGGACCGTGTACAAAGCAGTGCTTGAAGATGGCACTTCGCTTGTGGTGAAGAGGTTGCAGGATAGTCAGCATTCAGAGAAAGCATTCCAGTCCGAGATGGCTGTTCTGGGTAATGTGAAGCACATTAACTTGGTCCCTCTTCTAGGTTTTTGCATGGCTAAGAATGAGAGGCTATTAATTTATAAGAACATGCCTAAATCCTAATGGTACCCTTCATGACAAGTTGCATATTGATGGTGATGGTTCCAAATATATGGAGTGGCCTCTAAGGCTCAAAATTGGTATTAGAGCAGCAGCCAAAGGGTTTGCGTGGCTCCACCATAGTTGCAATCCCCGCATCATCCACCGAAACATAAGTTCCAAATGCATCTTGTTAGACGTTGAATTTGAGCACAGAATATCTGATTTTGGGCTTTCAAGGCTCATGAATCCAGTTGACACTCATTTGAGTACTTTAGTGAATGGGGAGTTTGGGGGTTTGGGGTATGTTGCTCCTGAGTACACACGAACTCTTGTGGCCACTGGCCACACCCAAGGGGGATGTCTACGGTTTGGAGTAGTGCTTCTTGAGTTGGTCAGTGGTGGGAGAGCTACTGATGTGGGTAAAGGCCCTGAAAGCTTCAAGGGAAGTTTAGTCGAATGGATTACAGAATTATCTAGAGAGTCCAAGCTTCTTGATGCCATTGACAAGGGTTATGATGAAGAGGTTTTCCAATTTCTCAAAGTTGCATGTAATTGTGTAATTCCAGGTCCCAAAGAGAGGCCAACTATGTTTGAAGTGACCAGCTTCTTAGAGCTATTGGGGAGCGATACAATTTTATAACAGACGATGAGAACGTGTTGCTATCAGATACTGGTGATGCTGATTTCATAGAGGAACTTATCGTTGCTCGAGATGACAAGCAGTGAAAAGGTACGAGTAAGTGATGAGAGTGAGAGAGAGAGAGACCATAATAATAATCTATTTGTAATTATGTAGTGGTGTTGTTATAAATGATATACACACACACACACACACATGGTTTTCCATAAATAACTTTGGTGTTTATGTATTTGAACCAATCAACTATGTCAGAAATCTGTTATTTCCATCTGACCGTTCTTCCTTTGAATTCCAAATTTCGTAACTGGAATTATCAATCAAAGCAATAGCAGCCGGAAGCAATTCAAGCTGCTGGAGAGATGAGGGAAGCAGGAGACTGGAGAGTTATTCTCTTTCTTTCAGTAAGGTAATAATAGACTACTATTATTAATTAATACTTAAGATATAAGTATACATACATTGACCAACTATACTATATGATTTAATTATTATTAAATTAGAAATTAGAAATTATAATAATAGAAAAATAAAAAGAGGGAAAGGAAAACTTAACCACCCAAAGGGCGGTATAATAGTAATTAAACTAATTAATAGGAGAATAAAGGAAGTAAGAAGCAGGAGAGTTCTTCTCTTTTAATAAGGTAAGGTAATAAGTATTAGAGATTTCAAAATGTTAAATACTGCAATGTGATATTATTATTATACTCCATACAGTCAATAATTTGAAATTCTTTTTAACATTATGTGGTGTTGGGTAAGGGTTCTTGATGACAACCTAGGCTAGCTACAAGTATAAATGTTCAAATATATTATCAAAAGATAGGTTATCAAATAATGTGGTTTATTAGTAAAAATACTAATATCTTCATGCACCATTTTTTTATTTGCTTTAGTCCAAATACACACTGTCCGAATTTTAAACCTACATCTTATTTTACATACCTTACATACCCCCTTTAACGACGGACCGGACGATGATTCGGCCCGTTACTATAAATTCGGTCTGTCGTTATATATTGTCTGTCGCTATATGTTGTATGTCGCTAATAGCTAAGACGACAGTTCTATATATAACAACGGACCGAATCGTTGTCCGGATGTCGGACCGAATCATCTAAAGGGAGATATGCAAGGTATGTTAGATAAGGAGTAAGTTTAAGATCCGAACTATATATATATACACACACGGTCCGGATCTTAAGTTCACCACTTATCCAACTCACCCCCTTTAGCGACGGACCCGGCGACGGTTCAATCATACAACCGTCGTCTATACTTTTAGCGACAATATATGTTGTCCGTCGTTAAAAGTATAGACAACGGTTGTATAACCGAATCATCGTCGGGTCCGTCACCAAAGGGAGTGAGCTCGGGTGAGTTGGATAAAGGGTGAGCTTAAGATCCGAACTCTATATATCTATCTAATAAAATACAAATAATTTTAAATTTTTCGCTCACTCAATAAATCATCTAGGCCGTCCAAAGTTTGGGATAAATTTCACCATCCATCTATCTAACAAAATACAAATAATTTTAAATTTTCTGCTCATCTTAATAAATCATCTGAGCCATTCAAAGTTTGGGATAAATTTCACCGTCCATAGTGCCGGAGACACGGGACTGTTGCTGGTATATATATATATATATATATATATATATATATATATATATATATATATATATATATATATATATATAGGGATTCCATCCACAGCAACCGGTTGTTGGGAGCAACTCATTTTTGGCCAGCCGCTACAGGTTGTAGCGGCTTATTAAAAAAATTGCATAAAGGCCGGTACAGGCAGTAGCTGCTGGCCAAAAATGAGTTACTCCCAACAACCGGTTGCTGTGGGATGGAATCCCATATATATATATATATATATATATATATATATATATATATATATATATATATTTGTTCCATACATAAGCTCATATACTAGTTAGGCTAATATATAATCATTAAATTTATTTATTTCTGTCAAAAAATATATATTATATAAATTAGATTAAAAAAAGATTGTAATCGAGAGGACCTAAACAATATTTCACACTTTTTCTAAAACATTATAAATATTTTGACGAGTAAATATATACTATCTAGTTAACTTTTTTTTGGAAAACAAGACAGGAGAGGTTGAAGTATGATTAAGCCTGTAAATTAGCCATACCAACAGGAAACATATATACATTCAGACACTTCCTCAATCCAGTACAAATGAAAAGAAAAAACAGAGTATTAAGTTAAAGTTGCAAACTCATGAGCTACACAATTTTATTTTCATCACCACGCGTGTGAAAATATAAATAAACCCAAACAAGAAAAAGATGTGAACATAATTTCTGTCACTTTCCACCACTGCCTTGGTAAAAAACCAATCTCAATCAAAAAAATCAAATCTACCCAAACGACCAAAGCCTATGCACAATCAACCCCCTCTTATATGATCTATACTAGTGCCCAAGATTTCCCCATGGCTATTATCATGATCAATAAAACCCGAACCTACAAATCCATTTGATGTAACAAGGAGGCTATGATTGTCAGTCCATTATGGACCCAAAACTCACTGAAATACTGCTCCGTTCCCCCTCCCTTATACAAAAAAAGACTTCTCTAATTGTATAAACTTGTCGATCATCAGCAACAAGACTTTTCTCATGGGTCAAAGACTTGAATGTAGAAATAAACTATTAACTAAAATGAATGATATCAAAATCGATCCCGTGATTTCACTTCCTTCTTGTGCATAAAAATGATATTGAACATATCCAATAAGAAAATCCTTTATTTATTTATTTATTTATTGATAGAGCACAAAGTGACAATCTTACATTGAGGCTTCCAGTTTTGGATGTTAAGACATGTTAGAATCATCACTATTCTCTACATAGACATACAAGGACGAGTCAAAAAGCACACTTTTCTCATCCTATTCTTCCCACCACCCAAAGCTCTCAACTAAACAAAACTAGTTATAAACCTTAAGATTTCTAAATGACAACGGACTACAATGAAAAGTAACTGCTGATATCCCATGCGCCATAAAAACTGAAAGAAAGGATAAAAGGTTTAAATGTCATTACCAAATATACGAGGACCCTTGTTCTGATACAAAGAAGTTCATTTTCAGCAATTTTTACCTTGCATCTAAATTTACTTCCACAGGTGAATCCGCCTTCTTGAAAATCTTTAGTTAGTCCAGAGATGGTTCTGCATATATGGAGAAAGGCAAAGTATTATGTACGACTACAAAAAATAATGAGATTAATTAACCTGGTGTTATGTGATGCCATCAAATGTTAAGAGAAAATCCCTCCTCTGGAAATGAGAGCCAAATTTCTTCCGTGGGCATTTTCTTTAAAGAAAATATCAAGGTTTGTATTGATCACACTTGGACATAATTTTTTCAGCAATATTTTTTTAAACATTAATCTTCTTCTTTTTTCAAATTGGTCTTCAAAGAGTGAAATTTATTATTATTAAAAGTTTACTGAGATAAATACTGTCCAAGTATGTCAAATACAAATGTTAATATTCTAGGAAAAAAATCGATAAAAGAAATAATACTCTCATTTCCAGACGGAGGTAGTACTATAACCAGAAAATAAATGTGGAGTAATTTGGTGGGATTCAGAACTAGAAATTGTTGCCTAAATAATTAAAACTGGTAAAAAATGAAGTGGCTGCTTAGCCTAAATAATTTGAACATGTCATGTCACTAATTAAAGAATCATGTCGTTGGCAGTCCAAACTCCAAACACTTGTAGAGGCTGCCATCATAGTCTATTAGATATCAAAACAGTTATATACTTGAGTAAATATGGTGTTAAGCCATATTTCCTAGTCTTAGCAAATATGGTGTTCGTTGAAAGGAGGAAGTCCCCAAAAAAGGTTCTCAAAAAGCATCTAGCAGCGCCATGCTGGTTTAGAATTTGATTTTAAGGTTAAGGCTCCCACCCCCTTCCACCAATTGAATTCTTTTTCTGTGGATCTTTGATGCAGACTTGGTCTGTCCTAACTCTCTCCTTGGAGGATTTGCTTCTTATAAGAATTCAGTGATTTCAAGATAATAAGCACCAAAGGAATATTCATTGGCAGTGTATGTGCTATACTACCCTCTGTGATCATTTGTTGGAGGGAAGTTTTGGTGATCGGTCCATGTTTCACCTGTTATGGGATACAATGTCCATTCTTGCATATCTTTGGGCCACAGAGATGGCGTTTTCCAAAAAAATTGATCTTACAAAATTAATAAATCAAAGTGAACACAGGACAGGTGGGTGGAAAAAAATGTTTTTACTCCCGAGATGACTAAGAAAAACAGAATAAAGATAAAAATGATGGCAGGGCATAAAGTTCTATACCTCGAATAATTTGATATTAGTAAGTAAAGGCTCCTCCAAATTCCCAACAGCAACATTTGAGGACAATAAATGATAAAGACAACATGACACTTCTCAGCCTGCTACCCTTATTGCACCCATCTCATCAATCTTTGAGCTCTTGTGCTACAAAATTTTACCAGGTGAGAAACAGCTTACTTGAGAAAAAGATAACGACAATATAACAAGCTAGGCATTTGAAGAAATTCATTGTTTCCATGTTACCTTACTTTTCTTGTGTCTGTGAATGTCATTAATATCTTCATCTCCATCATGCTTCCTTTTCTGTGATCAAAGGGAAAAAAAATTTAAATAGTTTTGTAAACCAATTTAAATGTTCAACTGCAATACAACTTTTTTTTTTTTGGGGGGGGGGGACAAATGGGTGGGAGATATTGTCTTCAGAC
The DNA here is from genome assembly GCA_020205505.1 of Panax japonicus. Taxonomy (NCBI): domain Eukaryota; kingdom Viridiplantae; phylum Streptophyta; class Magnoliopsida; order Apiales; family Araliaceae; genus Panax; species Panax japonicus. The sequence goes on from CM035109.1 coordinate 76,128,203, forward strand.
CCAGAAATTCAAACAAATACAACAGTCCAATATTCTCCATCAATTTAATGTTTATTCAACATTCAAAAGAAATTATTTCAGGTTGACCTGGTTATCTTAAATAAAGTCAATTTGGCAATCCAAGAGTTACTTATGAGTTATGACAACTAATAACAACAGGTTATAAAGCGCTCATGATACACACCAATTGAAGTAATTTTAAACTTATCCTATCCTTAACAGCTATGTACATATGTTGTAAAGCATAGCACAAGAGAGTGATAATATTTTTATTTTTACAGATAAAAGAGAAAGAGCGAGTGTATCAACCTTCTCGTGGTGCTTCTTTGAGTGTTCAGCTCCAAAATCATGATGCCCACTTTTATCCTTTTTTTTCTCCTTGTCCTTGTCTCTGTCCTTGTCTTTACTTCGATCTTTAAGACGATGTTTGTGCTTCTTGTGCTCTTTATCCTTCTCCCTATCTTTATCCTTGTGCTTTTTATGTTTTTTCTCCTTGTCTTTGGACTCACTTTTGGATTTTCCAGCTACAGTAGGAGTTCCCTTTTCAGACTAAAAAAACAAGATACAAATGGCCAAAACAGAAGATGAGGCATCACTGAAATCACTGAAATCTACAAAAGCCTTGGAAATAGATTTCTTACAGTTGGCAGATCAACTGGCGCAGTTTCCCTTAACTGAAAAGCTTCACTGAGGACGTCTAGGTCAAAAGGCTGTATGCATGCATTTCGCTCTCTAGAAAAGGATGTACTTTGAATGAGCTGATCCAATTGCATCCCTTCCCCTTTCCTGATTTCTGTGTCTCCCACCACATTGTGAAGGTAGTGTGTGTCTGAAATTGACAAAGGAAGTGACCTCTTGCAGAAGAACTCATGGTGAGGCAGTAACTTGTAGTGATTTATAAGATCCACAGCCCCTGAAAGTTCTCTTGGCCCTAATTTTCCACATAAGGCCAAGTTGATCACAATTACAAAAAAAAACTGAAAGAAACTGGCAAACAGAGAATCTTACAACAGAGAAGCATGCCTCAATCTGCAAGGCATATGCTCCAAACCTTTACCAGAATACCCTAAATGCTCTGTCTTTGTAATAACTAATTAGAAGGTGCCCTTTAAAGAAACATGCCATGACAAAGGAAATTTAAAATAAAAAGAAAAAAAGGAAAAAGGTTACAAGTTGTTAACAGCTGAAGCTTCCAGAAAGCTAGTCTATATAATAAATTGCTCTTATTACTATTTTTTTCCCCAGCCACTGTCCAAAAATCTACTCAGCATGATTAACAGGATATTATCCACACTATGGCTTGACTATTCAGATCTTCCTCAACACTTCAAACCATTTTTTTTTCTTTCATCACTTTTACTAGTTGCACCTTAAAAAATAACCCTTTCTCCTTTATTATTACCTCTCAAATATCATGTCGTTGTGCTACATTCCAATAGTGAGTCTCAACTTCAAAAGCCTCAAATTTCAACTAGTCAGCTACAAAATGTCCTTTTTCGCTATTTAGTTTAATCTCAAAGTCACCCTTTTCTTTTGGTAGTAATTTCATAAGAATTTTCTCACACTAGTAACAAATTGATTGATTATTTTTCTTGGGATTTAACAATCTTGAATGACTCGGTCCATATTTAAACACAAAAAATTTAAAACAACAAGAACATGGCATCTTTTTCTTTTTCGTGCTAAATGAGAACATGACATCTTTTTATAAACAACAAATGAAGCGTTGCAATTTCATCTAAAAGGATCTTCATTTATGAAAACACACACTCAAGTCTTAACTCTTGAGTAGCTAAAAGTAAAACCACAGAAAAATATGAGCATAAATAACCGTGAAAGGAGGATAATCAACTTAACAAAATAATATTTGTCCCTAGATGAATGAACTAATTCTATTGCACTACAAAAGTACAACCAAACAGAACTTGAGTAAAATCAGCCTGACTTGTTGGTCACAGATATTACCAAAGAGAAAGCATAAACCCAAAAAGATGCGCCAATTTTGGTCAAATCACATGTCTGCAAGCATCCATATGCAATACACAAAAGAGCTACTACTTTAAAGGTCTTACCTTTTCCAAATTTCTTGCTTTCGGGATCCATCAATCAGTGTATCAAACAAGGATAAACCATTATCGCCTGAGACTACTGCTCACAAGAAACAGAAGATTCAATAACTATCCAAATTAATGATGCACCAACACTTCAATTTCATAACTTGCATAAGATTACAGAATCATACATGCATATATGGGAAAACCTTTGTCACTGTAAAGAATTAAAGAAAACTACTCTAAGAACATGCAACCACAGAGCAGAATCAAGTACAAGAAAATAAGGCCCCTACATCTCAGCAATAATACAAGAAGAGGGGTCTATTTGATCTCCTTTGCTTAAAGTTTTTTATAACAGCCTTTCTTTAAAGATTTCTAGAAAATTAAGGGGGGGGGGGGGGGAAACAAGGCATGAAAGTGACCAATGGTTCAATCCCACAAATAACTCAAACAAAGTGGTTAGTGGTGTCATCGACATCTGGACACTCTACGACAGAAACTTTATACAAAAAAATCAAATCGACCATTTGATTGGAAAACTTAGTTTGAAAGGGTTTCTTTGAACTAATTATAGCTTCCCTTACTTTCTATATGATGCATGTGCAGTAGCAAAAACTTAGATGGTTAGGGCATATTTGTCTTTCTATTTTATATTCTCTTCTTAGCCTTTGTTTCCAGATGTTGTTTTCTAAAATTGAGTATATGTTCGGTTTGTATTTTAAGCACATATATGAATTATAGAAAAAAGATGATCTTCTGCCCAGGTTCTCAATATTTTAAACTACAATGTAATTTTTTAGCTCATTTTGGGTCAAATACTTCTTATCCAAATACAAATAGTTGAAAGCATCATTCAAGTGTTCTCTGAAATGGGCTGTTTTCAGAAATATTTGTGAAAATATAAAAATATAGCTTTATATATCCAAACTTATTTATTCTCCAGAAAATTAAAACATGAACAAGTTTGAAATCGCCTGTCCCAACAGGCTTTTAGAATCTTAATCTAAAATTGTTCAACAAGTTCCTGCAATGAAATTCAAGAATGGAAATGTTATGGCATATCTAGCATATACTGCAATTTATATGCAGCATTGACATAGTCATTACATAACTGTTTTTTTAAGGTATTGAGAAGCATAACCGAAATATGAATGATATTCACAGTTGTGACAGACTGTGTACACTATGGCCTAGAGTTCCGTAAAAAACCATAACAAAACTAGTAGTCTAGTACGTCTAAATCATATCATAATTCAAATAATCTCTGTTTTCAACCACAGCCCTTCTAAAAGACCAACCAAAATAGTGAGAGTGTGCCCTGGGGGGTAAGGACTGCCTTGAATCTAATCAATATTCATACTTAATCTAGGACCTAGATTGCGAATCTAGCTTATGTCTCATAACAATATTTTCTTCAAGGGGGTTTTGTTTAAACTTAATTAGGTATACGAAGGATTGTCCTGGGTTGTTTCGGGGGTGCTCCATACCAATCTTCAACTCTTTCTTGGATAGTAATATTTTGTCCCTGTGAAAAGCCTGTCTAATAAAAATTCCTAGGGAAGTCCCAAATGGTTTCCTGAATCAGATTATCCACGTAAGTGGACACAAATGATAGGGAAAAGGGATGAACTTACGCAAGAAACCTAATTTGATTTGCCTCACAGGCTCACACAATCCCAAACCATCATGCAAATTGCTTAAATTCCCAGATCTAATCTCCGCATGATTAAGAAAGATTACATAGCTCAATATAGACTTGGAATACACTTCAATAATATGTTTGCTTACTTGGAACCAAATTGAATTTGACCATAAACTCAACTGAAAAATTGACTTTGCTGCAGTGAATTATTAACTTTTTTAGCTATTAGAATCCTAACATACGCATAAGGAATGCCCAGTCCTATCTAGGTTTACAAGTGAAACTTTTATTTTGCCAAAGTAGAAAATTTATATAGGCTCCCTTCCTATCATATGATTGGACAACGAAGAATTCAGGATTGTATGCTGGGACGAAGCCATGTATTGGTGAGTGGGGTCAATTGACCCCACTGAACTTCTTCTCTTTTAATTTTAATGACAAAAAAAGGTGTAACATTTAAATTGACCCCACTAAAATTTTGTAAGTTTTCTAACATAAGGGGTCGAATTTAAGTTATGCGACTTCTTCAATCAAATCAGAATCTCATATTACTCCTACCTCCTATATATATGCATCTTCCTTTAATCTTCTTAAATAAGATAATAATTTAATTTATATTATTTTTTAATATTTAAGGAATCAAGTATTTATGAACACAATTTGTTATTAAGAAAGCCTATTAATGGTCAATAGGGGGTGTGGGGGTGTTCATAACATTTGTTAGAAATGTATTAACAGTATTAGCATGGTAGCACTCGGAACATAGTATATAAATGATGTCATGTTAGGAATTTCATGTGATTTTATAGTTTTGGAGCAGACTAAAGAGTGAAATGTATCTCTAACGGAAGGCCTACATTTTCTATATATACAACTCGAATGTGTAAAAGTGCCCACAAAATTTGGCCCGGGGACACTGTCCACAAACCCCCACTAAATTATTTGTAACCTTATAAGAAATTTTACCCCACTAAAAATATTATGTGGCTTCGTCACTGATTGTATTCCATAATTGCATAATAGTGCGAATAAATCACGCATCTGCAAGTGTCAAACAAGGTAACTAACTCAAACGTCTTAATAGTTGCAAAAACAATTTTAACATATGTGGAGAAAAAAAAACTAGAGACTTTTTGCTACTAGTAGCATGAAGTTCCTCAATGCACTAGTAAGCATTAGCGAAACTTCAGATGATGTGCTGTCCATAGTAGAATAATTTTTTCAATAACTTAACCGAAAAATACTTGAAACAAAATATTCAAAGTAAATTTAACTTCTTAATGCCTTAACAACCCACTGATTCTTTTTGTTACACACAATTAACTAGCATGCATTTAGAAATCATTAAATATTATATTCTTAATATTTAATATTGAAAGAAAAGATCAATGAAAAATTTTGTATTCATGGAAATCCTTTATTTGCATCCAAAGAAAAAACTCAAAAATATGGGACTCACATTTCCCATCAATTTTTTAGATTTTATTATCTTGTGCTTATAATGTTAGAAATATGTGTAGTATACTATATACAGTTGAATATTATCTTATCTTTTGGTAGGGTTTTCTTTGTCTTGGTTTGATTTCCTATCTTTTACTTTGCACTTTCTGAGAGTTGCAAACAAAACTTGAACATATGAAATGTAATTGGCATCTACTAAAGAAAAGGCAAAACAAATTATGCAAAATAGCCTCAAAATAATAGCTGCAAATCCCAGTTTCCCGTTAAAAAATGAAGGTCAAAATGAAATGACATTGAACAGTATCAATCATATCATTATTAACGATAATCCTTTTCCTTGAGTTTTTCTCAGCAACCAACAAATAGGACTTGATCTCACCATGCACACATAATTGAACCATTTCAACTTCACCCTATAACTACAACCCACTACAGAGTAGTATAGAATCGAATTCGATTCAAAAATTACATTTTGTTTCTGTGACGAGTTACCTGATCGGACTGAAATACGGAGAAAAACTTCGCGCAACTGAAATACGGGGCGAATTTTGGTCGTGAGTTGTGAAGCTTCGTGGAGAGTACCGATTTAGAGTTTAGCAATTTGGAATCTTCGTCGTCGTCGTCGTCTTCTCTCTAACTGAAATAAACCCTAATACCGGTTTGAGGTGTTGAAACTTGAAGCCAACTCACGAAGGAAACTGACCTTTCTCCATGTGTTATATAATTCAGTTTATAATAATATATATCCATCGGGACATAAGTTGCCCTTCGAAATAGAGGCTAACAAGGGTACTAATGTCATTTGCCACTACCCATCCCAAACATATACTAGAAGAGGGAAAAATATGTAATTCAAAAAAAAAAATTATTTTTTGTTTCCTTCATTTTTTGAACACCTATGTGAATTTTGTGAAAAGGTAATGAATTAAAAAATGGCAGTCGTCCTAGCTAGTTCATTCAATCCTATCCATACTCATATCAAGTTTTAACCTTGAAATATATAGATATATATATATGTTCACTTAATTTGACCCATGTCCTGTAATGTATATATATATATATATACATCATTTCAAATCACAATTAATTTTCATTTTTCAAATTTATACCAACATTCACATTGTAAACTTAGATCCAGCTGCTGCTGCTGCATAAAACTTTGACTATATGTCCAGTGGCCATTGGCCATGGGTAAGTAAGTAAGTAAGACCGACCAGCACCTATTGTTTATTTTCCTTCATGGTTTCATATTTTTTTCCGTTTCCTTCATGGATCTTATTTACTGCATGGACCTACCTACCTACCTAGCTAGTATCCCTATAGCTCTTTGGTTTTGAGTAGCTAGTAGCCTTTTATTTGGTGAGGGTGGGGGGCTCTTGATCTCTAGAGTCGCATAGGGAGAGACTTCAGGGTGGGGTCTGGAGTCAGATTGCGAAAAAATTGAATTTTTATTTTGTAAAATGATTTAATAATATTACAGAGTAGGTATACACATAAAAAAAATAATTGTGAATGCTCTAATACTATATAATTTATAATTTTCAAAATAATGTTATTCTTAAGAACAATTTAATTTACCAAATATGTATGACCTCCCATCCCATCCCATGGGCCATGCTCTTTATCAAAGTCCTCTAATGTCCCTAAATCATAAATTATTATTATTATTATTATTTTAAATATATATATATATATATATATATATCTTTAATATTTATAAATTTTACGAATAGCATTATTTTTTGTGAGGGGTGGACGTGGATTAGTAAAAAGTCAGCAAATGCGCTAAAGTCGTCGTATCTCAAAACTCCTCTCACTACTAGTAGGGTGCAAAAGAGAAGCTACAAACTGTAGTGCTTACCTTTCCTCCTCCCTGTTTCTCTCTTACAGACTCCGTCTTGTACGCGAAATAATATTGGATTTTGTGAGACATTCGATGGAATCCATGTTACCCCGAAGAAGAAGAAGCAACCCTTGATCTCAATCTAGGATGTCCCAAGCGGATGTCTCTTACAGGTTTAATTCTTGATTCAGGTTCACCTTTCGTTTCTTTTTTTCTGATTTTTATTTCTACTTTTCTGTGCCGATCTTCATACTCCACTTTTTGATACTGGGTTTTTGGTATCCGACCTCAAAATTTTGGTATTTGGTATCTGACTCTTCACTTAGATTTCTGGAGACTTTATATCTAGGTTGTTGAGTTCAATAATTTGAATGCTTTGTGTCTGATTATTGGGTTAGATTTGTGGGTCATTCTATATGTTGATTGTTGTCAGTCTATGATATCAGTAAGATTCCTAAAAAATTATTTTGCTATTCTTTGTTTAGTTCATATTTGTGAAGATAGTTCTTGAGATGGTATGAATTTCTCATTTCAAGTAAACCATTACACAAAGATGGGACATTTAATCCACATGTATGTTTGTTTACTGAATTGGTTTCCAGTGGCCTTGAATATGCTTTTGTTACACGTAGAATTCGTTTTTCAGATAATCTGAAGATGATGGTGGAATAATTGGCCATTTAAGTCGATGGCTCTATTTGTTTGCACGTGAGAAAAGCTCCATTTTCTTGTTTTCTCAAATTCTGCTTGATTACGACTGTTCATTTTCATTGCATTTTCCTTGAAGAATTTACAATTGTGCTTTTTCTTTACCAAGTGCAAACCAATTTGTGACTTATTTCACTACTTTTGAAGCTTGTGAGCAAATAGGTGGTAATTTGAAGCTTTTATATGAAATTTATTCTTTAGGAAAGCAGTAAGTTTTATATATATAAAAAAAGCAGTAATTTTTTGTTCTAGACCATCTATCCGTAGGATTTGGACTAGGAAGACTTGAGGCTTAAGATGGTTGCAGAAGTGCAGATATTTCAACTTTTCATTACCATATTTTACGAAGATTTATCTTGCATCTGGTGTATGAGGGAATTGACTTCATAATACCTACATAACAAGCTTCAAATTTTCTGAGGTTTGAGGATTCTGTTATTAAAAGTCCAAATTATATTTTGTAGATTCAAAGACATGGAGGCACGGTAAAAGCACTAGATTTCTAAATCCCTTTTTTTATGAAGCTGAAAAGTTGATACTGATGTTTTATTATTGTACGGAGAGAATATTCATATACACTTGTTTTGTCTTACTATATGCTGTTTGATTGAATAGTTGAATACTTGATAAATATTTTGATATTAAAAGCTATCATTTCTATTTCTTAATGTTTTTTCTATGGAAAGCATATCCTGTTTGCATGTCTCCTGTAAATTTACATGTTTTCCCTTTGTCTTAGCAGCTGTGGGTCTTGTGGATACCCTTTAAATTTAACATCTTCAAAACGCATCACTTCTGGAATAGGCTCCGAGTATCGCAGATCCATTAAGAAAGGTTTTATCTCATTTGAATCAATTGATCTCAGTCGATTCACTCAGGTTGACGAGGTTAACTGCCTCTCTCTTTCTTGGGCTCGTTATCGTTCAAAAACCAAACTTCTTTGTCGTAAATGTGGAATTCCTATAGGATATGGATACGGAGATGCACATGCTCCCTGTGGTTTTGAGTCACCTACATCATCTAGCTTATCTTACAAAAAGATCATGATAAAGATCCGGACGATACAACCTTCAGAAGAGTGTTGAAGGGATCCAAATGGAGATTAGTTCTAAGGATGGTCCAACCTCCATTATGCACCTTCCTGATGATTGTCTGTATTTCATTTTCCAATGGCTTGACTCTGGATTTGATCGCAAATCCTTCGGCCTGACTTGCCATCGATGGCTCCATATTGAAAATTCAAGTCGTCGATCTTTACAATTCCAGTGTTCATTTCGCCAAGTAAACCACTCTTCATTATCTCGGACTAGCACAAACATTGGCACCTTCCATTTGTATAGGTTACTTGACCGTTTTCAGCAGCTACAATTGTTGTCTCTTTCAGGATGCATAAATCTTCCCGACACAGGTTTAGCTCAACTAAAATACTATGGCTCAAATTTGCAGACACTTCATTTGGATTGTTGTTTCGGAATCACTGATGATGGACTTTCTGTAGTTGCCTCTGGCTGTCATTCTTTGACAACTATTAGTCTTTACAGATGCAATATTAGTAACACTGGGTTAGAGACATTGGCTAAATCATGTTTGGCATTAAAAGATGTAAATTTATCATATTGTCCACTTATTACTGACATTGGCATTAGAGCTCTTTCGCAAAATTGTTGTCAGCTTCGAGCAGTCAGGATATCTAACTGCAGAAATATCAGCGGTGTTGGATTTCATGGGTGTCCTCAAACTTTGGTGTATATAGAAGCTGATTCCTGTAAGCTTGAAACTGAAGGGATTAAAGATATTGTAAGTGGAGGTGGATTGGAGTATTTGAATATTTCTAATCTAAATTGGGCCATACCAGGAAATGGTTTAACGGCAATTGGCGCTGGATTTGCTACAAGACTAAAAATCCTTGATTTACGTTTGTGCAGAAGCATTGGCGATGAGTCCATTATGGCAATTGCAAAAGGGTGTCCATTGCTCCAAGAGTGGAACTTGGCATTATGTCATGAAATTAGGATACAAGGATGGGAGTCAATTGGCTTAAATTGTCATAATTTGGAGAGGCTTCATGTAAACCGATGTCGGTACCTATGTGATCGAGGATTGCAGGCCTTAAGGAATGGCTGCAGACGGCTATCTTTCTTGTACATTACTCGATGCCGTCAAATCACTTACACTGCAATAGAATTGTTTAAATATTTAAGGAGTGATGTTGAGATCAAAGAAGAAGAGATAATGTGTATTGCTCCTGACTCGGCCTTCCGCTGATGATGAGTAAGACAGTCATTTAACTAATTTGAAGACATCCATATAAATTTAACTTCGAAGCTTAATACTTTTACTAGACTAAAGATTGTATCTCAGTGAAGGGGTTGCAACTCCTTTCGTATATAAGTTCTGTCTGCTTCAATTGCTTATAATTAATGTACTTGATGTTCCTTACATACATTAGTCCTGGTATTTACATTGATCCTTTTCTCAAATCTTAAAGAATTCAGCTTTTCAATTGAGAGGTCAGTAATCAGCATCTTTTTTTTCAATTAGGGAGTTCATTTGTTTAGGGCATAGTAGTTATGATCAGCTCTGCTTCTTGCTCTCTGTTTTCAATTACAGATATTGTATATAAACAAGCTATTCCACTCGGTACATACTGTTTGTGTGTTTTTGTTAGTACAACTTTTACTTGTGTTTTGGAATGTTTGTTCCAAAAAGGTAAAAGAAAGGAATTAAGCATCATCTCACTTCAAATGAGGCCCGAGGGTAGCAAAATATCTGTTGTTCAAGGACTGAATCAAATTTATTATGAAGTTCAGAACCCTCCAATTTGTGATGCTCAGAAATATGTGAATTAATTTTTGTCTACTTGCTGCAGTGTATTGTATTTTGATTTACCTACAGAAAATATTGCATCTTGGTGATTTGAATCACAAATCTAGAATGGTTATTTTGGCATTTATGGTCTGACTACTTCTGTCATATACTTCATGAAGAACATTTCTCTATCATTCACCTCTGGGAGACATTAAAATGAAAATCTAGCTTTATTACTAAAGCTGAATGATTGTTGTGTTAAACTCTTTGACTACTCTGGAGTGTGGAGTATTAAAGAGAGATTCAATGGGAGTACAGGTTCTTGTTTACTAGTGTGTTAAGATAAACACTGAGTTGGGGATAATACTTGTTTACCAATTGCTGCCTTCTTCTTCTGATCAGCTGCTGCTCTGTTTGGTGAGGCACTATCATTCTGAAATTAAGTGCATTTTTGGAACTCTGCTCTGCTTATATTGTTTGCAGTATTGCAGTAGAGGGACTGTGGATCAATTTGACAATGAAAAGCTAACAACAGATGTTTGTATCTTTAAAAAATAATCAAACAAATTAGTACTCTATTGAGTTTTGCAAAGAACAATCTAGTTACTCAGTTTTTCAAACTAGCTACACCCCAGTTTTTAATCAATTGTGCTTTAAATCAAAGCAATTTTACCTATTGAGATTTAAATTACACTAAAAATTAAACTGGGTGACCGCCTGGTGATGAGGTGGGGCAGCCTGTAGAACCGGCTAAAAGCGTTTTCACCGGTATTCTTTGAATCACGCATGTGCCTAAATTCATTAAAATGTGGGAGGTATGAAAATATGACATCAACTATTACATTATTCTTCCTTTTAATTGCTAACCATGCAGGGTGTTTCAGGGCACATGCAGGAGAAAGATGCAACAATTTACTTTGGAATACCAGTCATCTAAATTTCATGGGATTAAACAAATAATAATAATAATAATGATACAAAGAGAGAAGGGAGATTTCTATTATTTCATGCCAAGTGCAATTTTACTGGAGCCTGGAGGAGATCATGTCTCTATATCAGCACAACTTTCATTTGCACCCTCACCTCCACACAGACAGCTGCAAATCTCGTTGGCTCCTTTGGTAGGATGAGCAGATTACGGGATACCCACATCAACTACTTGGATTATTTCCCCACACACCGTCCCAGGCACCAGACGGAGCAGCCTTCGGACCCTCGATGTAATTTTGAACCCCATGGGGATTATGGGGACCTGGGAATCCATTGGGTCCGGGGTGTTGAACTTTCTGGGGCTTTGTTCTGATTCCAAGCAGTCTCAGCACAAATCTAGCCAGCTCTCCATATAGCACACCTGATCGGTCAAACAGCTGCATACAGTCCATCTTTATCAGTACGGGTCATAATATTTCAGATGAGAGCAAATTTTACCATTAACTACAGCAAATTAAGGAGATGGTTCATCTACAAAATCATCTGGCAATTAATTAAATGGGAAGGACATGAGAACAATATTTACCTGTAAAAGGGCAGACATGAACATGTGGAATGCCTGAGTATTCTGGTCTATCAAAAATGCAATACGGCCAAAAAAAGTTACCACACCTTGCATCTGCCATCATTGACAAAAGAGCATGTGTCATCATAATGAGACAGTTGAAACCAGTTACACGAATTCTAGAAGTTAATATAAGAATTAATTGGATGAAAGAATAAATAACATGGGAACCTGGAAAAAACACTAGGGCCTGGCTTAAACTTCAAATTGCATGCGATAAAAATTTAGAAAGTCAAATAAAAATCTCAGTTCCCCACCTTACTTGTCGCCCAACAAAATAATTAATCAAAAAATTGTAACGGTGGGATTAGGATAACATGCCAAATATTTCATCATACATTGCCTCCAGAACACACCCAAAGTATAAATTACATGTCAGTTATCAAAAGTTGAAACTGCTAAAAGCAAGCACCAAAACTTACAGAATGTATCAGTTCTTTTTTGCCTTCATCATGCCAGCAAATTGCATGTGATGGTTCTTTTAACACCCCATTCCACAACATGATGGGCATTATGGACTATCTACAAGAAAATTTTGTTCAGAGGAAAGAAACTAGGTAACAGTTTTTTTCCCTTTACATTAGTAGTTAAATTACGAGACTTTCCAAGCTTTCTCATAGAAAGTAAATATAAATTTCCCCACTCTGTAAAAGTGTTAAAAGGTTACAGGAGCCCATCAAAACAATGAAGATTGCAGTCATGAATGATATACAGGACCACTTGAATCTTTATATCCTCCTAGAGCCAATTACAACAACCAGCAAGAATGTTTAATCAGAATCGAAGACAACCCTACTTACAAAATTCCAGTTGTTATCTAAATATACAACTCCGGACAAACAAAGAATACTGCATTTTAGTCGGCAGACAAAATGAATTGATCACTCTAAAAAAAACCTTTACATCCACAATGCATATCAAGAGACGATAGAAAAATTAACCAGCTTCACTTACCACTCGCAGGAAAGAAACCCAAAATCCTGGTGGAGATGATGGAGCACCAAAAGGATTGTTTGGATCCTGATCGCCATATGGAGGACCACCCATACCCATGCCCATTCCATAACCACCCATTGTACCTCCAAAACTACTATTATACATTCCCCCTCCCCCAGCCCCACCATACATTCCTCCTCCATAGAGCCCACCATAACCTCCTCTATACATGTTGTTTCCATACATCCCCCCGCCATAAGACCCTCCAAGTCCACCATAAGTTCCTGACCCATAACCAGAATTATTATTTAAACTGGAACCATAACCAACACCTGAGAATAGAAAGCCATAAGCTCAATCAGTCATAGTAATAGTATGATCAAATATGGTGGAAGGATCCAGGCTTCTGCCTGGCAAACAGATTGCGCTTTTCATTTTTTTACCAATTTTAATTTGCAAAATCTAAACCAAAAACCTCAACAAATTACACAAACGTTCTTCTTATATTCTTGAAAGAGAACTTCCCTTCGAATTATGCAAAAAGAAAATCAGTGAACCAGTTGAATAGGACAATGTATGGCAAAAAGAAAATCTTTGCAAGTGCACATGTGAAATACATTACAAGAAATAACATCAGCCACAATAGGTATCATGCTGTTTCATGACTTTATAACTATGCTTATTAATAGGTATAAAAGTAACTCAAAGAATAACAAAATATAGAAGTATAACATTTAGTACAGGAAATCATAGTTATGTATGTTATCCAAAATAATGTTTGATATATAGTTGATAAAATGTTCATCTAGATGAAGAAAATTAGATGCGAATCTGTGACAACATATAGATGTTTTGCGATTACGAATAAAAATCTGATTGCATGATATTTGACAAAGTGTATGGAGCCTAGCAGGGAAGGACAACTACACTGTTGGTGAAAAAGGAGCAACTTAAACAATATTGTAAATTGTAATATGCAGAAAATGCAAATCGGAAAATAACAAGAAGGAATACCTCCATATGTGTTGTTGGTATATGTTTGATGTTCCCAGGGCCTTGAAGGTAATGGTCTCCCAAGAGCATTTCTGTTAATAGTCGTATTTGCATCCGCTGTATTAACAATTTCACCAGGTCTAGCTGTTCCAGAGGCCTCAACTACATCACTAGTGCTACCAGAAGACGGGGGTTTAAAAGGTGCAGGACCAGAAGAAGACCCTGCTCGCTCCCAAGGTTTTGGTGGGGGGCTGTTACCTGTTATTGAAAGCAAGTAAAAATGTTATATGATAATTGTATTGGTGCAATTTCAAGAAAAGTGAGTAGCAATTAGACAATGAAAAAAAATACAGACAGAAAATACATCTCCTATTATGCAAAAACTTGAATAATGAAATTTGGGAGGAGGATTGAGCCATTATCTTAACAATGACGTAAAATAGTATAAAGCTGCAAAATAATGAACAGTGGTATACAAAGGCAACTTCAAAAAGCAAATGTACCTTAAACTATCAAAATAATTGATTATGATCTATTAAAGGGTAAAATTAAGCTTTCCTTTCCTCAAGTAAAGCTGATCCCCCCACCCAAAAAAAAACATAAAGTGGGAAGTTAAAAATTAATCAAACCTCTATTGAAACATACAAAAACCAACCAGAAGCAACAATATATAACATGTTTACTAATAACAAGTGGATTGTCAATCATACAAACATTTTTCTTCTTTCAGTAAAAATATTCATTGTGAGAAACAAAATCCTCTTGAAATGATGGTTGTATTAGAAAACAGAGTATGATACATTAGACCATATAGCTACAGGCTACAGCCTAAATGAAATGTATCAATAAGGAAACCTAGTCTTACAATCAGTCCCTCAATTTTTTCAGCAATCAAACAACCTAGATGATTCAGCTGAAAAATATGTTACTAAGAGATCCAATTTTTACGGGCTTACTAAAATTTCTCAATCAAACATATGAAATACATAATTAAAAACAGTAAAATTCTCATCAGTAGAACCAAACAATTGAATACACCGAAACTAATAATTAAACATGTATGAATCAAAATCATAATGAAAAGAGATTATCGTACCTGAGGATTGAGGTCTGTTCTCCATCGGAGGGATAGACGAAGGCGAGAGAGAAGACGGTCACTAGCCTTGGGATTGATTATTTATTTCTTACACTCCCCAAGAAATTTCTCTTCTCTTGTATACTAGTAGTATTACTCCTATCTCTTAGGTGAATTGACGACACTGCCCTTCAACGGCAACGCCATAAGTGGTGGGTCCAGGGGCGAAGCTATGGTCCGGGTCAATTGACCCCACTCAATTTTTGAGATTACTTGAATTTTTTTTACCACACTCAATTTTTGAGATCACTTGAATTTTTTTTACCGCACTCAATTTTTGACCTATTCAATTTCTGAACCCATTCAAAAGGCAAATCGTAAATCATCAAAGCATTTCGCGAGTAGTCGGAGTTAGTACTCGTGACTGACGAGCCGCGAGTGTGGAAATTAGAGTGCAACTCTATTCTACTGTGACTCTCTTGCAGTCTTGTGTCATTGCAGATAACAGAAATTACTCTCTTCAATTTCTCCAACCTCAGTTTTGTTTTCATAAATTAATTGTGATTTTCCGCTTTTGTTAGTATTATTAAATTGGATATTTAGATGCATTTGCCTAACCCGAAAATATAAATTATTTAAAAAAAATTGACTCTAGGACGCTGCCCCAAACCCTCCCAAATTTTTTATAAATTATTAATAATTTTGACCCACTCCTAAATTTTTTTGGATTCGCCACTGGGTGGGTCCTTGCTCAAACCAGAACGCGTAATATAGATAGTGAGCGCCATGTTTGACTTGTTATCTCCAAAATTCTTACAAGGAAGGAGGAAGCTTGATTGATATACAATTTTTTATTATTATTATCGTAAAAACATAAATTAGAAGGAATTTATATTGTATAGTATATTATAAATAAAATTCGTTGATTATGGCAGAAATTCAAAATTTTGATGTTTTAATATACTCCCTCTGTCCCAAATTAACTGCTCAATTTTGACCTTTTTAAGTCAAATTGACTTTTTTTAGAATTAATAATTAAGCATATATAAATATATTTCTAATATTACAAAAATTGGGATTAGTAATAAATTGTATATACTTTCTTTTGGTTATAATCTCTTCACCTATATTTTAACAAAAATAGTAAAAAGATTATTTTTAAAAATGGTCAATTTGACTTTAAAAAGTCAAAACTGAACAATTAATTTGGGACGGAGGGAGTAACATTAATTATTACTACTGTTGGGTACAAGACCAGACCAGACCACATGGTACGTATTACTCAATAAGTACCAAACATTAAGTGATGCAAAAACATCTATACTATTACTATACAAAGTGCTGAATAACTGAATACTGTTAATTACACTTATTTAATTTTTCCAATTCTTTCATGAGCCAGCAGTATTGAATATGCTGTGTTACAAATTATGCGTCACCACTATTGAATTTCTGGTCCCTCCCTCCCAAGTCCCATCCATAATAGGAGTATCATATATTACATGAATTAAAGAAATGTTTGTATAATATTAAATAAATATATTATTAATTGTCTATAATACTCTTTATCATATTCTTTATCCTAATTTTGAAAAGATTGTGGCTAGATTATATAAAACGTTAAATAATTTGAAAAAAATAAAATTATCTAAAAAAAGTCAAATATTGATAACTACTAATTCACATGGGTAGAAGCGAAGTAATATATACTTGATAGAAAAGTTGAAAAATACTTAAATTAATAAGTAATTTAAAAGAACAATTTAAACACAAAAATATATTATTAATGATGTTTATTTTGGGACGAAAGAAGATGTATTATCATTTTATTTACAAGAATATTGCTATTCAAGAATATATATATATATATATATATATATATATATATATATATATTCCACTGAATTCATACTCCTATTTTATTATTAATTAAATAAATAACTATTTATAAGTTATTTATTACTGTATTAGTTAAAATACTAGTAGTGCTAGTGCTATCATGCTATCGTCATCATATAAACAAACTTCATCCTTTTTAAAACGCGGTAAGAAAAATCCATCCATCCATTTATTATTATTAAAAAAAAATTAGAAACTGTACAGCTATATTACATACCATACCATAACCTTATTTCCCGGCATCTAATTTGCTCCTTTCCCGTTTTATGAAACTACTAGTAATCTATTTATACATCAAGCCAAGCCAACACACACATAAAGTAGTAGTAATAGTAAGAGATTTGGTGTTTTGTATTTTCAATTATGGCTGCGACTGCAAACCCATCCCAACGACAAGGTCTGTATTGGACTCCCGATGATCTAACCCTCTTCCAAGATTTGCTTCCCAAGTCTGTCCTCTCTCTTTCTCTCACTCTAACATATAGTATGTATTTGTATAATTTTATATGTGCATGTGCATGTGCTAGTGCGACTATAATTTCATATAGAAATAGCTAGGTTTAAGCTTGCGTGTCTGTGTATCAGTGTATAGATCAGTTCTCTCTTTTTCTTTTTCTTTTTATGTTTCTCTGTTGGAATTTGTGAATTTTGTACTGTTTTTAAGATTTGGTAGTAGTAGTAGTAGTAAATAATGAATAAATGCAATACAGTAATCCTCTGCATCTTTCAGTGCTTAATGAATGTTGATCTTCCCTCCCTTCCACAAAAAAAAAAGTCTTTTTTCTCAAAAAAATATTGTTCCACAAACAAGAGTCTTTTTGTTGTTGATGATGACACAATGTCGTTAAATTTCACTATCATAAATTTTGCCAATGGGGCTCTTATTGTGGAACAGGGAGAGATTATATTATTGATTATTATTATTACTGCATGGGTTGTGCATTCGGAGTTGATGTTCAATTCCATATTTATGCATGTGTGCGCGGGCACATTTCTGCGGAGAATAAAGTGTTTCTTAAGGTGTTTGTTTGTGGATTTAGTAGATCATTCATAGACTTTCCGAATCTTATAATTCGTTTCTCAATTGTTCTTTTTAATCTCTATTGTATCTAAATTTCCTTGAACACTTTTAAGGAGTAGGGCCCTTGACCCTTCAGTCTTAATATAACTTGACAATTTTTAGATCCATAATTTTTCAGTTTCCTGAACTTCCATCAGTGTATATAGAAAGGGGGCAAAAGAGTTAGAAATCGTATCATGATATGTACAAGTTGTGCTCTTTTGAGGCATTTACTTCAATTTTTGAGTAGATTGGTCAAACAATCACGTCATTGTCCAAATCAAATTGATTGCTTAGCAAAGTAATGGCATCACGTGGTTTAGTATTATACAAATGGAAAGGATTCTTCAGTTGTCTTCAACTGCACAAATTTTGTTTATCACTGTTTAATTTTAGTTGTGGACTCATGATACTTTTTTTTTTTGAGATGCTAATGTTGACGATGGCAAAACTATTGATATCAAGAGAAAAATGCCAATTCTGGATTTGATAGGAAGTAGAGGAAGTGCTAAAATATCTAGTAAGTAACCTGCTAGATGACACTAGTGCGACTGTTGTGCATGCCTGATCATTACCTATGTTCTGCTAGAGTCTTTACCCCTGCTAGAAAAGCCTTATTCCTTACTGTATGGACTTTAATGTATTTCTTCTGCTTCATTTTTTTAAATGTCCTTTCTAAGTATTTATTAGTTTTTCTTCTCTTCTGGGTAATATGTCACTAGTGCATAATTTCTGTGTGCTTTTTCTCAGATATGCCTCAAAGCCCAACATAGTTCGGTGTGCTGAAATTGCAAAGCGGCTAAAAGATAAGACAGTTCGGGATGTGGCCAGGCGTTGTGCATGGATAAATGTAAGTATTGCGGTTCCCTTCAGTTATTTTTCATCTGATATTATTACTCACTATCGAATTTCTAACATAATGTGAGAATAAGTACATTTAGCAAATTTGAAGCCAGCTGAATATAATATTAGTTGAATGTGGACAGTTTTCTGGAATTACCATGGGTGAATAGTTAGCTTCTAATTGACCTGTGGGTCAAATGTGTTTACATGCGTAAGTTTACATTTATAGCTGTATCATATTTAAAAGAAACACAAGTTTTTCTACTTTTACTCTTTCAGATGGGATTTTTTTCAACTTTCCTTAGTTAGTATGGGATACAAGGCATTGTGGAGATGAATTGAGTGCACATTCTCTTCTTCCTTTCCTTTTTTGTATCTTCTCCATGCATAATTAATAAAGAAAAAGTGAAGAACCTGTCAGATGTCTTATTGTACTAATTTAACAATATTTTAATGAGTAGCAGTTTCACTTTTTTGGCGGCTCAAGTTGAAGCAGTTATGATATATATGCATATATACACAAGGACACTTGTCTTATACTCAGTTTTGTATGTCTTGCTCACAATTGTACTGTTACACTGAATGAAACTCTAATAGGAAGTAAGTTGGTCTCCAAAAATTTCTGTACCTAACTGTGAGTTCATAGGTGTGAGGGCCAACCCATGGCTGTCTTACACTATTTTAAGTGAAAAGAGATTGTATATGTCTACTTCTGAATACCCCAAGATTTGCTTAATTAGTTAATAGTTACATGTCATTTAGTTAGCAACTTATCTTTTCTGCTTTTTTTTACCACGACAAGGAATGTAATGCAAAGACGGAAACCTATCTTTTAACAGAAAAGAAATTGGTTCTTACCTGTGTAAAATTTTATGCATACTGTAATTGTTTGGACTATGTTGTTTCTAATTTTCCAAAACTTGAATATGATTCATATTCTGATTCTAGTCTACAGGTAAACTTCCATGTTTTTTTTGTTATTTCATATGCAAGTTATGTGCTAAGGTTGGTGAATTATTGACAGAACCTGTGGCCAATTGAAATAACAGCCTAGCTCAAATAAGGAGAGGAAAAAAAGCCATATCAAGCGAAGTGGCTCAATTAATGGCCGATGAATTGAGTAAAATAATTGATGGCTTTGGCCCTCAGTTTGAGTTAGTTTATTGGTTACTAACTAGTATTTGCCTTTTCAGGAAAAGGAAAATGGCAAGCTAAAGAAAGAGGATAACAATTCAGCAAGGAAAAATAAAGACAAAAAGGTATGGTTGCTTTCTTTCACTTCATCTGTTACGGGATTAAATATCTTTTCTTGCTTGGTTATGGGCTTGGTAATGGTTCATTTAGAAGGTTGTATGTTTCTGGAGTCCATAAAGATTGGCAGAATGTCCTTCAAGGACATTGCCCATATTTTGTATTCGTTGGAGGACTTTCAACCTCCTTTTGTTATATCTCTTTATTCTAGTAAAATTACTTCTTTAATTAGAAAAATGGACTCCCCGAAATGCATCCATATTCTCTCTCTCTCTCTCTCTCTCTATATATATATATATATATATATATATATATATTTATATGTGATCCGTGTGTCATCTCTTTTGCAAAATAAGTGCGTGGTCCAGTTAAGTGCTTATGTTTTCTGACTAGGTTTGACAAATGACATGGTGTACAGGCTATAGTCACTTTTCATTGTTTTTGAGTGGCAGGAGGTGCAAGCATCTTGATTTTTTGTGTTTCAAGGTGGTTTCCTCTTTTCAATTATAACCCTGTGGGCTATGGTGGATGACAATTCCTTCATTTAGGATTTGAAAATTATCTCATGGTAGGTTGAGTCTTGAGTGGTGATGGCGAAAATTCAAATTATGTAAAGAGTCCTGGAATAAATAGTTTCAGGATCATAACTTTTAATTTTATATGGGTGTGATAGTGCTTTCAACCTCCCAGTTGTCCATCGGTGGTTCTTTGATTGCAGTCATTTAATCCTGGTTGCTCTGAGGCAAAGTAGTTGACTCCTCTCTAGGTATCTGTCAAGATTGTGATTGTCATGCTTCAGTCCAAATGTCCAATTAATTTTGACATTTTTATCTCTAGGAAAAAGTGGCAGAACCTTCAGCTAAACCATCTTCTCATCTTACAAACCATTCCAATGGCCCACCGTATGCTCAAACAGTGATATATGTGGACAGTGATGATGGCATCCCATGCGAAGGTCGGTGCACATACTAATCTCTTTCTTAGATAAACATGTTAACTAAAACTTTGGTACTGAATATGTAATTTTGGTTGATGGTCATTTATGTAAACAGCTCATATTCTACTTCCAATCTGTTTGATTTATATGTATGTTTTGAGAATGTTGTAAAGCTCTGCACAAATATGATTTAGAAAGATACATGATTGTTGCAGGTGGACTTCGATACTTTCCATGTAGGCACTGCATGTGCAACTACTTACATTGTTACATCTTGAGATTGTAACTTGGTGGGCCATGAGAGTTTGCAATTAGGAAAAGTGATGCCACAAGTGTCCTTGTTTGCCAAACACGCATTGAATTGCCACATCAAATCCCAATGCATATTTCCTGTGATTAGCCAGTCCTTATCTGTAAAAGAGAATGGGTTAGGTACTTTGGCCACCTTAATTATATGATAGACATGCGCCCTCATCTTGTTGGTTAGCATTCTCGTGTGCAAGGGCGGAGCTAGGAATTTTTTCCGCCCTGGGCTACCAATTTTTGCCGCCCTGGGCTAACAAGTATAAACTAAATTACCTATTTGCTTCGTGTTTTTACTTGAATCCTTGATTCAATTCTTGATCCCAACTTGCTTTGATTGAATTCAATTATTCATTTGGACAACACTTTGCTTCACTTCTACTTTAATTTCAATACTTGATAACCTCAATTCCTTAAGAACTTGATGGAGTTTTTATTCCAAGCAAAGAGAAAGAGGTTGGAACGGATGGAAAGCAAGGAACTCTCAAAAATTTCACCCGGGCTGGAGCCCACCCCAGCCCAAGGGTGGCTCCGCCCCTGCTCGTGTGCCTCAGATCATAAATGGGATCTAGCCTTTTAGCTGTACATAGGTTAGATATTTTGCTTTCTATGATGCTAATCAATCAAGACATATACTTGCTGCTGAGAAGCTGCTCCCGTTTCCACTGAAATATTTTATATTTTTGGCCACCTTGAGGTGATAGATAATATATACTTCATTTGAAAAATTAACAAGCTGAGCGAAAAACTTGAACATGAGTAGCTGTATGGTCATGACTACAAGAATTAGAATATCAGACCTGGGTATCCTCCTGTTTTTTGTTTTTGCTTCTCTGTACTTTGCTCTTGTACTGTAGTTATGGACTGGTTATTTTGTCATTTGCAGCCATTGGTGGTGCGACTCGTCTGCTTCTTGAACAAAATGCTCAGGTCTTGGATCAAATTTCTGCAAATTTTGGAGCTTTTAAGGTGAATTATGCAGTTTCATCCAAGTACTATTATATATATATTTTTGGAATTGGCTATTACAAGTGCATCAGTATTTCAATACATGTTGATCATACTTGGGAGCTTCTGCTGTAAAGCTGAAAAATATAGTCAACAAGTAATATAGATGAATCTTAGGGTAGATCAGTTAGGGAGATACCTATACCTGATGATTTTGGAACTTTTAGGTGGGATAGTCATTAACTTTTGTGTGGCAATTGTCATTGCAATTATCAATTGCTTAATGTTACATTCAGGACCCAATGGTTGTCCATGCTTTGATAACTAATATGATGAGATGAATCTAGTAATTATTTTAACAACATTTCTGGAAGGTAAACATCACATTGTGAAGAGTTCATTTTCATGGTATCGTGGCATCAGGTATCTCATTCTTGCTGCCTGTCAGTGATGGTGTGACTCCAATCAGATTGCCAAGTTGGATTTTTCTGGCATACTGGCACAAACATTTGCTTAATGATCTTCACACCTTCTATTTTACTGGCCTCATTTTTAGATCAATCAATGTAGCATCTCGTTCACCCTAGGAAGTGGACAAGTGTTTTGACATTCTTTGTAACTCTCATTTCATTCTCTTTCTTTGCAGATCCATGATAACATTAATCTCTTTTGCCAGGCTCGAAACAACATTCTCTCAATCTTGAACGAGTATGTTAGTAGCTCTTTATATATGCTTGTATATGTTTTTTCTTTATTAGGCATGATTATATCTGGTTGGTGCATAAATAATGCTAAGATTGTGTTTCCTCTCTATGTTGTTTGTAATATTGGAAGGCGAGAGGGGACCCAAAAAGGAGGCCCAAAAAGGAGGCGGGACTTGGGGTTTTTAGCATGGTGAGGGTATAAATAGAAAATTCCATTCTGAATCATGGAGTGAGTTTTGTAGGTTTGAACATAGATAAAAAATAAAATTATGGCTGGTAATTCGAGTGTTTAGGGGTGGGGGTGGGGGTGGGGGTGGGGGATAATGAGGTTCATTTTAATGTTCCAAGATTTGCAATCTTACTCCACGTTGCTCTAGCCAAGCCATGGAGTCTTAGTTTAGTGGGGTCTTTTCAGTTAGATCTATGTAGGGTGCTGCAAGTAGGTGGGGATGGAGTCGTGGAGGAGCATTTGGGGCGTTGGGAGCAAATCCGACTCGAATCATTTTACAGTTTGGGCACTGCCTGAAAAGTTGGCCTCGGATCACCTGCTTCTCCATTGTGAGGGGCAAGGAGTCTGTAATGATCGCGAAGATCAAATAATATTTGTAAATGAGATTATGTGAAAATTATTTAATAAAATGAGTTTTTATTAATAATGTTTTTTATGTGACTTATGGTCATTATTTGACAGCGCAACGAATTATGTGCGCGCATTTGAGTGTTTAGAGATTAAATGTGGAAAATAATTTTTTCCAGAAAAAAGACGTAAAAACACTATTCACGCTAAAAACGCAAAATCATTTTTTCGAAATTTTGAATTACGGCATAACGTTTATTCGAAAAAGGGGGAACGATGACGAAATTGGATTTTCGAAAATTGAAATTCGGTTTTTCGGCTAACACAGCGGATTATGAATAGTAACTGAAAAAGTTAGAAAACCTAACTAGATAAGAAAAAGTCTAACTATAATTAGTTAGACTAACTAAGCCTAAGGATTCTAGGGTTTGGCTAAGAATTTTGAAAAGTGGCTAGGGTTGAGTCAAAGGTTGAGCCTAGGGTTTGAGAAGCTTGGATACGATTGAGCCAAGGGTTAAGGATGACTTAGGGTTGAGCCATGACTCAAGCCTTGGGGTTAAACCCCAAAACTTGGAGCCAATGCTAGCAAAATGGTGATTATTCCACATGGGATAATTCATGTAATGACTCACCTAGCAAGGTGTCAAAATGAGCCATACTGGCCGGATTTTAGGAAGGATTGGGGGACAATTGGTGAGTCATGAGGCACGACTCACCACACCTAAGAACCTAGCCATTAATGCTTGGTTTCCCAATTATGTGGTCTTAAGTGCTTTGAGTTAATTTAATTGTGGTTTGATTAGGCTAACTCAAGGGGATGATTAATAAGTTATTAAATATGAGGGGGAATAACTTGTGTGACCTTAGTTGGGTGACCAGCTTGTAAGGAAGAGAAATTATGTTTATATAAGCAAATATGTGCATATTCATTTGTTAGCAAATATTTCCTAAAGTGTTAGAAAAGCTTGAGAGAAAGCAAGAGAAGAGAGGGGGGGAGCTGGACATAGAGGAGGAAAAGGAGAGCTGGACATAGAGGAGGAAAAGGAGAGCTAGATCAAAGCTTGAATCAAGCTCCAGAAGAAGAAGAAGAAGAAGAAGAAGAAGAAGGTAAGAACATGAAACTCATCCACTTCATCCCTTTTCTTTTTAAAGCTTTCAGTTTGTTAGAAAAGTGCCTTGTTGGTGGTTGGTTTATGTGATGATAGAACATAAAAGGATCTTTGAGAGATAAGGGTTATGTGCTTTATAATTGTTAAAACACTTTAATCAAGTATGACAAGTGAGTCAAAGAATAAAACCTAAGGTTAAGCATGAGGATGGTTGAACAAGATGATTAGTGGACTTTAAATGGACCTAAATGTGTGTTTGTTGTATATTGTGGTATGATTTCAATAGATGAAATCATAGATATGTATGTTGTGGAAATGTTCCAAGTGGAACGGAGGAAAAATACGATATAACGAAGTTATGGCGAAATTTTCCGTAAAAGGGTGTCAAATAAGAGAAACCCTAGCTTGGTACTCTTTTGAACCAAGTCTACGGGTAGTTAATGTTTTCGAAAGATTATTTCTTTCCGGGAGATGTGGTTGGGTGAATATGTGAGCCGTGGGCTCAAGAATGAGTTCAATTCGACTTCGGATGAACAAGTTATGATGTTTAAAAATTCAACGTTTAAAACGTCTTTCGATGAAAATAGATCCCTGGAGGGTTTTGAGCTTATTTCCCGATAAGTTAGAGAGTTGTGAAAATCTTTCTGTCCTGGTGGATTTGAAGAGTTTGTTACAACGAATAAATAGACGCAAGAACGAGCTCATTTTGATATCAGACGAGCAAGTTATGAAGGAATGATCGTACAAAATCTGAAAATTTGACAAAATGAGCACTTAAAACCATGTCGGGATAGCGCGGGGCGCACTGGACCTGCAATAAGGTTTGATAGCTTTGACACCCTTTAGTAAATCGAGCAAACTCCGATTGGGGCGATTTAAGAGGCTCCAGAAAGTTAAGGAGTAGACCTACAACTTTCATTCTTTAATTTTTGAGAGTTGAGGTCGGGATCATGGCCTAAAATGGGCATCTTTAGGACTGTTGTGCAATAGAAGGCAAACCGTGATGGTTTCTTGTGACCATTGTGGTGTCGAACCATGATTAGTATTTCCTAGTTCTAAGCATGTGACTTTGGGGATATAGTCTAGAGAAATGTAAACCAAGATTTGGTAGGTATATAGGATGTGTTAGTCATACACAACAGCGTATCGATTGGGCATTCAAAATAGAGAAGTCGGGCGGACGACGTACGAACATCGAAACGCCGAGTCGAATGTTAATAAAATTAAATAGTGTTTCGATTCTTATGAGATATACATTATAAAACATGTAATAGAGTTAAGTAAACCATGAGGGACGTTTATACGTACGTGGCTAATTGTTATGTTTATGTGCACTGAATGTGTTAGAAGTACAAAGGGCGATTAACGCTAGAAGTATAAGCGACCGCTAAAACAAGTATTCTAACTCCATTCAATCTTTATTTGAATGTTGGTTTAAAGTATATGGATGTATATTCTTATGAATAATCCTTATGTATGCTTCGGTTTACACAACGATTAACGGTTGTGTAAACATCAGACTTATACAAACTCTTTGTTGGTTGTATAAGTGTTCAGCTATACTATAATGCATCAAATGTTTAAAACTTTGCTATAACGCATGAATTGGTCAAGTTTTAAAGTTATGAAATGCATGGACTGTTTAAGAAGTATGTCAATGCCATTTGTATCGGCTAGACACATGTTAAAACCTTTCAATGATCTAGATATGATCTTTTGAATTGTTATGGAATTTAAGTTTAAGTCTTCGAACCAATCTCTATTTGGTACAAATTCAGACTGAGAATGAACAATCCTAATATTGGGGGAAAGTGACGGAAAAACGCAAATTAAGTCGTTCGCCATGTAGTATTGATCAATACATGGTACAAAGGGTTGATCACCCAACGTACTTGTGACTTAAGACGGTTTACAGCGGAATAGTTGTCCAAACCTTTTCGAAATGAAAATGAAAGTTCGAGGTCTTATGACCGCTCAGCTAAAGTCACTCTGTTGTTTCAAAAATATATTTTGAAAACAAAAGAAGTAATTTCCTATTATTTGAGATCTCTTCACAACTTTTGTTCAGTTGTTGAAGGTTTAGAAGTTTGAAAGCATGATTCTTGATTTTGTTGTTTAAATGCTACTGTTATACTTGTTGGGCATGTAAATGTTCATTGTTGCTTAAAATTAAATGTTTTCAGCAAAATCCGAGCATGTTGAAGGTTCAGGGAAAGGACATGGGTAAGGGAAAGATGAACGGATAAGATAATTATGGAACCTATTTCAAATAGATAAGTTTATTGTAAATAATTACTGTTTAATTATCATGTTAAGAAGATTTAAATGTCATAGAACATGGGTATGTAATAATTAATAATTACTTTCCTATTAGTATGAATGCATGGTTAGATGTATGTTAGTATTAACACCGTGAAGCATTGGATTCCTAAAAATACTCGGATTTGGGGGCATCACAAAGTCTTTAGTCTGTGTGGCAATGTAGTATAGCTTGGTGTTGCTGATATCGGTTAGTGAGATGTTGCAGACTTGGCGTGGGGTGAAGGTGAGGAAGGAATGGAGGGATATGGTGCCTCATGCCATCTTAGTGGTGGTCAGGTGGAGCCCGTGGGTTAGGGGGGTAATATCTATCATTGCTAGGATGCATCTAGATTCAGTTGTGCATATATAATAAAGGTGTCCGTCTGTTCCTGTCATTTTATCATTTATGTTTTTGATTTCTAAGGATGCTGAAGTAAGTTTGTTTATGCAGTTTGAATGAGTTGCCAGAGATAATGAAGGGGATGCCACCTCTTCCCGAGAAGATTAACGAAGAGCTTGCGGGCTACATCCTTCCTGGGCCATCCTTGCAGTTTGAATGAGTTACTGAAGATGCTTTTGATTCTTTACCAAGTGTGGGAGTGGGGTTTGTGAATGCCTCTAGCTAGCTATTAGCTAATAAGCTGTGAAGTAAAGGATACCATTACTGACCCTGTAAATGTTTAAAGGACTACGGCTGCCGGTTGGTTAGTTAGTTCCATATTTCTTTTGTGGATAAATTAATTAATTAATAAATGAATATATAGCCCCTCTCAGGTCCTTTCCTTGAAAAAGTCTTAATTTGTGTTTTAAAATTTAAATTGTGATGTGAATTTATTTATATTAATAAATAGTACTAGTATTGTACTGTACGGAGGAGTATTATATACAGTATATGTTAATTTTAAACTCTTATTATGATGAAAAATTAATGGAAAAAAAAATAATTAATTTGTGCACCGAATACAGAGGTTGGAGGTTTTAAATTTATGAGCAATACTCCTTTTCTTCACCAAATCCTTATCCATTGTTTTCATTAGGATTTGAATTCTTTCATGATTTCCCAGAGGAAAGTAATAAAGCTGCAGGCTTGTAGCGATTTTTTTATTATTTATTTATTTATTAATTAATAATCTTTAAAGTTTAAACCATCTAGTGGGTCATTTGAATTGTGCTAAAGATAATATGGTCATGAAGATCTTGTACGCTACCCTCCATCTATTTATTGAGTATAAATGTGAGTACTTAATGAAAATGTTATCTTCAATCTATCTAATAAAATACAAATGATTTTGAATTTCCCGCTCACCCAATAAATCATCTGGGCCGTCCAAAGTTTGAGATAAATCCCACCGTTCATACATCTATCTAATAAAATACATCTATCTATCTAATAATCTAATAATAATTTAATAAAATACAAATAACTTTAAATTTTCCGCTCACTCAATAAATTATTTTGGTCATTCAAAGTTTAAGATAAATCATATTGTCCATACAGTGCCGGAGGCACGGGCCCCAGCTAGTTCTCACTATTTTGTAACATTTACACTCGTGTTAATTACGTATGGAAAGACTCAATATATATATATATACACGTGTAGGTTTCATGCTTCATAATACAGTAAAATCTCTATTTAGGAATAGACTTGGGACCAAACTATTTGTATTCTAATTGAGAGGTTATTATTAAATAGAGGTATTTATACAAAATAATTTCCAAACACCCTAAAATATCTACTTTAACAAAAATATCAATAAGAACTCCCTAATAATTATTATTCAAAAAATATTTATGCAAAGTAGTCCTTTATAGGAAAATGTGGTCTTTTATAGGAAATGTAGTCCTTTATAGGAAAATGTAATTCTTTATAGGAAAATGTAGTCTTTTATAGAAAATATAGTCTTTTAAAATTAATATTGTCTCTCTCTTTCATATATATATATATATATATATATATATATATATATATATATATATATATATATATATATATATGAAATTATTACTATATAGAGGTATAGTTTCTTAATATGGGACTTAAAAAATATATAACATATTACAATTTAGAGATTATTCTTATTTATAATTTGCCCAAATTGGAACAATTTTTTTTATAATATTATAGAGATTATTCTTATATAGAGTATTTCTAAATAGAAATTTTAGTGTATGTGTATTTTGGACTTCGTTTTGGATTAATTAGGATTGTGACTTGTTTCAGCATTTTTTAAAGCTTGCGAGTAATTTTGAGCAAGTATAGTGTTTATATATGAGCATTGTGTTTTTCTTTTTTGTTATATACGTATGTTTGGTGTTATATATAGTATTGGGTTAACTATATATGTTTGGTGTTAAAGATATAATCCCCCATCCCCAACCCCAACCCCAACCCCAACCCCAACCCCAACCCCAAAAATAAAAATGAAATTAGAATGATAAAAATATGTAGATCACCATGATTTTGGGGGAAAGAAGAAGACAAGAAAGCCACTGTTTCTTTGACCTCCTCATTCATTCTATAAAATGGGATTCAAAATTTTACTCGGTGCGTGTTATGTACGTAAATTTATGACATTTACATACAAGTTCTCATCCGTTGATCTAGACATTTAATGACTTAGATTGGTCAAAAATTCCACCTGCCGCTACAGCTTGTAGCGGCAGTCCCTTTTCCATTTTGTCTTTAGCCTTTTTACATTACTGCCCCTATCATTTTAATATATGTCTGCCGCTACAGCATGTAGCGGCAGTGTGGTTCTCAGCCATATGACCATAATGTAAAGATAAGTTTGTATTTATGTATACATAATGTAAAAATAAAAGATAATGTAAAGATAAATAATGTAAAAATAAAAGATAATGATAAGATAAGTCTAAATAAAAGATAATTTTTTTTTATAAATACATAATATAAAAATAAGATAAGTTTGAATAAAAGATAAATTTATCTTTTATAATAAGATAAATTTATCTTTTATAATAAAATAAATAAATATATATATATATATATATATATATATATATATATATACAGAGAGGATCAAGAGCACTCTCTTTAAATAGCACTCCGCCTTAAATAGCACTCTACAATCAAAACGACGTAGTTTTTGGAGGACGCGGTGGCATTTTTGTAAATACAATGCCACCGCATATTTACAAAAATGCCACCGCGTCCTCCAAAAACTACGTCGTTTTAATTGTAGAGTGCTATTTAAGGCGGAGTGCTATTTAAGGAGAGTGCTCTTGATCCTGACCGTATATATATATATATATATATATATATATATATATATATATATATACATACACACACACTCACAGAGATCAAGTAAAAATAAAAATGATTCAGATGCATAACAAGTAAAAGGGATTGTTCATGAAGAATTTTTTTTATTTATTTTAAACTAATTAAAATATATATTACTCCAATCTATCTAATAAAATACAAATGATTTTGAATTTCCCGCTCACTCAATAAATCATCTGGGCTGTTCAAAGTTTGAGATAAATCCCACCGTCCATACATCTATCTATCTAATCTATCTAATAATGATTTTGAATTTTCCGCTCACTTAATAAATCACGTGGGCCGTTCTAAATTTGAGATAAATCTCACTGCCCATACAGTGCCGGAGGCACGGGACCCCAGCTAGTTACAAATAATAAAAAAAACACTGAATAAAGGGTATGACTTTTGATAATATACGAAGGGAGAACCACATCACATCACATCACATCACATCTAGCTAGATGTGCATGCGATTATATATAAACTCGTCACTCTTGAACCCTACCCCTCTGTACGTGTTGATGTGTTGTTAGTATAATCAATAATGTGTTGGTTTGCTAATTGTAAAACAAAACAAAACAAAACAAAGAGAAAGAGAATTGTTATAGGAAGTAGGAAGGAGGGTATAAATGATGTGCCATGAGAGAAAGAAATTTGTTAGCGGAGGGCAGAAACAAGATTTAGCAAAAGTTCTGAGGTCAACTCGTAAAATAAATCAAATTCAAATTTATACAGGAATGGAGAAGATGGAGAGGGCAAACAGGAAGAGGAAGAAGAACCAAGGAAGAAGGAAATCTACACACTCCTATATATACCTTCATTATTACTATTTACTTTATTCATTTTAGTCAGGACTTCTTTTCCCCCGTCCCTCCGATTCCAGATCCACACCTTCATTGTAAGGGGCAATTCTGTCGAGATCTGCGCACTTAAAAGCCATCATGGATGATTTTGGTATGTTTGCCAGAGACTTGGGGTTTAGACCTCACGGTAAATCTGCTCCGATGAAATCTGCCGCCGTCGGATCCGGCCGATCACCAGCAACCTCATCGTCTACGTTCTCCGACTTTCAATTCAGTGGACCTCCCAAGTACTCGAGCTCCAACAACAACAACAATAATAATACCTCATCTACGAATGAATCCAAGAACAAGTTCAATTCGGCTTCGTCCGTCCCAGTTTACGATGATGACATATTTGATGGTTTACCTGGATTAAAGACCAAATCGGTGCCTGCATCCGCCATGTACGACCAAAATGTCTTTGCCTCGATTAGTTCGCCATCGTGGAAACAGGGTGGTGGAGATCAGTTCGATGATCTTCTCGGGAATCTAGGTAGGGTAGAGAAAGCGGAAACCAAAGAGAACATTAATAAGGGTTCAAGAAATTTTGGTGATTTGATTCCTGGTTTTGGTAATGGCAGTCCCATTAACAGGTAAAATTATAGTATTTACATTGCCTCCATATCTATAGATAAGGTGTTCTAATTCATCTTGTGTGACTTTTATAGTATGATTGTAGTTGAATTTTTTTATTTGTGTAGTTCTTTCTGGTTGAGAAATTCAAAATTAATACATCTGTGCATAATGCAAATCTGTTTTCTGAGAATCATTTATAATTGGCTACACGTATACACGTGGAGGACACAGTTTCAATTTGTTGTCCTTGATTACTTGCAGATTACTATATGGCTTGTATAGCATTCTTACGGAAGCATTGTAATAAAGTTGAGAGAATATTCTCATTTAAACACTGTAGAAAGATTAATTTTGATCGTACATCCTTTGAACGAGTTCTTGCATTAGCCATAAAGTTTATATGGGAGCGTCATTGTAATATAATATACTCCCTGTATCCCACATTGTTTGCAACTGTGTGGCAATGAATGGGGACCCAATCATGAACTTTCCTCCATATTTTCTGTTTGCACAGGCCAAATCTTGAATCAAGTCAAACACAAACCCCAAAACCAAATGGTAATGCAAATCAAACATCTAAAGTGATGGATGACCCATTTGTGGTACTAGAATCAAGTCAATCAACATCAACCCTTGGGGTTTCAGCACAAGGGTTTTCCAATGATCCTCTGGAAGAGATTGGTAAGCTGAGTAATTCGGTAAATAAAAAGCCAGATATATCATCTGTAAGTGGAGGAGTATTTGATGATATTGATTTGCTTGATGGTTTAAGTAAGTCTGTGCCTGCACATTCATCTGAGAATAATAATATGGGAAATGGTGGGAGCCCCTCTAGGGCAGGATCAAGCATGAGGAGGGCACAAGATTTTGCTGGTAATGAAGCATTCGGGAGATCACCTTTTAATTATTATTCTGAGAGCCAATCACAAAGGAAGATGCTTGTTGATAAAAATCAGGAATCTCATCAAACCCTTTTTGACATGTCTACTGCTTCAAACGACTCTCAGAAATCATTTGGTCAAAGTGCCTATTCCCCTTCATATGTAAATGCTAATCTTAATGAGGCAAATTCTCAGGCAGACATGCCTCCCAGATCAGAAGAACATTTGCATTCATCTGATGATGTGTGACTCACTGTATCAGAGATTCCTCTTTTTACACAACCCACGAATGCTCCACCACCTTCAAGACCCCCTCCTCCAATACCTAGACACACTGTAAAATCTGAAAGAGGTTTTTATACTTCGAATGCAAGAAACAAAAGTACGTATTATTCTTCTTCCACAAATTCTGCTCAATCTTCACAGAGTCCTAAACCTTTCCGTCCTGCAGTCAAAGATCCCACGGCTTGGAACCGTAGAAATGTCAATGGAAATGTTGACATTCATTCTAATGAAGACATTAACACCAACTCTGCTGCTGCATCAGCTGCTGCTATGAAGGAAGCTATGGATCAAGCTGAGGCAAAATTTAGGCATGCTAAGGAAGTAAGAGAAAGAGAACATGCAAAAGCTGGTAGGAGTAAAGAAGGAGTGCAGCTGGAAAAAGATGAGCAACAAATACTGGAGCAAGAATTTAGGGAAAACGAGCAGAGATTGAATCATGAGCAGCGACAGAGAGAACGGGAGGAGGAAGAGAGAGAACAAAGAAGACTCGAGAATGAACGAGCAAGACAGATTGAAAGGGAAAAGGCTAGAAAAGCTGTGGAAAGGGCTACTAGGGAAGCTCGTGAAGGAGCAGTTAAGGAAGCTCGTGAAAGGGCAGCTACTGATGCTCGCCTTAAAACTGAGAGAGCTGCAGTTCAGAGAGCCCAAGCTGAAGCCCGTGAGAGGGCCGCAGCCGAGGCGAGAGATAGAGCAGAAAGGGCTGCTGCAGAAGCTAGGGAAAGGGCAAATGCAGAAGCGAGAGAAAAAGAAGCACAGGAAAAAGCTGCTGTTGCTAGGGCTGAAGCAGATGCAATGCGTAGAGCAGAACGGGCTGCCGTTGATAGGGTCGCTGCTGCAGTGAGAGAGAGGACTGCTGCAGAAGCGCGAGAAAGGGCAGCTGCTACTGCTGCAGCAAGGACTAACCAACAAAAGAATGATAATGACCTTGAATCTTTTTTCAGCATGGGTTCTCGACCAAGCAGTGCGCCGAGGCCAAGGGCAAGTTCTTCTGTGAGTAAGATAGGCTGTATTACCATAAAAGGTAGCAGTGTGGATTTTTTTGTGATTTGCCTCATGTTCGATCGTATTTTCAGGACCCTTCATTGGATCCACAATTTCAGAGCAGGGGAGGGCCTGACGTGGCAAGAAAGACATCACAAAGCGGAGTCTCGTCCAACATGAAGAGAGCATCCTCTACCACTAATATTGTGGATGATCTTAGCTCAATTTTTGGAGGTATCATCAATCTCATTCCTAACTTTTGCATGTTTTTATTCTTCTGCCACTTTCTCTCTCATTGCTACTTCCGAAAACTTTGCTTGCAAAAGCTGCTCCATCAATTGGAGAATTCCAGGATGTTGAAGGGGAAACTGAAGAAAGAAGAAGAGCTAGACTGGAACGCCATCAACGCACTCAGGAGCGTACGGTACGTTTTTTTCTCCCACAAGTTCTTTGTTTTTTTTGAAGATTCTTCACTTCACATGCAGTTTGGCTTTGTAGCTTTATGATTTTGAATTTTCATTCTCAGGCTAGAGCACTGGCTGAAAAGAACCAACGTGACCTTCAAACTCAGAGGGATCAGGAAGAAAGACATGTAAGCAATTAGAGATATCAATTAAAGC
This sequence comes from Panax japonicus, assembly GCA_020205505.1. NCBI lineage: Eukaryota > Viridiplantae > Streptophyta > Magnoliopsida > Apiales > Araliaceae > Panax > Panax japonicus. Next base: position 76,162,685 of record CM035109.1, read on the forward strand.
ATATCTCACAATACATTTCTTTGTCCATCTGCTTAACATACAGCAGATCTGCTGTTTCCATTTTAAATGACGGACAATTTAAAAATATAAATTATTCTTTATCTTATAAGTAAGAAAAGGTGAAAAATTGTCAACATCATACCTTCATATATCAATTTCTTATCCACCCAATTTCCTTGTCTACATTCACATGCACATATATACTTCAAAGTTCAGTATTCTAATTTGGGCTACTCTTTTTTCTTTTTCTTTTTTCCTTGCATTTTTTCAATCTTATCTTGGGTATAAGTGATGATATATCGTAACTAAGGTGTGATATTATTAATGACTTAATGTAGTTTCCTTCTTTTTGTGGTCTGGCTGCACAGGGGGTTGGGATTAAGATATTGTGCATAAGGCATATGTATTTTCTTAAATATTGGTCATAGTTCATAAAACATGGGAATAAAAATGCTATGCACTTGTATGGTTTAGTTATTTTTGGTGCTACATAATTTATTTGTTACTTTATCATTTTGCATTCTCATTTTTTATATATTTTATTAATCATAAGAACTTTTTTATTTATTTGATGTGCAAGGATTTATGTTATATGTAGGGGACATGTAATTTAGGTAAAGTAATGTATTTATGCATATGGGAAAGAGAAATTCCCATATAAGGTAAATAACAAAGCTGTTAATTTTTGCCCAGTGGACCAATGTACCATAGGAATTAATTGAAACGTATTTGCTTATCAATTGTGTTCAGGATACTTTATCCACCCCAAAAGAAAAAGAAAAGAAATAACTCTAAAGAGTGTTTAGTTACTGTTGTGTGTGGGTTTCACTTATATTGATACGACATCAAATGTTGCTTACTAATGTGTGTGATCATGATTTGCATTTACTTCAGAGAATTGCCGAAACATTAGATTTTGAGATAAAGCGTTGGGCTGCTGGGAAAGAGGGAAACTTGCGTGCCCTTCTGTCTACATTGCAATATGTGTGTGTTAATCTCTATCTTGTGTATAATCTCTTGTATATCTTTTCAAAGCGGCCTTGTTTGGCCTATTATTCAATTAACTTGTAAAATTGTTAAAGAGAAACCAACTTGCATACTCTTGAATGGTGATTAGGTGATTTGGCCTGAATGCGGTTGGCAGCCTGTATCATTGACTGATTTGATTACGGGTGCCTCGGTTAAAAAGGTTTATAGAAAGGCAACTTTGTGCATCTATCCCGATAAGGCGCAGCAAAAGGGCGCTAATCTTCAACAGAAATATATTGCTGAGAAGGTTTTCGACCTGCTTAAGGTACTTGTGTATGTACATTCTCAATTTTGCTTCAAGTTTATGCATATATGAGATGGTCATGCACCGTAAGCCATGTTCATCACGTAACTCTCTCTTTCCTGCTCTTTTTTTTTGTTCGCCTTTTGTTGAATTTATACTCTCAAATTGTCTTCTTTCTTTAGCTCTATCAAAGGTTTCTTTAATCCTTTATATATATATATATATATATATATCTTTAATTATTTGTTCTTCTATTGCATTTGGCCTCATATTATTTTTGTTGCCTCAAATAGGAGACCTGGAACAAGTTAAATTCAGAGGAGCTATTGTAAATGCTGTGATATTATTCTTTAACTTGAAACCAATAATATTTTTGGGAGAAAAGAGAAACAAAGCTCTAGCTGTAAATCGATTTGGATGCCAAAGAGCTCGTGGAAGTTGTCGTCTCTGGTTGTTGTAAAGTAAGCATGCATTATTGCAGATCAGACTTGTTAATCGGCCATGATTATCAGAAGATTTTTGTCTCATTTTTAATGTTGTTTCATATGTCCAATGTAATATTTATTGAGTTATGAACCAGATGAAGGCTACTTATTGAGATGGATTTGGGCAATTCTTTCTCCTCGTTACTCCATAAATTCTATGATTCAACTAAGTTTAACTTGCTAATTTGCTATCCCAAAAATAGAATGCAGAGAGGAGTTGTCTGTGAATGAATCTATGAACATATGCAGTCATTGATGATGCTAATATAATTATTCTCTCTGTCAAATAACTTTTCAAAATTAATTGATGCACATTTTTTTAAAAAAAAAAATTAAAATTTTAATGACAGAGATGATAGTATTCGATTGATTTTTTAATAAAAGTAATTGTTTAAAATGAATTAAAAAATAATACCATATCCATGAAAACAACGATTTTCACTGAAAATATTTTTATCGATTCTCTATTAAATATATATGCCCAAAATAACTGGCACGTACCTTCACGCTCTTGAAGCTCGCGTGATTCTTTTGCTTGACGAGTCTCTACAGGAAATATCAGCTATGTATCGTTGAATCTAATTGTTGAAATTTCTCTCTCCGGAAGTGCATGTATGTATCTCTATCAAGAATACTACATATATTAACCAGAAAGAAAGTTGACAAGTCTCCCCATGTTCTAATTTCAGCCATTTATACATAATAAATTGCTGGTGCTGGTGCTGGTGCTGGTGCTGGTGCGGGTGCGGGTGCGGTGCTGGTGCTGGAGAGAGAAGTAGAAAATGCTGGAAAACCCTAGCAGCAGCAGCAGCGATTCATCATCCACAGCCAATATCGCCACCATCAAGCGCTATTCTCCTCCTATTCAAAGGTCCTCGCTTTTCTTTTTTTCTCCCTGTCTCTCTAACTAAACCTTGATTTGGATTTGGATTTGGATTTTTGTCCATTATTTTTCAAGCGCGGTTATGAACGCTTCTTTCCTTTCGTGCAGGAACCGTTCTCTAGGAAGGCGCAAATCTGGAGGAGGTAAATAAGCTTTTTCATATCTTACCTACCACTACTGCATAAATATATATAAGAAGTCTAACTTGAAGCAAGTTTGTTCAGTCAAATGAATGTTTCATAAATTATTATAAAACACAGAACCATATCTAGATATCCCAAAACAAAGGATTTAATTCAATTCTCAACCCCATGATGCCAAATTGTAATCTTTTCTTTATTTTTGATTGGGGATGCATTTATCATTTCTCTCTACTTGTAGCTGAAAAATGGTATTACCATTTTTGTAATCTTACGAATGTGTGTTGGGGTTCGATGCTGGATTTTGTTTCCGGTTTTAGTTGTCCTTTGGCAGTTGCATACACTTTGTATTTTATTTCCTCTATTATTCTATCCTTATTTGTAACTCTAATAACAAAAGTAACATCTTTGAAGCATATGGAGGCATGAAAAATGAGCTCATCTTAATACTATCTATACATGAATTTCGAATTCGAAGTGGATTCTTAATCTATTTCTGTATTCTTTCTAGATTCAAAGCCTAACTGGGAAACCACAGATGGAAAAAAAAGTGAATATATCTATATTACTTGGGTTAGGTTTTTAATTTACGCTGCTATATAGCAGAGTACATACGAGATGGAAAGCTCTATGTAATTTGATTTACATTCCACTTGTATAATTTGTTTCACTTGTGTAATGTTGTACCATATAGATATTTGCGATTTAAACTCACTCCTTACTCTTGTTAGTTTTGACTTAGTTGTGTAAATGATAGCATTAGCTTGTCTTATTTCAGTTTTTGGTTTTTTTTTTATATTGCTAAGAGCTTCTTGCACTGGACCCCTATCCCTCCTCTCCAAACTTGAAAGAATGATAGGTGCCACACCATCAGAGGGATTTCTTCCATACTTTGCTTTCACCATTCACTGCTCTTATCCAAAGTGACCTACTTCCTCAGCATTTCTCCACAACCACTTGCCCATCAAGACTCTCTCTCTCTCTCTCCCTCTCATGTCAGACCACGTCAAGACGTGGTTGTCTCAACATTCTAACATTTAGAAACCTTTTTAAGAGTTTCTTGATTTTGAAACTCTTTGCATTATTCATCAGACCTGGAGAGTGTAGACAGAAATCATTACATTTTAAGGATCAATAAAGTGAGTGAAATTATTTAATCATCCTAGCCCCTTGGGTTGATGCTGCATTTTCCACCCGACCCTCTTCTCACATCTCTTCACTGCTAAATAGTGAATCCCAATCTGTTTTGGTTAAGACTCGAGAGTCACTCTTCAGATCCATTAACATTCAAATGCTGTTTAAGAATGGGCTTTCCTCCATAAATCTCCTTGGTATCTGTCACTAGTGGTACAATTTACAAATAGTGTTGGCTGACCTGATTTTTAGGTGATTTGTTTGATTTCTTGTTTGAACATCCAGTTAGTGGCAATTGATACAAACATCTGTATAACACTCTATAAAGAAAATTTCAACCTATGATCTTGAACTTGTAACCCTGACAGAAATGATAGAAAGTGAAAAGCTGTGTTACTCGGACACGGATGGAGTGTCCGGTTGGACATGGTATCCGACACGGGTACTTCTCAATTTTGCCAATTTTTTACACTAAAGTGAAGTATCCAAGTGAAGTATCCAGTTTTTGGACACGGTGTCGGACACGGGTACTTCAGGGCAAAGGGAAGAGTCCGAGTAACACAGGTGAAAAGAAGCCTTACCCAACTGGAAATAGGTGAGTATTGCAATGAAAGCTCTGGATGACGAGCGTGTGGCATTTTACCTTCAGATCACAAGTTGTAAGAATAGCAAAAGAACCCTAAAATTTTAGTTTAGTGGTCATAGCTACAAATTGTATATTTTCTACTTTCTGAATTCTGACTATCTTCTAATGTTTACAGAAGACGAAGTAAGATAAAAATGTGACCCTCCGCCATTTGAGAATGATACCCCCTGTCTCCCCCTGTCATTATTTAGATCATATTTTATCTGGAATCCAGAGTATGGTCTGGAAACTATGAAAAAATTTATTCATCAACAATTAAGCTGCATCCCTTTGGATTTATTCGTGCATATTTGTTGTGCGTCAGTGTGTGTTTGTGTGGGGTAGTTATTATGTGGTATGGTGTAGGAAGCAGGACACTTGGTGCTGCATTCAGTTATGAATCACTATATTGATTTAACAATCTTTATGCTGAATAATCTCCACTTTATCTCTGCAGATAGATTAGATCGTTCAAGCATTTATGCAAATGAAGGAGAGAAGAATCAGGTTACTGCATCAAGAAGTGTTCCTACTGTAGATTACAGGGATGCAGGCAGCAGCATTCTTGTGAATGAGAATTCTCATGCAAGGTTGATATCTTTGCATGGATGTTGTGGCAGTGAAGCTTTTCAGCTTTTGAATGACCGTAAGTCTCAACTGCAGTACTAGTTAATTATTTGTTAAATGTTCAGTTGAGCGTTCATGCAGTATTTGTGTACTTTTCCACCTGTAATATGAATAGAGTAACATGAGTACATTATGACTTGTATTTTAGAATCTAAAGTACGTCTGCAATGTGTGCGGGGATGATGAGGATCTTTCGTCGTCCTCAGCTGTTATACTATCTTTCTCTTTGAAAAAACATATCTGGTCTAGGCGTTTAGCATGAAATGGAAAAAAATTATGCTCTAAAGGAGCCCTACTACCCAAGTACAAAGCATATGACAACTTGGTCCATTCTAAAATGTTAACAGATACAAGCATGATACTTTCGTGCAAGAGTTGTTTACTGGAGCTGTTCTACCAACGCTTGCTAGAAATTAATATAAATCGTGATAGTTCATTCCTTCTCTTTTTTGTTCTCTTTCTCTTTATACTCTTTGTGCTTTGAAATGTTTTTGATATTCGTCTCTCTGGAATTCGTCTCTCTGGAATTCCTAACAAATGGAGCACCTTTGGTAAATCGCCTATGCTTAACCATTGAGCAACCAACCACCCCAAATTCTCCATATCCATTAGTAATGCCCACCTCTTTTGCTAATAATATACCATGCTTCTAATCTTGATCACCATAGCTGTCTGCTTGAGTGTTTTCACAGTTATTACTGTTGTTTTTGTAACATAAGCAGCTATGACTGCAGCTGTGTCAACCCCCGAAGTACGTTAACCCTGAAGATGGTGTGTAGGACTGAGCCAAATATAAAAAAATCTACAAAATTCCACGAAACCACACCAATGGTTGCGGTTTTATAGTGCAAAAACAGCACCAAATAAGATATAATTTTCGGTAAATGATGTCATTCAGCCTGGTTATATAAATAATTTTCTCACAATTAAATTAATTAGTTAGTTGTAACCCCAATACTCTTGCCTTTCTACCCCCCTCTTTCTCAGTTACTCGATGACTCCACTCTCAAACCCTAACCCGTCTGCTAGTATTATCAGATCTTACACTCTCTCCACGAGTCTCCCCCCAAATAAAATAAATAAATTAAATAAATAAATAAAAATAATCTGCCTCTCACCACAAGAATTGGAGAATACATTAAAACTTTTATAGCAGGAATTCCTAAACAGTAAATTTTAATTATTATTTTTTGGAATTTCTAACTATTAGAGTTTCTTTCCTATTCCACCTGAAACTTTAACTTGTGCAAACTCTCCTATTCTCTCTTTTGGAACCACACAACTAAACCACACCAGCATGCAACTGCACTGGTGTTTGTGGTAGCGGCTGGGACAAAATTGCTCCAAACTCACTGTGTACACTGCACATTCCTAATAATGGGATTGATACCATTATACCATATATACAAAAAGCTTTAGCATTTGATGGACCAGCAAATTTAAAGCCCAAAATGTAATTTCTATACCTTGAGTCCTTGACTTGGTCCTTTGGGTCACATACCCCTGAATGGTCGCACTGGGGATTTTCACACAGGCCACGTAGGCTTGTGAAGAAATATATATTTGAAGTTTAGAGTAGACATGGAGAAATTTTAGATGTCAAATTGTTCAACAAATCTTTGCTATATTGAAATGAGAAACAAGATTCACGGATAAAAGCCCCAATTACTGGAATTGGTTTGAGTACAGAGTTGGCTGTCACTTGAGTCACTATCATTGTGTTCTGGTTCTGTAGAAAATTATTCTTTATTAATGGACTGTCTCGTCAATCCATTTCAGTGAACATTTTTACCTTTTCACAAAATATGTGTTGTTGAACTTGTGTACCACCATTGGCTTTTATATGATCTCCTTGATATAGCAAAAGTAAGTTTCAAATTGCGTTTCTATATTTTATTCCCTTCTTTTGGGTACTATTAATAGCATTATTGCATCAGTTATATTTCCTTTTTGTTGCAAGTGAAAGGGAGAGGAAGATAAAAAATGAGTTCTCTTTCCTAGAAGTGCTTCAGTGGAACTGAAGAATCGATCTGCCTGAGATGACTTTTGATTCCACTTTTTCTGGACAATTCTTCATTTTTTAAAGTATTTTCTCTGACTACCATTCCTCTTTTTATTTTCTGACACAGGCTGGGCAGCTTCTATGAATGAGTACAATAATCCATCAATAGATTTAGCTGGTGAGTAAAAGAACATTTAAACCTCCAAGCACTTGTTTTTGTAGGCTGTTTGGCTATTTACCTTCAGCATTTTCATATAAGAACAAATAGATTGAGTCATGGGGTTTTTCTTTTCAGTAGTACTCATGACACATAAATTCCATAAAGAACATGCATTTTATATTCAAGAACTTGGCTGCCTTCTCGTGAGTAAGAGCCTTTGTTTTCTTTGCTGAAATGGAAAAAGAAATGGAGCTTGGATATAATACTAGATAGGATAGTTCTTTAATCTCCCTTGTAAAATAATATGTTCATTTGATTTAAGGTGCATAAATATTACCCTATCTAGAGCATTTCTAAGAATTTCGATGACAAATGAACGTGAAATTGAAATATTAACAACATGATAGGCAGCGTTATTTATTCAGTTGGTATTATTTGTCTATTTTCCAGAAAGGCCGGAAATGTATTCAGGAAGTGGTGCATCAGCATGGGGGCACTTTAGACTTCCTCATCAGGTAAAAAATAAATTTTCATTATGATCTGTCTCTCGCACTCACACTCACACTTGCTTTTTATGCCATTGTCTTCAGTTGATGTCCCACTCGGCCAGTGTTGGATCTTCTTCTGGTTCGCAGATGGACTTTTTGAGCGAACTTAAGCGTGCAGTGCAGAATGCAAATGGCCGTTCTAACACCTAACTTGCAAATCACGACTTCACTTGGAAGTTGATGTTTGATTATAGTATACTTTGACAGCTTGATGAAGAAATTGTTGTATGTTTATGAAATCGGACGGGTGCTTAAATGTGAACTATCTTCAGTAAAAAAAACCGGGGTAGGTATTCTGTGCTTTGTGTAGAAAATGTTTTAAGCTGAAAGCTGAAAACCGAACTGTGTATGTTATTATATTTGGGTTGATAATTCTTATGAAATATATAATACTAGTTGTTCTCTATATCTTGATCAAAGTTGAGTTTCAATAGAAAGATATTTAAATATCCCCTGTATCCAAGAGAAGAAAGTGGGGGTCAGCAGAAATGCCATTTATATACATATAGGTAGCTGGGTTGGATTCCAAGTGTGGGTACATGAATGTGGATGGAAGGATTGTACAACAATAACCAACAAATGGGCGGGTGATGATTATTATATGATATTTGGAGTGAAGTGGAGGAGCATGATTATTTGTTCCGGACAGTAAGTTCCAACTTTGACAACAGAAGAGCAGAATTAGAAGGAAGTCCATCCGGGAAATGAATGAATAGGTGGAAGAATGGTGTCCTTCAGAAAGGAACCTTAATTACCTAGTAGTAGGGGAAAAAATGGTGTCCATTACTAGCTAATTAAGGTTCCTTTCTAAAGGACACCATTCTTCCACCTATTCATTCATCACCCTGTACGTACGTTGGTTTTGTCCATCTGAGGTTAGGTCGTTCATGTTTGGCAGGCCTGGAGAGGTAGGTAGCTTCACAATTTCTAACTCGTCCATCAAACCATTAGACTAGTCTAGTGGAGTACTATCCTGCAAAAATAATTGTATAATATTAAATATATTATTAATTGTTTATATTATTTTTATATTAAAAAAATATTATTTATTGGTTTAAAAAGCAAAACTATATTTATTAGTTGAGGTAATATTAGAAACTAAGTAATTAATGCTTACATACTACATTTGTAGTAAATTAAATTTTCACTGATAATAGTAGGGAGTATTATAGTAGAAAAACAAAATAAGGAAGAGCCGGAGGGAGAGTTGTTAATTATGAAACTGGGCAACTTGGGAGATTAGTACTTCCTCAGAGTCAGCCAGTCCCAGTCCGAGTCCCACAACAGTGGGAAGCCATGGCCAACGCAACGAGTGGCTTCTAGCAAAGCTGACGTGGCGTAAACAGACCAATCCAGTGCGGATGGGAGTAATGATTGGTATTACTCCCTCTGTTCCTTAAAGAAATGATCGTATAACATTAAATATACTATCAATTGTCTATATTGCCCTTATATTGAAAAAAGAGAGTGTTATTTATTGGACAAAAAATAGTGAGAGAACCAAAGTTATATGGGTTAATATTGGAAACTAAGCAATTAATACTTACTTGAAATTCTCAAACGACTTATATTTAAGAACAAAAATATTTCTCTAAAACGACTTATATTAAGGAACGGAGGGAGTATTATACTATACTACTACTCAATGTAATTCCTCCGTCTCATCCTTATTACTACTATTTTGTGTAGTTCCATGTTAAATGTTCACTTTTCTTTAATAACTAAATTTTTATACATTTTTTTTATTATATCCATAGCATTAAATATCTCATGCTTTTTTATTACTCCATAATTTTCTCTCCATATTTAATAAGTATGGAGAGAGAATAATTTGAATTGAATAGCTAGAAAATCAGTCTCAAACCTACATTAAAAATAATTAATGACATATTATTACATATAATTTTATCATTTTATTTCTCCTTTTAATATTCAAAACTTTTATAATGCGACGGAGGAAGTATAAATAAATATCACCAACCAATCCATCCATTTTCGGTTGATTTGTAAATGCATAGTGGAGTGTGACAGAAAAGAGCAGTAATATTAATTTATTCAGGAGTATCTTTTTGGTAGGATAAATAAATTAGTCAGAGCAGATAGGGAGAGAGAGAGCGTTGAATTCCAAGAGGAGGTAGAAAGAAGACGGAAATGGTGGAAATAGGGTTTTTAGGGATGGGTATTATGGGTAAGGCAATGGCCATGAACTTACTCCGCAATGGCTTTAAGCTCACTGTTTGGAACCGCACCCTCTCTAGGGTATACTACTACTCTCTCTCTCTCTATCTATTTCTCTCTTTTTATATGTATGTATGTGTATATATATGTTTACGTTTATTCTGTTTTTGTGTATATTGATTGTCGAATGATTGGTGGGTTTTGTGTTGTCATTTTTTGTTACTATTACTAAGGGTCCGTATGAAAACTGTTTATGTTTTCACTTCTAACTTAACTATATATATTAGATCTTATTAACAACAAAATTTAACAATTTATTATTATTTTTATTAAATACAATAGAATAAAAATAATGTTTAAACATTGGTTACCAAACAGTGTTACTTGATTTATATTTTCACTAGTCAAAACATATTTCAATTCTTTCGTGTTCCATGGAATATGGAAGAAACAAGCAAAAACAAATTACACCCAAAGCACATGGAGACAAAAATATGAAGAAACATAAAAGTGAATGAACCCCTAAACATTTTAATTCAACAGATAAAAACGTTTTCTTAATTCTTATTATTATGTGGAAGTTCAATTTTGTTTCATATTTATATGGGCTTGATTCATATAAATATGTTGCATTGTGTCTAGTGTTAAATCTAATACTGTTACATATACTTTCAACCCAAGTTGGATTGTGGAAATTATAAATGAAAGCCAGATAACATGATAATGTTGATGATGACATGTTTGTGAGTGGTTCGCGACTAATTGAAATGGATGAATTCCACAAAAGTTTGTGATATATATATATATATATATATATATATATTTATCATTTTGCAAAGGAATAATAAGAGGTGTAGTTGCTTATGTATTATGAGGACCTGATCATGAATATAATTCGATCATCTCAAGATTACCTCCTATCAATTCAAGGTCTTCTTTTTTGCTTCTTCCTTGGAACATGCATCTGTTACCTGTTTGGAACTTGAACTTCATGAATGAACGAAGTTCTGAGACTATTCAAGTATAATTTGTATTAAGTAAATTACAATGCAGGTCTTCATCTCGCCAACGAATCGCTTGGTTTCTGATACTCCACATAAATGCTGAAATTTTCTATCCTGCTCCATGAAAACAGTTCCCTAGGGGAAAATATGTTAAAAATAAGGAATATCAAACCTAACATGTTTGTATGCTGCGACCCTTTTAATTCCAGATAGATAATTTTATCTAATTGATAAAGAAATTTTCAGCTCTTGCATTCTTGGGAGTATTTATTTTAGTATTAACTCCAATTCCAAATGTGATTGTTATATTTGAATACATTGACAATAATGGAACCTGCATTTTTGGTATCTCCCACAAGAAGAGGCACACTAGAATGCACATACTCACTGGTAACTCTTTTGATATGTGGACTTTCAAGTTTTATTTTTGTCATACTACTAACATAGCGACATTGAGTCCTTGCTATATATGACAACAAATTTATGTCGATAAAAAAATGTTGACATATGTGGATACATGAGATAGGTTGGAATTAAGGAGGAACTCGGGCTCCATTATTCTATCACGTTAGTCACAATCCAACTTCGTCATGTCAACATGTTTATATCATTTTCCTAGCGACATACTAGTCTTTTGCATAACATGTTTGCTTGTTTGACTTGTGATACCTCACTGATTTAACTATTTAAGTTCTATCTATACACTTGCATATCTTGTACTTCACTTCTGGTTAACTAAGGCAGAAAATCTTATGTGCTGATCCACCTTGATCTTGAATGCTGAGCTACTATTTTATACATTTATCATGGTGTGAATGCAAAAGGCTGTTATCTTCATAAACTTCTTGCGTGTGTAGTGTGATGAGCTGCTGGAGCATGGCGCTTCCATCGGAGAAACTCCTGGAGCAGTACTAAAGAAGTGCAAGTATACCATTGCAATGTTATCTGATCCTGTCGCAGCTCTCTCGGTTAGTAAAAGAAAGTTTGTTGTTGGAATATTGGTGTCAAACTATCTATGCTAATGCTGTATTGGTTATTACTTAGGTGGTTTTTGATAAAGATGGTGTTCTTGAGCAAATGTGCAGCGGAAAAGGTTACATTGACATGTCAACAGTTGATGCTGATACATCATCAAAGATTAGTGAGGTTTAAATTTTGCATGCTTGTGATACTGTTTGATTGTGTTTTTCATTTATCTGTTCCCCTGTGATTTACTTTGGACTAGCAAAGTTGAAGGATATGTAAAAGTGAAACTTTATGTTGATTTTAGAAGTCAACATTCTTATTCTGGTGAGATAGGGAGCAATGAGTGATTAAGATGGCACCTTTTGTAATTAACTTCTCGTCCTTTCTTTTGATATCTGCAGGCAATTACATCAAAGGGTGGTCATTTCCTTGAAGCTCCAGTTTCAGGTAGCAAAAAACCTGCTGAAGATGGTCAATTAGTAATCCTTGCTGCTGGGGAGAAGGTAAGTCAACTAACATTAATGTCTATGTGCATATATTATACTGCTAGTTATTAAGGCAAATTTTTAGTTGCCAGAAGGTGAGTGTTACAAGTGAGGTGTTATTGGTAGCCTAGGCATCGGTAAGTGTATATCAAATATAGCCAGACATAAATGACTGTATTTATAATTTTAAGACTTGAGTAAACAGTTCCATTGCCTTGTAGTTATAAGTAAGAAGATGCGGTAAGTTCTCAATTTACCTCAATCAATCATGTTGTTGCACAGAATTACTTCGACAAGAAGTAAGGTTTGAGTCTAACAAGTTTTTCTTTGGGGGAAGGGGGTTGTATGGAGGGAAGGTACCTTGACTTAAGGCTTGATCAATTAATTGTCTTCACGAAGAAACCCCTTTTCGTCCAAAATATAAAGTGCAATATTTCAGCTCATCTTATTTGTAATTTGGTTAACATATGATTTCTGGGATCTTTTGTGCATCCTTTTTCTCCTTTTATTTCTCTTTTTGTCCACTTCTGGCTAATTTGTTGATGCATTAATATACTTAAGTAAACTTACTTAATCATGAGTCATTTATGCCACGAGGTAGTTGTCAAATTATTGATAACTTCCAAGTAAATTAGCAAGGTGAAGTTCCCAACTGTAACCCCGTATAGTCAATACACTGAATAGAATTGTCTTGAAAACAGCAATTTTATTATGCAGAATTTAGTTATACAATATATGTGTGCATACAAATAAAAATTCTAAATTATCTTAGTTTCCCATTACTGGGAGGTCTAGGTCGTAGAGATATTCTTGCATAATCCCATGAATCCAATCTGTATTTTTTTTTAAATTTTTCCTAAAGGATAGTCTACACAGAAAAAACTGTTGGTATATCTTTCAAACCAACAGATATACGCTAAATATTAATACAGATTATCTAAAGAATAATACAGATTACAGATTTACAGAATATACTAAAGGATTATCTGTTGATACAGATTTATCTGTTGGTATATCTTATTTTGGTCTTATTCGCTTGTTTGTAATTGCAGTCCTTGTACGAGGAAGCACTTCCTGCTTTTGATGTCATGGGAAAGAAGTCATTTTTCTTGGGGCAGGTTGGAAATGGAGCGAGAATAAAACTTGTTGTCAACATGATTATGGGCAGGTAATGAAAGATTTTTGTGAAGAAAAAAATGAAATGGAAAAGAGAGGGATTATATTCAATTAGGTAGTTTCTCACTAGTTTCCAAAACATGACAAGCAAGATAAGATGCATTGACTAAAGATCATGAAAACAATATGCTAAGTAAAATTAAGTGGTAAATGTATCACCTAAAGGAAAAATGAAACTGTGGTGAATTTATGCTGGAGGCTATTCTTTTGTATATTAATATGTTTCCGTTGTCTGTATAAACTCAGCTGAGAAAAAAGATTTCACTTAATCACATGAAATCAGCTACATCAATCTTGTTATGTTCTACTTTGTTTAGTTTGTTAAAGAACAAGTTGTCATCTCTTTACTATTCTACATCTTATATCCTCTCTTTGCATTGCATTATCTGCAATATGATCATGTCACTTTTTTCTTATTATCAGCACAGCTAGATCTTCATCGGGATGCAGCGCTCCTTTCTATGTGTTTGAACGACCTAAGATTATTTTTTTCTCATCTTACTTCTACAGGCTCATGAATGTTCACTTCTAATTTTTGATTCCTAATCTTATCTCACATATTTCAACCACATTTACTTTATAAACTTCTTGTTTCTTAGCTGCCCAGCAATACACGTTCATCAAGCATGTTTGGTCTTTTAGCCTTCCTATAGACTTGACTAAACAGTTTTGTGTTGATCACAGATCATGGTAGAAGAGTTCTCCACTTAAGCATACTTTAATCCTATGAGCATGGCTTATCTTGTAGCAGTCCTCAACTATGTTACATGGACTCAGGACACCTAGGATAAAGTATCCTACCTAGATTCTCGAATTTTTAGGACATTTTCACTATTTTGGAGTGTAGTATCCACACTCACACCCATGTCATGGCACGTGGATACCGTTACTTTTGGATAAATGAAGAGTTTTTGTAACACAGCCTATATATCTACTGTTTTTTCTCAAGGAATAATTGCTTATAAATATGTGCTTAGGTTTTTCCTTGTTTCTATAATAGCCTGCTCTGAGGTTCAAAATTTTTCCAGGTTTACAAACTTTTTCTCCATACCGAATCACGGTGACATAATATTAACTAAGAAACAACTTATCCTAATAGTTAAAAATTGAAACTAAGATATACATGTCTTGTCTCCTATCTCGATGACTAGCAGTTTACAGCATCAACCACAATGTAAGATATACTTTATTTCTCTTTTCTCTTATTTGTTTGTTTTAACTAGAAAGTTACGTCACTTCCTTTGCATGGCCATAGTTTTGTCCTAACTATTGATTCTTTTCAAGTCATCATATCAAACAATGTAAACCAATTGTACGTCAAAAGTACAAACCCAAGAGTTGTCATTTGTTCAGTTATCAGCTTACTTAGACGGCTTATTGTTTGTGCTCTGGTAATTTGGTTCCTTATATTTGTAGTATGTGTAAGTTTGTAGTAAGCTTCAATGTAATGGATGTGGCCCTTAGGGAGATCAAGAGTATAAATATCTTGATGGTTTCATAGCTAAAAGCTTTGGAAACTAGAAAATCACATATCCCCGCAGGTAGGTGTTCCATTTGATTTCTTTTGAATTCGGCAGAAACCTTGTCAAAAGCCTGTATGCTAACTTAACATGATTTGTGGGGACTGTCAAGTTTGACTGATATATATCTGGCATGGTTCTTATATTTACAAATGACATTGTTCTTATAACAATATGATGCAAAAAAGTGCCAATTTTTGAAGATGTTCAATATTTTTAGGCAAGGGTATTTATTTTGTTTTGTCCCTTGCATTAGATAAATGAGGAAGGTTTTGCAATCTTTCAATCTAAATTGCTGGCCGACTCTTAATATTGTTTGCTCTTTGCAGTATGATGAATGCATTTTCGGAAGGACTTGTACTGGCTGACAAAAGTGGCCTGAATCCTCAAACCCTTCTTGATGTGTTGGTGAGTTAGCACACAGTAACCTTGTTTAACTTTCAGTAGTCTTGGCCTGACATTTGGTATTTTATCTTTCTGGCAGGACCTGGGTGGAATTGCTAATCCAATGTTCAGGGGGAAAGGACCAACTATGATACAGAACAGTTACTCCCCGGCATTCCCCCTCAAACATCAGCAGAAGGATATGAGGCTTGCTCTTGCCCTAGGAGATGAGAATGCTGTATCAATGCCAGTAGCAGCTGCTGCCAATGAGGTAAACTGTTTGTTCACATCTGTTTAAACACATAAATTGTCATGACTATATGAACCAGATGAGCATGCAGTTAGGGACATTGTACCAGGCTACCAGCTAATAGGACATGGTAAAAAGAACACACCCCAATTACCTGACGAAAAAAGAAGAAGAACACACCTCATGGTTGTCAGAACAACAAAAAATAATATCAAGTTGAAGTACTGGTTATTCTTCCTTAAATCTGTTTACCTTTCCCCTCTTTCCTTACAGCATTATCCTAAAGTCATGTTGTTAATAGGCATAGGGTTGAGTATCTGCTAGGGAAATAAGCAAAAGACAGGCTAAAGTCTTCCTTCCAGATGCAATGGAGACATGGGTAGTTACTTCTCCCTTTTTGTGATTCTATTTGTAGGTGCTTCACATTGACCTGGTAAACTTGGCTACTTCTTATAATAGGAATGTTTTGATCTGCACAGTGAGAACTGTAGTATTTAATTTATAGGCTGATATAAATTTCAATAAACTCTGGGGAGCCTTTCGGGATCCTTTAAACTAGGGCTCCCTAACAATTTCCAAAATTACAATCTTGTCTAGGTAAAAGTCCAGTTTGTCAAGGTTGAGGAAAAACAATCCTAAAAAGTTGTAAGATGAAAACCGGAGTCCAAAAAAGAAATTGCTTATGAGTCAAAAGTTGGTTAGGAAAACTGAAGTGTTTAGACGTTGATAATTTTTTCCTATACTATACTAAGCACAAGTGTTAACGCTTAGCAACAATAGATATTTATCCTGTAAGAGTGGGTTCACAATTGTTCAGCTTTGATATTTTTGTGGGATAATATGTCATTTTAAATAAAAATTATGCATCACTTTATAGGTTATGTTAGTATAAGGTTAATATAGTTGAATTAATTAAAAGTTGTTTTAATGGTTTTAGGGTAGTTTGATATTTGGAATTTGGAATTTTGAATGTAGGCATTCAAGAAGGCCCGAAGTGCAGGATTGGGCGATCTGGACTTTTCAGCTGTGTATGAGATCGTGAAGGTTGGTGAGCGTCCATCTTGATACAAATATATACATTCATACATCAAAACAAAGTTCCTGGGTGGGTGATTGCTAGCAAAATGAAAAACTTTCCTGGTCAATAGTCTAATCTAGCAAGCTCATGCTTGCTTGTGATTCCAACACATGGACATGGACATGGACATGGACATGGAGGAGGGGCAAACAAAGTTCCTGGGTGGGTGATTGCTAGCAAAATGAAAAACTTTCCTACTAGTCAATAATCTAATCTAGCAAGCTCATGCTTGCTTGTGATTCCTTCCAACACATGGACATGGACATGGAGGTTTCTGTTGAGATTCTAAGCACTTTGTTAATTCAAATGGTTGCACAGTTATGCTTTAAAGACGCTTGTACTATATTTTACTATCATATACACTCTCTCTCTCTCTCTCAGTTATTTATCAAAAAAATTCTTATGATGATGGATGATCAACTCCAACTCATTAAATAATTAAATTTAACTTTGATCCATATTTATATTTTAATTTATACATGAAAAATAGGAGTAGGAGTTATTTCGAAATTCATGTTTTCATCCATCTATATAATTAAAATTACAATCAAATTAATTATATTTGGTATTACTGTTTCAAAATCACAATAAGTTAATAATATTTATCATAATATAATATAATTGAGATATTGTCTACAATTTTTAGTTTATCACCATGTTTTAATAACTTTTTAACATATTAAAAAACAAAAACGGAATAAGACTGAGCATTACTTGTTTATCAAACACGTTTTTTTTATAAAGAACAGGAAAGTAGAAACAAAATCATTAACATAGATAGGCCCCCTAAAGTCCAAAAACAATATCAAAACAGTAAATGAATAAACAAAAAATAAAATGGCTGAAGCAGAAAACAAACATTCCGGGTTTTCATCTAACCAAACAGGCCCTAGGGGTTTTCGGTACTTTCGGAAGGGGTTTTCTTTCTACTCAGTAATTTTTAACTACTGCAAACCAGAAACTATATTTTTCTACCTAGCCGCAATCAAGGAAGAAGAAGAAGAGCTCAACTTCTTCTTCTTAATCAAAACTTACAATGCACACACTCGTTCCTCCGCCGTATTCAGCTCCACCGGCGACTTCAAAGCCGGCGGTGATCGAACCAGAGAAAGTCGATTACATGGACTTGCCTTGCCCCATTCCCTATGAAGAAATCCACCGCGAAGCTCTCAGTTAGTACTCTTCTTTAACTATTACAGTATAAAGTTTCTTTCTTTCTTTATTTAATTTTTTCTTACTGTTCGCTGATGCTATAGTAATGTACTTAATTATTAAAGTTGTAAAGGTCTTGAAGTATATGGTGGTTATTTGTTACAAATTGAATCTCGTGCTAAACCTAGTTTTGAAACCCCAACTACTCCCTAAGTCAGTGCTACGTGTTATGAAAATCAATGCTTTATTCCTTCACATTATATAGTTATATAGGTAACCGGTGATATTGTATTGGTGGTTTTGTAGAGCAACTAATTTTGTGCGGATCTAC
Source organism: Panax japonicus (assembly GCA_020205505.1). NCBI lineage: Eukaryota > Viridiplantae > Streptophyta > Magnoliopsida > Apiales > Araliaceae > Panax > Panax japonicus. Next base: position 76,181,086 of record CM035109.1, read on the forward strand.
CTCAAAAAATACAGAATATAGCATTTGAAATTTTTTTGTTACCCCCAAAAGAAAAAGAAAAAGAAAAGTTATGTTTTTTTATCTTAATATTTGCCTTTCAAAACATAATTTCCGTTATGCTTGTCTCACAAACCCTAGTAGAGCAGTCAAAAAAATTTAACATTACACTGGTACAAAGTTTAATATGCAATGCATGGAATGAAGAGATTTGCAAGCTGTATTAGAGATTGTTTATTGGTTTAATAGTTTTTGTTATGGTTTTTTTTACTGTATATGTACTCCTTTCATTTTTAATGAGTCTCATCTTCCGTCTTTGCGTTTCCCAACTCCCAAAGTGAGTTCTTTTTCTGACAATAGAATAAAAAACACATGTTGACATGATAATCCAAAATTTTACGAATCAAAAGTGGTTAAACCTAAAATTCATATAATATTGTTATTGTCATTTAAATTCAGCGAAGAGATTAAGTGGAAGTGGAATATTTTCTTGAAAATGGATGGTTATTTTCGATGAGAATTATCAATTTGGGATAGTGGGAGTATTTGATTGGTTGTTGCTAGTGCTGGATTACCATTATTAAAGCAACTGCAAGCTGGTATATATTGCTACTGACATACTTTTGCATATTTTGTATTTATTACATGATGCTTATGAGGAAGGAAATATGTTTTACTAAGATACTCTGAAGAAGATTCTGCTGCATCTTTGCTAATCTTTTTAATACGATTTGCAGTGTCCTTAAAGCCAGAACTTTTTGAGGGATTGCGATTTGATTTTACCAAAGGACTGAACCAAAAATTCTCACTCAGTCACAGGTATCCAAATCCCTTATGTTGAATTTCTTATGTTTTGCATCATCATCCACGTCCCCCCCCTCGTGATTTTTCTCTTTTCTTGCTGGTTTTGATGACGATGTCTTCTTAATTCTATTCATCAGTGTGTTCATGGGACCTACCGAAGTCCCTTCGCAATCTGCCGAAACAATTAAAATTCCCACTGGTCACTATGAGTTTGGTGCCAACTATATAGATCCCAAAGTATGCAGTCTATACAATTTTCATAGAATTAATAGTGTCATGTGGACATAATTCTAACTTTTAGAGCATTGATGGGTGTTTCACAGTTGATGCTTATTGGGAGGATATTGACAGACGGTAGGCTAAATGCAAGAGTGAAGTGTGACTTGTCTGACAATCTAACTATGAAGGCCAATGCTCAGGTAAATGCATGCTAATATACTTTTTTACCATGATGATTGATCTAAGGGTTTGGCAGCATATTTAAATCAGAGTAATCCAATTGAGTAACATCGATTCTTTTTTCTTTCCCAGCTTACAAATGAGCCACACATGTCACATGGCATGGTCAATTTTGATTACAAGGTAAATATTATTTGCATTTTAACATCTCGCCATTTTATGAATATTTCATGTACATCACATGTTGGTGAAGTAGTTTACTTGTTTACGTAGTTTCTTTAAATTGTGTTTGTGAGTTTGGAAAGGATACTAGGAGAGAAAGGAAAGGAGAATGAGAGAAATTTGGTGGAGAAGCTAAAAGTCGTTTGTTTGAGCTTTTTTAGGACAGAAAAGAAAAGAGGAGGGAAATTGCTCCAAAAATTTCTTCCCAAAGTTGGAAAGATTTGGAAGGAAATTGATCAAAGACTTGTATAACATTTGAAATTACCTAAAATATCGTTATAGTGATTTATCGAAGGTAATCTCATTAAAATAGTAATGTACTATTTTAAGTTAAATTTCCTTTCAAAACTCTCATTAAAATAGTAATGTGCTATTTTAAGTTAAATTTCCTTTCAAAACTCACAAACACAAGGAAAGAAGTTTACTCTCTTTTCTTTTCCCTTATAAATTTTAAACTCCTTTCCTTTCTTTTCTTCTCAAACTGACAAACACAATTTAATTGTATCCTTGTAGTTTTTACTTTGAAACATATATTGGTCCAATATCTTTACCTGGGTCTTATTTACGCAGGGAAATGACTTTAGGACCCAACTACAACTCGGGAACGGTGCTTTATTTGGAGCCAGTTACATCCAGGTGAATGAACCTTACATTTCTTTGACTTGAGAAACAAAGTAGAGTTTGGCTGTCCTATTATGGCAAGTATTCTCTATAATTCAACTTGTATTTTAAAGCTTATAGATTGTTAACCTTGTATACTTGTAAAATAGGTCCAAGATTTGGGTCCAGCTTAGCCAGATCATGGTATCACTTGCTCTTTGCTCTTGATGTGGAATAAATTTGAACTGTTCCTGCTACCTCCTTTTTCAGTATTGAAACAATTAAGGCCCTTTTCTCCTTTTCTATTTTTCTCTTTTAAACTTGTTTGTTTTTACCAGGAGGATGTTTTAACAGTTAACAGGCAAACACAACCATTGATTAGCTTAATCATATAAAAGTGTGTTCCAATGTGCCATAATTCATTAGTTGGGTGCAAATTATCTGGATCGTTTGTTTTGGTTTGTGGTAAGCTGGCTACAGGGATGTCTAAAAAATAGGCTGTCCCTAATCATGAGTAGAAGTCAAAAAACACCGGAAAGACATTCTTATTCATGCTCCATGTTATTTATGAGATATATTATATAAGTATTGCCTCTAAACTAGTGGGTTTGCAACATTTAATAGAAACCTGCCCTACTCTGTATTATAAAAGAAAATCAAGGAGTTCTGATTGTATTAAATATCATTTATCATTGTGAAAATAATTTAATTAAAGTGAATTGGTTGGTACATTCAAAATCCCTTCTGTTGTCTTAGAATACAGAGGTGACTGGTTCTTATTATATATATATATATATATATATATATATATATATATATATATAATCGTAAATAAAGATCTTAGATATTGTGACTAGCTGTTCACAGCACTTTTACCCCATTTTATTAGCCAGATTTGACTGTTTTTAGCAGTGTGTGAAACGTTTCAACTTTCAAAACATATTTATACATTTTTTTACATCTTAAATATAATAGAAAATATAACATAACATACTGATGTATTAAGAATATAAATATATATGAAAATATAACAAATACATATGTTTTAGAAATGTCTTACAATCCGTGCCAAAAATTACTTCACAAATGTATTTTTTTGCAGTCATGTCTAATTTTCTATTATATGTGCACCTTATATCATAAGTGTTCCCCTTACGAATACACATAGTGTTCCAACTAAGCTTTCCAAAGAAGCCTACCCCCACAACATTGTTTTCCGTATCAAGTACTGCTCTCTGCTTCTGTTCCCGCTCTGAGTACCATAATGATTCCCATTCATGGAATATTTGTGAATTCATTGGATGAAAGGGGGAAAACGATAGGTCTGTATACTGCTATGCTGACAACTTCTGCTTCTATAATTTGGGCAGCTTATTTTGCCAGTTATTTCTTTTGTTGCTAAAAGTAGTCCTATTAGAAAGAAGAAAAGAGAAGAGGATGGTAGTACAAGGAATTAGAGAATTTGACAATCTTTTTTGAGATTGCAATTTAGTCCTTAGTACCCAAGTCATCAAGAAAAAATTTAAAACTTGTGTCTGTTACTATAAAGAAACCCATTGTATTATAATGTATTGGATGCAAGGGGAATTTTTTTTTGTGGGGTGGGGGGGGGGGTCAAAAAGCTGCTGCACTGTTCCATTTTTTCCATGAGGAATACTTTTGAAACCTTTATTCCATTGCAATTGGCTTTTGTATGCACTTTTGCTATATGTATAGTGGTAGAGCACTTTCTGTATTCTCTCCTTTTGTCCTCGTCTTCTCTCATACTACAGTATCTGAATTAAGTAACTTGCAAGTTCCTTATTCTTTCCCGCCTTGAAAATTGCATACTACTTTTTATCTAAACATATATGCATACTGCTGGCAGAGCGTGACACCACAGTTTTCTTTGGGCGGTGAAGTATTCTGGGCTGGTCAGCATCGGAAATCTGGTATTGGTTATGCTGCGCGATACAACACAGATAAGATGGTATTACACTTGAATTCCTGCTATTTCACAAGCTTATGCGTCTTTTATTCCATTATCTTTGATATTCCTGATATTTCTCTAAAAAGCGTTTCAAGACTCATCAACCTGTACAAAATGTGTGAACACTAAAAAATCTCTTGTTGTTAAAAAATGCTCAAAATGTTGTTTTTACCTTTTAAACAGAATTTCTGTAGTGTGTTGCTAACTTTAAAAGCTTATTGTAAATTGTACTGTATCGTATGATACGTATCAATTCGCAACTGACACATGCAATACAATGCTATTTTCAATACATTTACGACACCGTGTTGAATCGCATTCGTGTTGTGTATCATATCGTACGATTTTTTGATAACTATGCATGCAGTATTGTGTAACTTAAATCAAATTCATCATCTTTCCTGCAGGTTGCCACAGGGCAAGTTGCTAGCACTGGAATGGTTGCTTTGAGCTATGTTCAGAAATTATCTGATAAGGTATAGGACATTTAAGTTGTTTTATGATCAATCTCGATTTGTTACGTATACCCTTTTCCCCCTTGCAGGTTTCTCTAGCATCAGACTTCATGTACAACTACATGTCCAGAGATGTCACTGCAAGCTTTGGTTATGATTACATTCTTCGTCAGGTGACTTCTTGTGCTGTGTGATTTTTGCATGGTTGTATGTGTACAAAAACATGATGTGTTTGTATTTTTGGTCATATGATCTTGTATCCATGAAATTCATTATTCATTTTTAGTAAATGTATAATAAGCAGAAGCTGAAACTGCAATTGTAAATTCAACAATGTTTTTTTTTAATTTCTATTTTATTTTTTTATTTAAAGTTCAAGCATTTGGTAACCTGTTCGTAATATAGACCAGTGCTCCGGACATGGAATCCTTTTGTTATGATTAGATATTTCATGTTTCATAGTTACCTTGAAGCCTAATCCATGGGTAGGAATGTATGATGAGTTCATCACTTCCACCTGATTGCTGTTGCAGGATGTTTCAACTATGAAAAAGATATCTTGTGTGAGATTATTTGTCAGTCTCATCTAACGAGTGCTGCATTGAAATGTTAATGTTAGTAGTTACTGATCCTTATTTGTGTTGAAGAGCCGTAATGTTAAGTTTCTCTGTTTGCGTGCCTTTGAGCTTATGAAAGATGAGGCTTATACTTGCCTCTATTTTGTTGAGTAGTTGAATACCAAATTGGGTTTCTTTTCTGATATATAGACAGCTCGCTGATATTATTTTCGATCCTTCTTTGAGTTGAAGAGTTGTCACGTTAAGACTCAAGTCTATTTGTGTCCTGTGAGGTTATGTGAAAGATGAGGCTTACTCTTATGATGTGCTGTATGCCATCTACCTCTATTTTGTTGATTACTTGAATACATAATTCCTTTTGTTCCCTGATATATAGAGCAGCTTGTTGATATTAATTTGTTGATTACCTGAATACATCATTGTTTTTATTTTGATCTGTCATTCTTATTTTGTTTATTGTCTTTGTGATAGTGTCGTCTTCGAGGGAAGATCGACTCCAATGGCTGCACAGCTGCTTTTCTGGAAGAGCGATTAAATATGGGTCTAAATTTTATTCTTTCCGCAGAGGTTAGTAGCAACTTGTGTTGGGCAATATTTTTAATTTTAAGTTTTGCCCTCTGCAACCTCCACGTCGACCACTTAGCAGTTGGATATCCAGGTTTCATATTGATCATTCCCAATTATTTTTAGATGCATTAGAATGACTGAACGACTAGGTAAATGTGGCCCCCAAGTATGGTGATTGGAACCAGCGACCTTGAGGAGTACTTGAGGTTATTCCTTAAGGTCTCTGACATTTCTGCCACCCCTTGGGATTGGAAAAGTAGGTAGTTTTAATTATGAAGGATAATATAAAGGTTCCAGCAATTGTGCCAAGTGGGCAAACGTGTTCCATGAAATAATTCCCTACCAGCAATTATGGGAAAATTAGAATGTTCCTGCAGTTGTGACAACTATCTGTGAGAGTGCAGGTTTGTTGGTGCACGAATGGTTTGGATGCATTTAAAGGAGTTACATGGAAAAAGATAATTATTTAAATTACTACGAGGGAAGATAATTTCACCAATTCTCTCGAGTATACAACTGCATACCAGTACAAGTAGAGAAAATAGATCCATGCTTACTGATTATGTTCATCCACAAAAGGCATGCTTGATATTAAGATTATGCTTAAAAAAGTAGTTACTCATCTGGTGTTGATGGTCTACATCACATGTGAAATAGCACCAACTCCAAGAACCGTGGGACGGAATAGCATAGCATAACATAATCCTCTAGTTTAATGTTTTGTACTTGGGGAGTTGATATTTAAATCTGTGTCTTGCAGATAGATCACAGTAAGAAAGACTACAAGTTTGGTTTTGGTTTGACGGTAGGAGAATAGAAGTCTCTCCCATCATGATGTACAACTAGAGAGTTTTGATGATGCAAGAAGCTCAGCATGTGTCTGAGTTGATTGTTTTCCTCTAGATGAATGCCAGGCCAGGCCAGGCCAGGCCAGGCGAGAGGCGAAGGAAGGATAAATTTTATTTTATTTGTGGGCGATGCGCTGCGGAAACATCAGTTTACCATGAGAAGCTGTAAAATTCATTACAGGGGAGTGAATTTTTCATTAAATCCGTTACATGACATGAATAAGAATATATGAGGAGGGGCCGGATGCCGGAGAAGAAGGGTACTCAATTTATTCAGTCATATTTAATTTTAGTAATTTGACAATTGATTTGTTTGATGTCTCCGGTCCGGCATATAATTATTATTCTTATAATTTATGTAACATTGACTTTTATGTCTGTCTGTGGATGGATGACTAATATCCTTAACTAATACTAATACTAGTACGAGTACTAGGATTTATTTCTTCCCTCTTTTTTTCCTGTATAAAATATGATTATGGGTTGATTTTAATTTTCAAAATATGGTTATGGTTTTATTTAAGAACTAAAATTATATTAACTATTTTTAATATGGGTTGAGTTGTGTGGGTTGAAACTATATGGTTATGTTTCAAAATTATATTAACCATTTTAAGATGTTTTTGACTTTTAAATCAAATTTTTGAAAAATAAAATTGTGAATGTCACAATTAAATTAATTAAGTTATAATTTAATAAGCTCCACCTACATAAATAGTAAATGAGATTAATATTCTTATAAGATTTTTGATAATAAATATTTCTAAATAAATTCTTAGTGAATTGTAAAGTAATTTTTCAATTTTTAAGTTGATAAAAAATGGTCCATGTGATGACGAATCAGTCCGTTGAAAAACTTCTCCGTGTATGTGTGTGTGTATATATATA